>OY856187.1:9692443-9728424 GCA_963693315.1 Diogma glabrata | reverse complement strand
GAGAGATTTGTTTTATTTTCGTTAGTTTTATTCGTTGTCCGTTGAGCTTTCGTTGCGTCTCTAAACTATGAGCTATTATTTAATTTTTTTGTTGGTTGCTACTATTGATTATATGACTGAGTTTGTAAGAACTTTTCCATTGAGGTTTTCATAGCTTGTTTTAGTTTTTTATTATCATGTTTATCTTTTTCTGTATTTATTTTAGCTAATTCTTTATCTGAAGGAGCTTCTTCATCTGATCTTATTCGCTTCTTCAATTTCATTGGATTAGTTTCATTTTTTATTAGATTTTCACTTATCGATTTAATTAGTTCATCAAAAAGAGTTTCATTATCCGCTACTATTTTACCTTTTCTAAATTCTGCGTTTACACCTGGTTATATGATAAGCAATAAATTCAAACTAATGCACATGTAAATCTTTCGAATATTGAAAAAAACAAAGGCTCCTACGGTTAAAACGAATTAAATTTCCAATGTGAAAAAATATAGTATTTTTTATATGATTGTTTTTGTTTTCTCAATGCTCATTAGTATTAGTAGTTAGAACTTTGTTGTCTCTCATTGTAAATCATAATTAAATAGGTATCGAAATTGAATAAAATTTATTTAATTGTTTGGAGTTAATTATGCATAAAAAGAAAATAAAATTCATTGTTTTTCTTTATTCGATTTAATTGTTTTGTCAATGAGTTTTAATATAATTCAATTTAAATTAATACATGTTACTCTGTCGAAAGGATAAAACGTTGTATTGGCTTTGTATTCAATGAATTTTATTCCCTCGCAAATTTTTCGAAAAATTAAATATAGCATTAAATCAGTAAATTGTTATTATGTATTTCGAATTAGGAGTGAGAACGATATTTTTATATTTTTGCTCCTGTATTTAGGAATGTTATATTATTTTATCTTATTCACTCTGAAAGAACGGAGTAAATTAGTGATATATGAATCGTTTTAAGCTCTGTTTATTACAGATCAAAATTTGTTCTTCTCTTGGTTTCTTTTAACTTTATTTATTTCACCCTGTTGTTTTAGATTACATTATGTATGTATGTGAGAACGAGATATCACCTACACTTTCACCCTTCTAACATGAAATAGTTCCCTTGGTTCGCAATAAAATCTTAAAATATTTATTGGTTTGCAGCATGAAATCAGTTGAGAAACACTGATCTAGCGTCTTCACTAGGGATGGATGTTAAAAACAGTTTTCAAAGGGCAAAAACAGCCACCCTTCCAGGGGTCCTCTTACAAAAGTTTAAAAATCGATTTTTTGTCTAAATGCGCCTTGACAGCCCCAAACTGATAGGTTAAATTTATGACCTCTAGATAGATTAAATGTATGACCAGATACTAATAAATTTTTGTTCCAAAGATTTCCGTCAAACACACCTACAGCCAATCCCATCCAGTGTAAATGGCATCATTTTCTTCATATTGATGTTTTGCGATCGATTTTGCCAATTCAGGGATCAAAATTGTCATCAAACAAAAAAGTGCTGCAAATGCTCTACTTCAACACTATGTGTCGATGTATGGCAGAACCCGAAAGTGCATTATAAGTCGCCGACGCAGTGTCAATTTTTTGGTGTTAGGATGCAGTCCCCTTCAAGAACCGGCCCAACATTCAAAATAAAATTATTAAATTACGGGATAAGTATCGTGACTTGCAAAAACAATTTATTCAAGGCGGCGCTGCTCATATTGCTAGAAAAGCTGAATTCATCGACAAATTGGATGATATATTTGACATCGCGAGTACAAGTTTCTCATTCGAAACAACAGCGTTCAACACCGGCCGTTTAACGGGAGCATCACGAGCTCTTGAACTAAATTCGGCAAAACTTCTTAGCCAAGTGTACCTATCTTTAACCGGTTCAAAATGGATGTGATACAATTAAAGGAGATGATCTCGAAGAATACTCACTTCGCCCGCCTGGCCCTATCAGCCATGCTGGATAGATAGCTAAACGAATCTACAGTCTGAAAATGTTTTTGTGCCCAATACGTTTCAAAATGACGGCACGCAAACTGAATGGTTTAAGTGATGTTTGATCATCATTCATCATTCTTTGCCAAAGCCTGGTTGTGGTTCGATCGAGCTGAGGAGGCTCCGAACCAGATTTAAATTTTATGAAATCAATCGCTGAGTATGCCACCGTTGACAAAGAATTAACAAAGAATTTTTTATCCAAATTCGTTGGACCCGTGGACATACGTGATATCTTTCGAACGAGGTCATTGAGCTCGCGTTTTTTGATTCCAAGGTGGCAACAGAAATTATAGACCAGGGTCAATCCTGTTAAAGGAAAAAAAATTCTTGGCAGCATACAAATGGTCGGAAAATGTAGTTAATGGTCTAAGTAATTAAGAAAAAATCGACCGAACTGAGTAAAAGTCGGGGAAAGGGGGGGGGGGGGGTTGTAGAATATACGTTTTTAGGGGTGTGTATTAGTTTTTTGCGATTTGCGGCTAAACTGTGTATCCTATCGAAAAAAATTTAATGTAAAAGTTTTAGATAATCAAAAAATCTAAAACTTTTGGGTAATGAATTGGGAGGGGGGGGGGGGCGGGGGGAGGGGCAATGAATTATTATTTAACATTTTTCTTCATTATTTTTTGTTTTATTCAATTTTAACAAAATCTTAACAATTTTGCTTTTTGTTGCACTAACCGTTAAAGATTGTATTGCAACCCAAAAAGAGTTTTGAGTTTTTTGTTGGGGAAAATTTAAGGGAAATTTTTGGGAATGAAGAAATATTAGAATGTGGTCACATTTAACGCATCTATGGGTGACTCTGCAACAGTCAGCGAATTTGGACAAAAAATCAATTTTTCAACTTTTCAACTCAATCAAAATTTCTAGACTGAGCAAAACTGAAACTTTGAGAGCAAAACTGAAACTTAGATAAATGGTTTTGAGAGGTTGGGTATAATGTCGTAAGACACAAAATTTGTGAATTCACATCTGGAATCGGGCACCTTGTGACGAAGGAAAGCAATTTTACGATGAATGGGCATGTTACGAAATATCCTTCGTTACAGTACGTTCCACAGTAACGAACAAAAATGATTGCTCAAGATCACCAAGTGAATTATATTTTTGAAGCATAGAAATGATCTGTTTAATAGTTTAAAGATTATTGCCAATAACCAAAACAAACTCTTATGTCAACTGAACTTTAAACGGATTCAAATGCATATTATCTTGAACACGGTGTCAAATTTTGTTGACACTTTCTGATCTTATAATATTTCGTTGTTTTTGTCCATTGTTATACAGCTAATTTCTTGAAAATGCTTCACTAATTAATAAAGAACGATGCAAAACTTCTAAAAATTGTTGCCAGTTCTGTATTCTCATGCCTATATACGTGACAACCTTTAATCTCAAATTATAGCTATATCAATCGTGATCCCCGTATTGCCAAATTTCATATGTTAGAATTTGCTACGTTATAAAATCTTATCTTAGATCATTTTATACTGTCACTTGTGTGCACTTATTGCATGAACTGCTAAATATTTTTCAAAAACCATTTTACTTTTTTTTCTTTAGCTCTATTTTCAAACACAAAAAAAAACAGATAATAATTCTATTATATTTGCCCAAGATTTCTTTTTTTTTTGTTTTATGTACGGTATTTTAATTTTTGTTTAACAAAATTTAACATAAATTGTTAATTTAATAAATTAATGCCTCTGCACATAACCGTATTGAGGTGTTAACTCAAAATAGTTTTTCAGTTTATCTCTTTACAATTTCAAAACTTAAAAAAAATCCAAAAACTTAAGTTTACAATCTTCTAATAAAACCCTAAATTCGATCGAAGTTAAAACTTAGCTTAAATTTAAACCAATGTGGTCTTACATAACGACTTGGTCTTTTAAAAAGGCTTTCTATTTATCTCTTTCGCTTTGGCTTTCTTATTCAATTCAACAACAAAAATTATCCTATACATTGAAAATCTGTCGTAAAAAAACAAATGAAACAGACAGAGAAAAATTATTCAAACAAACCGTCTCACACCATCAAATCATAACAATAAGGTCAAAAAATTTAATCAATCATTAATAACCTCTATTCAGATCACTCAACATTAACGCACCGGCGCAGATTCAATATACTCTATTTCGTTATCTGTTCAACGAAAAAAAGCATATTTGTTTTTCATTAAACTGAAATATAAGATCCGTTAATTGAGTTGGAATGAAAGATAAACTAAAAGACTAATTTATTTATACAGTGAAACGTTGTAAATGTTCAGATATTATTTATGAAATGATCTTGACCTGTTTGATATTACGGAATGAAGGTATGAATAATATGTTGACTGTTTGTTTTTCGACTTTAAAAGAAAATTTCTACTGAACAGATTTTGTTGGTCGTTAGACGCCGAGAAAAAAAATATTTCCATAACTAATTTGGCACGTTTTTACTTCATATTTTCAAAAATGATGACCAAACATATAAACCTACTCTGCAACCATCCTGTATAATATTCAACAGGACTACACTAAATCAGTGTAATGTCTTTTGATCCTTCTGAAATCATGAACGTCAACAATTAGCTCTATGCAATGGTTATCGAAACTGAACAAGTCAAATAAAACAATTAATATAATTCGGAAAAAACTTTACAAAACGCCAAATATTTTGACTTTCATATTTTTTATTTTGTTTGTTAGTTAACCAAATATTACGACACCAATATAAAGCAACGAAATGAATTTATGTCATTCAATAATCATAAGATACACAATTTGAATAAAACAAACACGAAAAAAATCAATAAAAGCTTCCATTAAGAAACAAAACAATAATACTCCACTTCAGAATTAAACCAACCATCAACTGAGTAGGAAATCATACGAAACAAGATTCCCATTAAATCTTCAACTGAATCTTTCTTTCATCCACTTAAAATATTTATTATTTTAATTGAAAATTAGATTTTTTATTTATTTATGTTTTTTTTTTAAACTTATCTTAAAACCACTTGAAAATGTTTTATGTTTTCTTCTACTCTCGTATACGTTTATGATTTTCATTTTACTTGTTATTCAAAGAAAATCAGAAAACGTAACAGAAGTCTGTATATGTTTTTGTTATTCATTTCATTTCTTCAACCATTCATTCACTCATCACTTTTATTATATTTTTAGTCAAATGTAGCTATATTTTTTTTTTTATTTTAAAGGGAGAGAAATGTTGATTTTCCTCTATATAACGATGTCTCCATGGCTGAATTTGAGATAGAATTCTGAACCTCTTTTACGCAAGACAATGATAAAATGTTAACGTCAGTTATTTTTTGAAATATCAAAGTTGATTTTATTCATTTGTTGTCAGTTATGCTAAACCCAACTCAAATATGATTTAATTCAACCCAAATAGAAAATTATATAGTGAAATTTCTCCCTACATAAAAATAAAATTCAAGTCATTGTAATTTTTAAGGTAAAAGCTATTTTTACAAATTTTCAGCTTAATATCATTGTGTCTTATGTTTCATATAAGCTAAATCCAAAATTGTTCGAAAAAGGATGTTCTGGTTCACAGGAAATATTTATGTACACGAACAGACGCACCCAGATTAAAAAGAAACAAGATTGCTTATTGAAATCGAAATTTGGGTAGGATGACTGGCTGAAGAAATATAATTTGGTGAATTTTTTTTTCTGTTCCAAATCACGACCTCATTTGGTACATAATTATGATCCACTACATACATACATTCTCTTGTTTGAAAAACATAATTTTCTTCCACCGAACTATTACTAATTTGTTTTTTTTCTTCTCATTTCAGATGCAAATTGTAAATAACATGAGCTAGCCATAACAGAAATGGCCCTTAATGCGGGCGGAGTACTAAGAGGTCAACTAGTTAATATCCTACTTATTGTAGTAGTTTCTCTACTAGTTTGTTCTCTAAGTGATCCCGCACCACAATCACAATATGAATCACCACAATTATCACCGTTACTATCATCATCAACTTCACAATCATCCTCCACCTCCTCCGCATTCATATCACCGCAACAATCACCCACAACATTTAAATTTGAACATTCTGTTTATAATGTTTCAATAGCAGAAAATAGTTTAGGTAAAACATTTGCATCCCAACCTCCAAATGAGGATAGATTAGGAATTTATGTAACACCAGAATATGATGTAAAGTATCGAATAGTTGGTGGTGATAAAGATAAATTATTTAAAACCGAAGAAAGATTAGTTGGAGATTTTGCATTTTTAGCAATACGAACGAAAACAGGAAATGTAATTTTAAATAGAGAAAAAATTGATGAATATCGATTAGATATACGCGCAACAGTCACACGAAGAGAGGGGAAAAGTAAAATTATGTATGAATCAGATACGACAGTTGTGGTAGCAGTATTAGACACAAACGATTTAAGTCCGTTATTTTATCCAACTGAGTATTCTGTTACAATACCAGAAGACACCCCACTTCATAAAAGCTTAATAAGAGTTGTAGCTGAAGACGCTGATTTAGGAATTAATGGAGAGATATATTACAGTTTTTTAGATGAAACTGAACAATTCTCAGTTCATCCAACAAGCGGTGTTATAACATTAACACGACCGTTAATATCAACAGAGAAACTAGTACATGAATTAGTTGTAATCGCAACGGATCGTGGAGCTGCTGGTAATATTAATCGTTTAAGTCAAGCCAGTAAGGCAAAAGTTAAAATTAAAGTCAAACAAGTTAATTTATATCAACCGGAAATCTACGTTCAAGCGTTACCGGAAATTTTAGAAAATTCCAATGCGAATATTTATGGAATTGTAAGAGTAGAAGATAAGGATAGAGGAATGCATGGTTTAGTTAAAAGTTTAGAAATTGTTGATGGAGATCCAGACGGACATTTTCGAATTAAACCAACGTCCCGGCCGGGAGAGTTTAATATTGAGATTCATCGATTATTAGATCGAGAAACAACACCTCAAGGATATAATTTAACATTACGTGCAATCGATCGGGGGATACCCCCGAGACAAAGTTATAAAGTAGAAAATGTACATTTAGCTGATATTAATGATAATGCTCCAGTTTTTAATAGGGAAATTTATGAAGTATCAGTTCCTGAAACATCACCACCAAATACACCTGTGATACGACTTAAAGTTACAGATCGAGATGAAGGAAAAAACGCACAAGTTTTTTTAGAAATTGTTGGAGGGAATGAAGGGGGCGAGTTTGTTGTTAATCCAGATACAGGCATGTTGTACACAGCTGTGTCGTTAGACGCTGAAACAAAAGCTTTTTATACGTTAACAGTTTCCGCGATTGATCAAGGAAATACAGGAACAAGGAAACAATCATCAGCTAAAGTAAAAATAAATGTTGAGGATACTAATGATAATGATCCAATTTTTGAACAATCAAATATGACAATTTACGTTGATGAAAACGAACCGGCAGGAACAACCGTAACAAAAGTCACAGCTAGAGATAAAGATTCCGGAGAAAACGCATACATATCATACAGTATAGCAAATCTAAATGATGTCCCTTTTGATATTGATCATTTTTCTGGTGTTGTCCGAACATCAAAACTTTTAGATTTCGAAAGTATGAGACGGGAATATATACTTAGAGTTCGAGCATCAGATTGGGGTTTACCGTATCGACGACAAACCGAAATGCAACTCATCATTCGACTACGTGATGTGAACGATAATCGACCCCAATTCGAACGCATTGATTGTGTGGGACAAATTCCACGATATATTCCGATTGGAACCGAAATTCTCACATTATCCGCAATTGATTTTGATGCTGGAAATATTATTTCGTATCGAATGGTAACAGGAAATGAAGATGGTTGTTTTAATTTAGATTCAACATCTGGAATTATATCAATCGGATGTGATTTAAATGATGTTCGTGTTGAACAACGAGAGGTTAATGTAACCGCTACTGATGGAACACATTTTGCAGATGTGATGAAAATACAAATAAATTTAATAAATGGAAAACGAAACCTTGGCATTTCTCATGGAAGAATTTTAAACGATGAAAGTGGGGCGTTTGAGTGCCGAGACACCGGAGTTGCTAGACGATCTGCAGAAATTTTAGCATCGGCTGAAAGGAATAATATGCCAGGACGAAGTGAATATAATAGCAACAGTGATGATTTTGCAATGATGCCATCACGATATGGAGAAAATGTTCATGCCCCTGAGTTTATCGATTTCCCACTTGAAATTAAAATAAACGAAACAGTTTCATTGGGAACAACAATTATGTGGATTAAAGCACGAGATCGTGATTTAGGTTACAATGGAAAATTAGTTTTCGGCATATCCAATGGAGACCATGATTCAGTTTTTAGATTGGATCCAGACACAGGTGAATTAAAAATAATCGGATACTTAGATCGTGAACGCGAAGATGAATATGTTTTGAATGTTACCGTGTACGATTTGGGAAAACCACAAAAAAGTGTTTCGAAAGTACTACCGATAACAGTATTAGATGTCAACGATAATTATCCAAAGTTTGAGAAATCATTGGCAAGTTTTCGTGTTACAGAAAATGCAAAAAATGGTACAGTTATAATACGATTAAATGCAACTGATGCAGATTTAGGAGATAACTCTAAAATTACATACAGTATGATAACGGATACGAAAGATTTTCGTGTTGATTCAGAAACAGGAATAGTTTCAGTATCATCACCATTAGACCGTGAACGGCAAGAAATTTACGAATTAACGATACGTGCAACTGATGGTGGTGGAGTAAACGAAATACCATCGCTTTATTCAGATGCAATTGTTCGGATTACGGTTGACGATATAAACGATAATGTACCAGAATTTAGTTTAAGTGATTATACGGTTCGAATTCGTGAAGATATACCTAAAGGAATTGTTGTTGCTATTGTTACCGCAACGGATCCTGATTTAGGACCAGGTGGAGAAGTTTTATATACGTTAGGAGAAGGTGGAGATGGTGATGGGATTTTTAAAATTGACAAGTATTCGGGAACAATACGAACAACATCGAATCTTGACTATGAAGAACGACAAATGCATAGTTTGGAAGTGAAAGCAATTGATCGTGGAACTCCAGCTCTATCATCCGTTACGACTGTTTTAATTGAAGTTCTTGATGTAAATGAAAATCGTTATGCACCACAATTCGATGATTTTGTTTTAGTTGGGAATGTTGCCGAAAATCAACAATCGGGAGCACATGTCATGTCCGTTATAGCAAAGGATTTGGATTCTCCGGGACCGGATTCAAGAATATCGTATTCTATTCGTGGTGGTGATGGATTAGGATTATTCACAATTGACAGCGAAGGTAAGTGAAATATATAACTTTATTGAATTTATTCAAATTTATTATGTGGGTTGAATCTTTTACTTTCTCATTGTATTTTGTTGTCTGTTTTCGTTATTTTTGGGTTGGTGTTGTGGAAATGAGAAGAATATTTTCTGCAGATTTGTTTATAACTTAAAAAAAAATAAGTTATTCACCTCGCATAATATTTTGTTATAATTATCTAATTCAAAATTGTGGGTCGGCATGAAACTGTCATCATTTGTTTTATTATTAAATAATTAAAATTTTCTGGATTAATTATAAACATCAACGAAGTTCTGAAAGGGAGAGTAAGAATATGAATTTTGAAATCATTCATAATTTAAAATTCACAAAAGCCATAATGTCAAATTTACTTTAGAATCATCTATTGTTTGGAAAACTTAGAAAAAACAAAATTTAAAATATATCCACAATGTCGTCTATAGCCCTTATAAAATAACAACCTGTGGCGACTCATTGGCATTCACAGCCACCGAAACAAAATACACAACGAAATTAATCAAAAATTTAATTTAATCAAAATTTTTATTCGGCATCGACTAGTCGCATATTCTTAAAAATATTTACTTCCGAGATAAAGAAAAAATACATAAATCAAATAAAATTAATTAAATACAATCATTATGTAAAAATTAAATTAAATAGTTTGTGAAATCAAAACTTGACCAGTGCACGCGCAATAAATCGCGTATATATATAACTCGCAATACGCGATAGTGGTGACCCCGACGTGATTTTTTATCAGCCGCTAATGGTTCTAGCATTTGTACGCAATTGCTACAATGAAACATCGGACTCAAACCAACATTCACACATGCCTTCATCATAGCTGCAGAGAATCGTCCGTTTATAGACTCGGACTTATTATCCAACAATGGCTATAAAAATTTTCTCAAACGATACCCTCCTCTTTCAGCTGAACTGAATTACAATCTACCCGTGCGTCATAACGTGGTCCACATCCAGTTACTGAAGGACATCTTCCAGCATCACGACCACGCAAATTGGATCCTACTGGACAAAAAGCCGCATTCAATGAATTCTCACAGATGGAGGAATTAGGGATAAGCAGACCATCTTCTTCTCCAGTATCTTGTCCTCTGCATATGGTGAAGAAAAAAGATCACGACTGGCGTCCATGCAGGGACTATCGAAGACTCAACACGGTTACAACACCTGATCGTTATCCGATACCCCACATTCAAAACTTTTCTATGCATTTGCATGGGTCCAAAATATTTTCCAAAATCGATCTCGTCAGAGCATACCATCTTATTTCTGTTGCATCTAACGACGTTTACAAAACGGCAATTACTACTCCATTAGGCTTATTCGAATTCACCCGAATGCCATATGGTCCTCGCAATGCTGCTGAAACGTTTCAGTGATTCATAAACGAAGTACTTGGAGATCTAGACTTTGTTTTGTCTACATAGACGACATTCTTGTGGGTTCTCAATCTGAGTAACAACACAAACTTCACTTGGATCAATTATTGCAAAAGTTAGTAGAGTACGACATCCACATCATGCTATCCAAATGCATCTTTGGTGCAACTTCTCTTGATTTCCTCAGTTCTCCTCTCTGATGAACGCATCAAAGCAATTAGAGAATTCCCAGCTCCAAACTCAATAAAAACCATTCAACGCTTTGTCGGTATGGTAAACTACTACCACCGATTCATTCCAAAGCTAGCTAAAATTTTGACTCCAATTCATTCTCACTTGGCTTTTCTTCTCAGGATACCCAAGACAGCTAAGAAGTTTACTTGGTCTGCTGAATGCGACGAAGCAAACATACAAGTCAAAAATTAATTGGCCCAAATAACACTTCTCCGTCATGCACTAAGCGACTCAAAGCTTAGCATCACAACTGATGCATCAAATATGGCGGTCGGCGCAGTTCTGCAACAATTTTACAATAACTGTTGGGAGCCCCTGGGATTTTTTTCAAAAAAACTCTCGTATACAGAAAAGAAATATTCCGCATTCGACAGGGAATTACTGGCAATTTACCTAGCAATCAAACACTTCAGAAATTTTGTCGAAGGTCGAGATTTACTAATTTACACAGATCATAAGCCTCTGACTCGAGCTATTCAATCCAAAAAAGGGAAAAATCGCCTATACATCGCAGAAGCATAATGTCGAACAATTTTCGATACATTACACAATTCGTCACATTCTGGTGTCCGTGCTACGAGTAAATTAATCACAGAACGATACTTTTGACTTAATATAACTTGACTTACAAGGACGTAACCCACTGGGCGAACTCCTGTTTATCCTGTCAACGTTCCAAAGTTCAACGTCACACCAAATCATCTCATAGATCATTCAAAATTCCACTCGGTCGGTTTGAACACATTCACTTAGATATAGTAGGACCATTTCCACCTTCAAACGGATTTGAATATTTACTAACCTGTGTCGATCGTTGTAATGAAGCGCTGCTTCGTTAAATGACAACGAAGTGACATAGCAGGTCGCGTACCTAGCGAGATTTATTTATAGCCCCAGACTAGCTTCAATCTATGGGAACGAGTAAAAAATCCTGCTACTTCAGCACAAATATTTGGATAGTACATGATAAGAACGGATATGAGAAAAAGCAAGTGAAAGACTGAGACTCTGGTGACCCCCTTATACGAACGAACCACGTCCAACCCCACAATTTTAATCCATTCACACACTTGCGCACTTCATCCACTCCCACACATACTCGCATACACGCACCTTTCATTCTCAAGCTGGCAATATCTTAAGATTTAGCAAGGAAGCCAAAGATAAACGAATACCGAACAAAAATGTCGCGCTAAACACGATTAGCTGCGGATGTGAATCCTGTTTCCCCTTATCTATAATCAATTGCAATGCTTTTCGTGCAACATTCCGTACAACAGAATTAGCTAAAAGTCGTTCAACCGCTTCTCTAGCATAGAATGAGCACACTTGTACAACACCTTCCGAAAACCAATTAATGATGTCAATATATCTCCAGGTCTTATTAAATCATACAAAAAAATTTTTCGAAAACACCTTTTAAATCGTTTCCACATTTCAATGTAGCTTACGAACCATCGAACTGACCAAAACATTAGCCGGTGAGATGTAATAATTGGACTCAATATTGGCATGATAACAATAGAATAACGATAATAAATTTTTTGGTTCCGTTAATCCGCAATATCTTTTGTTACTAATTTATTGGTTGCTGCTAAATCATTAATTTTGATTTTACCTTCCATCATCAAATTTACGATGAACTAAATCAATTCATGGATTAAATATTAATATGCCATCCATTTTTAATTTTAACTAAGTTAAGTTTGTCTCAATAAATTTTTATTTTTCCATACTTATGTAAAATTTTTAGATACAGGTTTCAACTTGGAGTCTGACAGACAAACGCGCATGCATCTAATATATTCGCTCATACGTACCTACGTCCACACATCCATATACTAACACGCATACACCTACGTACATCCATGATCATACATAAAAAAAAACACAAAATTAAAATTTGACTCACCCGAGGTTTGTGGCCGATCCCTCTCCGTCATCCCCTTATCGCACTGCCTAGCCTATAAGGTCTACCCGGTGCATATCGTTCCGATTCTTCATTGATTACAGCAGAATTAAACAATTACAGATGAAAGGAGTACAGTTCGTACGGTATTGGATGTACACAAAAATTTGATCATACACCCGGTGTCAGTGGTTGATATACCATGAGATGGAGTATTGGAATAACAACCGATATAAACAGACAGATCACTGGCTGGTCGATACACCGTAGTAAATTGAAACCAGTAATGCATATACCCATAGTTGGCTGCAGATGTATCTTTAACGGGTATACTTGAAAATTTATCACGCATACATGTGGCTGGATTCGAATATACCGTAAATTTATACGATAGGAACGGTAATGCATATATCCGTTGTAATCGTTCTAGTGTACCGTGTGGCACAATGTGAGTGAAAAACAGGAAACAAAATGTATACACACTATACGTATAACATATTTATTTTTCGTTGATTTAACAATAGTTTTACTAATGTCTTCTTAGTTTTATTTAATTAATTGTACCAATGGCTTCTTAATTTGTATTTCATTAACTGTACTAATAACTAAAACTATGACTTTGAGTAAACACTAGAATATTCACATATATTTTTCTTTTGATTTTTGATTTAATTAACAAAGTTTTGCTTAAGCACTAGATTATGCACATATATCTTTCTTTCGATTTTTGATTTAGTTAATTGTACTAATGACAAGAACAACAACGTTTGCACAAACACTAGATTATTCACATATAATCTTTGATTGTAATTTTAGGGACGTACACGACATATACGGTATTTTATTTTATTCGTGTTACTTTTCAATTCTGAGCATCAACAGATAGTAAGACTATTTTAGATTATGACGTTAATAGAAATGGATGATAGCCGAATTTACCATAGATAATTACATGAGTTTATCGTTCCTGGACGATACACTTCCAAAAATAGTAACACAAATTAATGCTAATACCCAAATTCTCTGACCTTGAACTCGACCTTTGACACGATTAATTTAATTATTTTACATTTGATTTGCATTAAACGACCCTGATAATAACTTTAGAAACTTTGCAAACCGTATTCGATTTCTAAATCTCCAGTGATTTACCCTAATTTTATAGATTTTTGGTTGAATTTCTAATTACCATTTCTTTAGTTTTTTTTTCGACATTTAATCACACATCACCACCCACAACAAAAAATGTCAGCAGACGTCAAAAGATCCAATCAGACAATAATATTCGACTAAGAGCGCCTCTATACGTAGCTAGGCGTATTTATAGGCAAACAGAATTACGATAGTTGGGGGTAGGTACTAAAATTGTAGAATATTTATAAACAGAAACATGGATTATAAAACGATTGTAGGAAATCTACATGGAAATAGCGGCATTACGAATACAAATTGAATAAAGGAAATTACATTGGAAAATATCACACAACTGTTTTATGTTCATAATTTTTTTAACGGACATCATAGTTGATGATGAGGATTGAGTATAAAAAATTATGTGCAAAGGAAAAATGAAAACAACTATAAAAACTGTAACCTTGGACCTTTGGTACTAATATGATATGCTAGAAATTTTCCTAGCACGCCGGATATCTATTTATCCCCGGTACGACCCTTGAGATTGGGAATCTCTTATTTTGTTTAATTAGCCTGTCATCAAAATACCCAAGTTAAAACACACAAAAAAAAAACTAAATTTCAATACTAATGTAAAATAAAACAATAACTTATCTTAAATTGTTGATTGATGATCTGGTTTTTGTTTTCTTCAAAATAATTCGTAGCATATTTTACAAACTTTTGGAAAATTTATTATCGATGATTCAAAAAGCATGCAAATTTCGTCCTAAATATTCTTCCAAAAGCTTTTTTACAGAATGTCTTGCAGAATCATAATCATTTCTACTTGAATTAATTATACCTCCATTTAAATCGAATATATAATTTAAATTTAATTTTTTTTTAAAAAATATGAAATCGCTGTACAAAACTGTTTATGTTGTTTCCATTCTTAACTTTGATGCTCCTTACCACAATAACTCACTAATTTGCAGTTTTAACATATTTTTACTATTTTCGGAATGTTATTATTTTTATAACAAATATTACAAGTTGATGTATTGTATGGAATAACTTTTTTATTTCTTATCATCATTTGTTTAGATATTTTTTATTATAATTACAACTTTAATTGAATTTTGTATAAATCCACTGTGTTCTGTTGTGAAATGTTTGACTTAATGTTTAATCAAAAAAAAACAATTGAACATTTCTTTTTTAAAAACAAATATGGAATTTAAAACTTGAGAACACATTTTCTTTTCAAGAACAAATATGGAATGAATCTTTTCATTTTTAAAAATTGCAAAATGTGATTTTGCTTTTGACATCTTATGATGTCAAAACAAAATCGGGTAATACTTGAAATTCAGCAATGATTAACAACGACGTCTGTTCATTAGTATTGGAAATAAAAATTTAGTACGTTCGTTGGCTTTTTATAACATATTCAAAATCAATTAGCAGTTAAGTTGGGAAAATTTTAGAAGTACTATTAATGTAAAAATGAACGGAAATTAATGTAATACATGTCTATTGAATTGAAAATAAAGAGGAATTTGATTTTATTATTGTTTTGCGATTACTGCGATCGTTACACCATGAATTCAAGGTAGAAACCAAGATTTTTACTCTTGAAATCACAAAAACGTCGCCATCCCCTCCATGACAGAAACCCACCAAAGCACTATTAAACTTAAACTAATAATAGAAATTCTAATAACTAATAAAAAAAATTATAATAACTAAGTAATATTAAATATAACACCTATTTAAATTCTAAAAACCGAGAATTAAATTTATAACTATAATAACTAATGATTAAGAATAGATGTTTAATTTATGACAACTAATAATTCTAACACTAAATTTAATTTTATAAAAAAAATATATTGAAAAACTTAGGCTTGGTATATAGGAAACAGACGCTAGAGATTTCGATGGTAAAACCCGCAAAATCATGACTCGCAATCACCAACAATAGTAAAACCAATTCTCAACAAAAAAAAATGGAGTTAGTACGACGGAAATGTACAAAGGATGAAAGCACAAAAACGAAAAAAAAAACAACGAACGCCCAATTCGAAAACATACAAGATTTTTTTGTAAAAACAAACTTTGTAAAGGAATAAAAAGGACCACCGTCGTAGCCAATCTTTGCTGAATCTTTCACAAAAATTCCTAAAACATTATATATGTAAAAGTATAATTTATTTATTTAATTTCAGATATACTGAAATAATTATATATACCTAAAATTAGTTATTGACGATAGCACCCCTAAGAATATTTATTTATTTTTAAAAGAAAATTGAAAAATAAAAATATTTAGAAGAATGTTTATTTATTGAATGCACCGTCCTAACTTTGAAATATTGATTTATTTTTTTTTTTTTTTAAAAAATAAAAAATATTTATTTATATCTTGACGTAAAGCTTAATTAAGAAAATTTATTTTATTTAGCTACCTAAAATTAACTTAAATTACGAAAAAATTATTTATTTACCTAAAATTATTTTAATTAACGAAAATTTAATTTATTTAATAAAAATTTTATTTATTTAATTTTTGAAAAATCTGTTTGATTTATTTTATTTTTATTTAATATCATAAGAGATTCCCAAAATCAAGATTCGTCTGGAGACAATTTAAAAAGTAAGTATGGTTACAATATCCATTTTGTTCAAATTTGAATTCCCGCGCTCGCGAGCCCACTCCAACCATGCATGTGAGAACCTACTGGAAAAGCCCCTAACGACCAGATTCTACAGAACAGATTCTCCCCAACCTAATAAAACAATCACAACTGTCACGATTAGACACTAGGTCCATTTCTACTGACCCAGTTGTGCTTGTTTAACCTACAAATAAATTACAACTAAACCTAATGCGAAAGTTGAAGAACGCTCCCGAGCACCAGACTTCAAATCTTAAACTCTATGAAAAATTGTTCTATTGTAAAAGCTAAGTGGAAAAAAATGGTAAGTTTTTGAATTTGTATGAGGTGAAGCCTCTGATCCTGAAAGCAAAAGTACAATTGGTTCTTCTCTTCATTACACCGTTGAAGCCTCTGAGCAAAGAATGGTACTACTGGTTTGCACCTAAGTACAAACACAGCAACACCACTCCTCGTCCCTGAGGACTTCCTCGCCGAATGAAGAGAAGAAACCAATGTTCTTCGATCGCATAACCCCGATGGTCATAGGCGATCTAAGAACGACATCAATGTTAAAGAGTGAAGCTCTATGGATGGCTTTTTAGGCCTACCGCTGAGAAAGGAGAATTTATACATTAACATAAAGTAAATAATACATAACTTATCCATAATCTAAATAATTTCTTATTTAAAAATGCTAAATCGAAACATGAAATATATAATATGTGTTAATAAAGTTTTACATGAAATTAATTAAATCTAATCTTCAGACTAGATAATAAATTGGTAATTTATATTATAAAAAAAATTACGATTATTTTAAATTTAAAACTAAGCTTACTAATTTTTAAGTTATTAATTCTAATATATTTGTTCAGGTCAAATTTTTATCGCTTTATTTATTGTATTCAAAACAAAAATAAATGTTAGCTAAAAATAATTATTTCTATATTTATCCTATTTTTTAAATTAATCGCAATAAAAAATAATTTTAAAAATAGTGGTAACTAAAATGGACTCATACGAGATATGTATACGTACGTCAGCGGATCAATATGATGACAAATGTGGAGATATTGATCTGGATCCGGCTCACTCTATAAAGCTAATGGGAATTAATTATTTTCAATTATACTTCTATAAACACAGACCAATAATACTTTGAAAGTAGTGACGAAAGACTTAAACTTATATAAAATTGTTGAAAAACTGTTTGGTCAATGTTAACCTTTATTACGTCAATAACATCCTAAAACTCATAAAAACATGACTTAACCACAAAAAATTCTTTCGCCAAACGAATTGTGTTGCAATAGGAAACCTACCTAGACTTTCAGGTTTGACATAAATTATTTTGTATATATATATGAGATACACAAAATAATTCATGTACAAATCATAAAATCTAATAAGGCGTACTGCAATAGAAGTCGTTTTGGCCAAAAATGAACATTATATTAGCCAAAATAAAAATATTTCAACATTTCCGTACAAGTTCAAAAGTTTATAGAACTGTAATGAGACATGTTCTATTGACATCCATTCTATAGTGTGAATAATACACAAATCAATACCTCGAAATTGTAACTCACATTAAACCAATGACGAATATGGGGATCGCGTATGAGTGCATTGAAAAAAGCTAGCTAAACATCTACTAAATCTAACCATAATCAAAAAAAACATACAATTAATTTCATATATAAATTAATGGCATCATCCAAAAATATGTACAATATATAAACAATTATATGTACAATATGTACATGGTAGCATAAAAAAAATTTCAAAAAAAACTGCTTCCCCAAAACGGTTTTCTTTTTCCCAAATAAAAATTCAAAATATATAATTAATTCTAATTAGTTCTAAACAACCTAAACTATAATATTAAGTATGAAACATATATTTAAATACACAGGAGTTAATTTTAAATATAACAATTGATTTGATTAGGAAATCTATTCCGAAACAAAAACCCTAAATTTCCATTAAATCAACCGATGACTAATTGAATTTTATTTCATATAAGTCATCGGTCAAGAAAACAAAACGAGAAAATTATTATTCATCTCAAAATAGATTTAAAATCAAGAAACATTATTTTGTTTTTGTTTAATATCAAAAAAACAATAATTTATAAATTTTCAGCTGAAATGCTATATACAATACAAAAAGTATCACAAACAAACCGTAAAACTGGTTTTGACAAGAAAAAAAATCTTTATGCCGGTTTCAATATATTTTAATGTAAACATTTATTGCGCAAATACTGCTAATAAAAAGATTTTATTTGCACCAAAAAAATATATGAATACACAGGACTAATTGACAACCCAAAACCAGTTGACAACGCCTATAATCAAAAAAAAACCCACAACTGGTTTATCCTAAAACTTACAAAGAGAAACGCGGAATTCTTTAAATTTGAAAATATAAATTTAGAGTACTTATGATAAATATACACATGAACACCTTAGAAACTAAACCTTTATTTTTTCCTCTAGCTTTCTAACAAAATTTAGCTAAATAAACCGACGCGAAAAATAAACTATATATAGATATTAATTAATCTGAATTGAAATAATCAATTAATATATAAATATATAAATATAATAATATAAAATGTTCCACAAAAAAAAGTTTTTTTCAAAAAAAAAACCGGCTTGCCAACGCCCAACCTGGAAAATATTTTCCCACCAAATTATTTATATATATATATCTAAAAAAATACAAGAAATATAACTGTAATCAACCTAACGGGTCCCTTTTTGTTCGGCGCTACGTTGTAACCTTGGACCTTTGGTACTAATATGATATGCTAGAAATTTTCCTAGCACGCCGGATATCTATTTATCCTCGGTACGACCCTTGAGATTGGGAATCTCTTATTTTGTTTAATTAGCCTGTCATCAAAATACCCAAGTTAAAACACACAAAAAAAAAACTAAATTTCAATACTAATGTAAAATAAAACAATAACTTATCTTAAATTGTTGATTGATGATCTGGTTTTTGTTTTCTTCAAAATAATTCGTAGCATATTTTACAAACTTTTGGAAAATTTATTATCGATGATTCAAAAAGCATGCAAATTTCGTCCTAAATATTCTTCCAAAAGCTTTTTTACAGAATGTCTTGCAGAATCATAATCATTTCTACTTGAATTAATTATACCTCCATTTAAATCGAATATATAATTTAAATTTAATTTTTTTTTAAAAAATATGAAATCGCTGTACAAAACTGTTTATGTTGTTTCCATTCTTAACTTTGATGCTCCTTACCACAATAACTCACTAATTTGCAGTTTTAACATATTTTTACTATTTTCGGAATGTTATTATTTTTATAACAAATATTACAAGTTGATGTATTGTATGGAATAACTTTTTTATTTCTTATCATCATTTGTTTAGATATTTTTTATTATAATTACAACTTTAATTGAATTTTGTATAAATCCACTGTGTTCTGTTGTGAAATGTTTGACTTAATGTTTAATCAAAAAAAAACAATTGAACATTTCTTTTTTAAAAACAAATATGGAATTTAAAACTTGAGAACACATTTTCTTTTCAAGAACAAATATGGAATGAATCTTTTCATTTTTAAAAATTGCAAAATGTGATTTTGCTTTTGACATCTTATGATGTCAAAACAAAATCGGGTAATACTTGAAATTCAGCAATGATTAACAACGACGTCTGTTCATTAGTATTGGAAATAAAAATTTAGTACGTTCGTTGGCTTTTTATAACATATTCAAAATCAATTAGCAGTTAAGTTGGGAAAATTTTAGAAGTACTATTAATGTAAAAATGAACGGAAATTAATGTAATACATGTCTATTGAATTGAAAATAAAGAGGAATTTGATTTTATTATTGTTTTGCGATTACTGCGATCGTTACAAAACTTCTGTTAGGCAAATTTGATGTGTGAGGGACAGTGGTTTGTATTTCAATCATGGAGTTTGAATTACCCTTCATAACATCGTTTTACTCGCTGACCCGAGGCTTACTGCATGACCAATATGTCTTCAGCAACCATTGCCACAACATTTGTAGACAACTACGTATCGTATCAAGATTCGGTGTTCCTCTCCACATTACCACTGATCAAGGAACACAATTCGAGAGCAAACTTTTCTCAGAGTTAACACAACTCCTCGGATCTCATCGGATACGTACAATGGATTATCATCCACAAGCCAATGGCATGGTCGGAAAACTTGACGCGCACATGCGCAATAAATCGCGTATATATAAAACTCGCGATACGCGATGAACCCAACCATTATTGTTTATTTATATTTTTTAGTTAATTTTTCGCATAACTTAAGGCAAAACTAATTGATGCGGAAAAAGATCGTTAATTTTTCTATGAAATCTATCTAAAATTACCCCAAGTTAACGGAACATGTAATTAGCAATGAAAACAAATATTTAATCTTACATTTTATGTCGATTTACCACTGAACTGATACTACAGTAACGTTATAGAGTTTTTGCCGTTTTTTAATTAATTAATTCATCTTCAACTTTTATCAATGAATTATCGTTTCTTACAATTATTAGAACCTGAAATAATTAAAAACAATTCCAATGTAGATTTTTAATTGTAATTTTATTCAATGATAATTTATAGGTAAAAGTTGTTGGGTTTAGGGTTGAATTATTCTGTACCCAAATTTCCTTTCATTTATTTATCACGTTTTAGCTCTTACCACACACAAAAAATTTAAAGAAATCAACTTTCAAAAATTTTATTGTCTATCAACCAAGAGACTTACGGTCTCCAAAATTCATTATTTACAAATCGCCATTCGCCAACACAATTTTTTTAATTATTTAACAATCCAAACTGTTTCACCGAAATTGTAAATTTTTCATGTAAATATAAATTAAAATTATTTAATTAAAACTTCAGTGAGTTGAAATCCAAATTAATTTTAATTGGTTTTTTTCGCTATGTCGTCACAAATTTACATTTTAAGTGGTCAGTCAGTTATGGTTATTATACTCATCATTCAGGTTTTTAATAAATGTGTGTTTGTTACGAACTGCAGAAATAGTTTTCCATTAATTCAGTTTTCGTTATTCCCAGTAAATAATTAAAGCCTCCATTAAGGAGCAATTAACTGATTTTGTTATACAATTAATTTGTTTACGACTAAGCTAATTACTTATCAATTAGAAACAAAAAAAAATTGTTTGTACTAAAATCATAATATTTTTTGTGTTTCCAGTTTAAGTTCGTCCAATAACACTATTCACTATATGAATATATTATCATCCCACATAAAACTATAAAATTAACTGAAATTATGGAAATTTGAAAAAAAAATTTCATTCATATAATTCCGTTTTGTGTAACTTGAACTTTAAAAGTCAACGTAACTTATGTAAGCGTAACTGACATATGTTTGTTGGAAGTTTTGTTGTCGCTATTTCATTGGGATTAATAGTGTTGGAGTCTTTCGTATTATGAATAATATGAATGAAAGTTGATTTGTTTTAAATTTTTAGACGTGACTTAAGTTACACTGGATTAACTTTAGTTTGTATAACCGTTAAAATCCGATTCATATGAAATGTTAAGTTGTAACAGGAGGTGGGGTGGATGGTGAGTACACTAGTTTGTCACTAGCTCAAGCAGACGTGAGTCCTACCGATTGATCTCCTTTACAAGAAATTTTAAATTCCACCGTTAACCTAAACATGTACGCCTAAACTTCTCCTCGGTTCTGTGAAGAGATAAACTATCTTACCACAACTCTTCCTATTGTAATTAATTTAATGCATCATTCAACCTACGTAACTAATAAATTTTTTTTACCCAATTCACTACTAGTGGTATCCTATGTCTCCACGTATGAACGTTTACCTGATGTGGTTATGTCCATTGCAGGACAGGACGAAAGGAGCTGGCCTGCAGACTATATGCATCCAGTAAACATGAGGAATAAGTGACGTTAGGTAGCAAATCGAATCCAAACCTGGAGATAAAGAGTCTCAGGCTCTACAGATTAAACTAGCCAAGCGTCAATAAAGAAGAGAAGATCTTTGTTAAAAAGATCTAAGGAAAACGTGCAAAACAAGAAATAATGGTATGTAGTTTATCGGTCTGTTCCAAACAAAAACTATTAAGTCCTACAGTTTGTAGGAAGGGTTAGTAACGAACTTACGAACTACGACTTTCATAAATTGGTTTATTTAGACTTTGTTGCTCTCCGCCGTTACTCAATATGAATTTTCAACAGCAGTCGATGTCACCGGGAACAAAAGGGGACTGCGTTTTACGCAAAAGTTTCAGCGGTCAGCGCTTTAATTAAGGAGCGAATTGTGAAATTTTGAGCTGAACTATAAAGAGTTTCTCTAATGTCCTCTAGACAACTTAACCGTCTGAGCAAAGAATATGATGTACAATAGGTGATCATGTGTAGACTAAAGTATGCATTATAAAAAAAACCACTTAAAGTTTTATGCACAGAGCATCGAAGAGCACAAGCACTTTTGCTAAGATGGTCGTCCCATCGATCGAGTATGGTCTTCGACCACAGATCACGTTGTTCAGCGATGACATTTCTGTTCACTCGCTAGGATACGTTTGGTTATAGGGAATTTATACTCAGGTTTCTGTATATAACGGGCTATTAAAAATAATTACCACCAAAAAACTATATCAAAATGGCCTCTGGCCCGGGAAAAAATTTCTGTGTAACACAAATTTAATATTTGATTTTATAACAAAAAGACGATGACAAAAAAAAATATAAAAAAATTAAAATATGAAAAAAAAGGAATGTATGTAGCGGTTTTGCTACTAGATCATCGTTAGCCGCAACTGTAGAGGGACTTTTAAGTTTTTGTGTATATTGACGATATTTGGTGGCGAGTAAAAATGCCGATGAACACCAGAAACATTTACGCGTTCTTTTTAAAAGACTTAATGATTTCGATATTAATATCAAGTTGTCTAAATGCGTTTTCAGTGTTCCTACCCTAAATTTTCTAAGCCTTGAGATTTCAGCTGATGGCATATTACCATCTAAGGATCGAATCCTGGCTATTAGACAATTTCCTCAGCCAACATCCGTTGGCTCCAGGCCCAGCTGTTTGTGGGTATGGTAAATTATTACCATAGGTTCATACCAAAGCTGGCAGAATTACTAGCCTCAGTTGACACCCACTTCGAAACCCTTATAAAACAAGGCAAGAAAGCAAAATATTCTTGGCCTGTTGATGTAGTGCTGCTATTGACCTTATCAAACAAGCACTTTAGCATATAACACTTCTGGCACATCCTCAACAGAACTCATTTTTCTGTTTAAAAACGGATGGTTCAGGTACTGCGATAGGAGCAGTACTAGAACAGTATGCAAGCTTTCGCTTACTGAACCTAAATATTCTGCTTTCGATCGTGAGCTTTTAGCAATGTTTGCCGTGATCAAACATTTTTGAGATTTCATTGAGGATCGAAAGTTCACTGTGTTCACTGTGCACAAACCTCTGACTACTGCTATTACATCCAAGACGGAACGTAGTCCTAGACAGTGGTGCAGTTTACCACCGATATTAGCCTGATATATCAGGAAAAGGGAATGTTGTGGCGGATCTTTCTTTGTCTGACCGGGTGGAATATCTTTCAACTCATTCATCTTCAGGAGTCCGATAAAGAAACCCAGGACTTATTGTCTGTACAAAATATGAAACATTTTATGTTCAAACTAGAACTCATTTATTGTGATCGCGCTCATAAGCTAATTTGGTGTGAGACTAGCTCGGGAAAACCTCGTCTGTATATCGCCAATGAATTAAGACGAAATATTTTTAATAATTTGCATAATTTGTCCCACCTAGATGTTCGTGCTTCACGGAAGTTAATTTCTTCTAGATACTTTTCTCCATTTATGAATGTTGACGTTTGTTTTAGGTCTAAAACATGCCTGGCATGTCAACGATCCAAAATCAACCGTCATACACGAACCGAATTCAGTAGGTTCGACATTCCAAGTGGTTGGTTCGATCATATCCATATGGACATCGTGGGGTGTCTACCTCCTTTTTATGGATATGAATACATACTAACTACTGTCGACCGTTTTACTAGATGGGCAGAAGCAATTCCGATTGTTGATATGCGAGCTATGACTGTAGCAAGAGCCTTAGTAAATCAGCACATCTCGGGTTTTGTAGTACCGATGTATAATACCACAGATCAAGGCGCGCAATTTGAATCTGGGTTATTTCAAGATCTTATGAGTTTACTTAGAACGCACAAAATCTGGACAACGGCTTACAATCCCAAAGCCAATGGAACAGTAGAAAGGTTTCATAGACAGCTGAAAGCTTCTCTAAAAGCGCATGGTAATACCCTTAATTGGAGTGACACACTCCCAATAGTTCTACTTGGTATTCGCTTGTCAATCAAATCTGGCACTCCAGCTGATCTTGTCTACGGACAAAGCCTTAGGATCCCTGGAGAACTTACTATGCATTAGGAAGGTAATTCGTCAGATCTTTCAACGCTGGTCGGTATTGTAAAGGAGACTATGTGTTGCCTTATCCCTAAAGAAACTCGGAAAGGTCCTCAAAACAATATTTACATTCCTAAAGAATTAGAAGAATGCGACTTTGTTTTTGTTCGTGTTGATATATCGTGTTCAAATCATGTAAGGTTTATCACCACCATATGAGGGTCCATTTAAAGTAATAAGGCGTTTTCGAAAATTTTATGTAATCGAAAAAAACGGAAAAAATTTTTCAATTTCTTTGGACCGACCTAAGCCAGCACACATGACTGACTCTATAAGAACCGAGCATCGAGAAGCTACAAAGCATGATCACTTCAAATTATAATTACAAATAGATGAAAATGAAATCGATACACATACATACATACAATTTATTGTCAACGAAACATTTATTTTTTAATCTATATTTTTTTTTTATCGAAAGGGGGAGTATTGTGGGACTTCACTTCGGTTTTATATTTATGTCCCACAAACAAACAAACAAACAACGCTTCCTACCTTTTAAAACTAATGCAATAAAACATATGTTTTTCAGAAATTGGTTTTTGATATAAAAAGAAGAAAGAAAATTTTAACCATTCTGGTTTTATCTTCCAAATAAATTTATTGTGTAAAATCAAACCGATTATTGTATGCTAAAGTTTTCTTTCTTTTTTTTATATCAAAAACCAAATTCTGAAAAACATATGTTTTATTGCATTAGTTTTAAAAGGTGTTTTTTGTTTTTTTATTTTTTTATATTTTTTATATTTTTTTTTTTTATTTTTTATTTTTTTTTTTTTTTTTATTTGTTTTCTGAACTGCAGTGATATTGAAAGTCTGAAAATAAAAGTTTGTTATTTGTTGATTTTAAAAAAATTTAATAACACTTTTACCTACATTGAACAAGTTTGATCATGTTTTCAACCTGGACGAGTTTTTATTTGGTTCGTTCACCTTTTTTTCTTTGCCGTTTTGTTAAAGTACTTTTTATAGACAAAATTCACGATACGATCGTTGTAGTCAGACATATCGGTTTCAAATCCGTTAAAAAATTTTTTCATTGATTTCCCACTAAATCTATGCCGGAGGTAGATGTAGCAATATTTGCCACACATTAAACTGTTGCGATTTTGTAGTTCTTTTGGATTGTAACCTTTCTTCGGACATATCTTCGGACATATGTTTTGGATTGGACATATCTTTGCTCCTTTTTATCAATTGCATTCTGTATTGGTCACCTAGTTTAGTTGTTTATCTTCTTAATAGCGGGCGTTATAAATTCATAATGCTCTCTCATAACGCCCCGGTTTTTATTAATGTGTTTATATATAGCGTATCCTAGACATTATAACAACTTTATATCGTTGTTAAGCATAAAATATTTTTTTTTCGAAAGTTAAAACTAAACTAACAATTACAATTAAAATCGTTTCACAGAAGGATTTTTTTTCTAGACAAAAAAAAAATCATTTATCTCATCGTTGTGTTTAAGTGGTCTCATTTTGCAAACAAACTTTACCCATACATTGAAAATCCGTCGTATAAATAAAAAACAAATTAAACCAGGAACAGATAGAACAATAAGATCCTTCAAAATTCAATCAATTATTTATATTGCGACTGATTTCAGTTCAAACATCACAAAATGAAGTACGTACCTTATTAATGATGATAAGATCGACACACCTGCGTCGAATCAATATATAGTGTATTTCGTTTTCTGTTTAACCAAAAAAAAAAACTTGATTCTCAATAAAACAAATAAAATATAACAACAATTAATTATACACCGAAATATAAGATCCGTTAATTGACTTGGAAGGAAAGATATACATAATAAACTAAAAGATGAATTTATTTATACAGTGAAACGTTGTATACGGTCATATATTATATATGAAATGATCTTAAGTTGTTTGATAGTACGGAATAAAGGTATGATTAATGTTATGACTGTTTGTTTTTAGGTTTTAAAAGAAAATGTCTTCTGAACAGATTTTCGTTGGTCGTTATAGAATATAAGGCTATAAAATGTATAATATATAAAATAGGAAAAAGAACCTAGTGAGATGGGCTAAGACAGTCAAAATTGTACAGGAAAGGACCGATTAGGTCAATGTTTAATCGTTGAACAATGAATTTAATTTGGTTGGCCATCGGGCGCCAAAATAAAGTTGGCGCCGCAGATACACAGTTTTTGCAACTCTACCGTGTGAAAAGTAGGAGGACCATGAGTCTAGACAATTAACTTATCAGTTACCATTTACGGAATTCACAATTTTCAAGTTTTTCCATCCCGTGTAACATCACTTTCGAAAATTTTTTTAATATGTTTAAACACAAGTTTATCGGACATGCGTAAATCGGGTAGGGGAATCAATGATTATATTCATCCATTGGTATCAGAGATTATCTTTACTAAATGAAGATAATTTTCCGTTTAAGGGGCAGAGGAGCTTAGATCGAAATTAAAAATTAAGTTTTATCATCGGTGACCACTTTAACGAAGAATATTCTTGAGTGAGCATCTAGAAACGAGCATCTAGTCTACTTCGCCGATGTTCAAGTTCAAAAGTAAACCTTGTAGCTTCAAACTTTATCGTACCAGATGACCTGACATGTGCTCCTGCTACATAAACCACTTAAGAGAAGCGTGATCAGTAAATATTTTGACAGGGAAATGCTCGCTGTATATTCGGAACTTTTTAATACCCAGGATGGCAGCAAGACATGCCTTTTCGCTGACGTACTAATTACGTTGAGCTGAGTTCATTTTCTTGAGCATGTATGCTATATAATGGTCAACAGCCTCTTTGTCCAACCTTTTCAAAACACATCATTGCTTGCATCGCCATCATAACGAGTTAAAAGATACATCAACTTCAAAAGCCAACGCTAGCTCATTGGTAGACTTTTGTTCAATAAATCCGATATTGATACCTTTAAGCAGGTGAACACAGTAATATATCGATGCTAGTAACCAGCCGTGCCTAAAAGTTTTTTAATCAGTTTCACCATGGTTGGCACGAATAACTCAGCAATAATGGCTTTATTACAAGCTGGAATTACAAAATTATCCATTAGAATATTAATTGTCAAGTTTGTCTATCTTAGACATCTAGCGAGTTCTATAGTATACTAATATGAGATGTAAAAGTCCCGAAGGTCCTTGCAAACTGGTAAAACAACCGTCCAGGCATGGTGAATGCAGTTTTTTCTCTAGTCGATTTTTCTTAGGATATCTGCCAGAAAGTGTCTTTCAAATCCCAACTGGAGATAAAGTTGACTTTAGGTAAACGACATAGAATACTATCTATTTAGGAGAAATGGTTATGCATCTTTCTTGGTCACCGTTTTGACCTAAAAGGAGTCCAATCATAGGCGAGCCCTGACAGACTTGCGTACCAGGACTACTGGTGAACTCCAAGAACAAACCCTTTTTTTATGACACCCAGACCCAGCATATATTTCAGTTTATCTATCATTTTCTTTAAGTGACGGCAAGTCATAAAGATCAAAGAGCTTATTCTGGCCTTTAATGGTGGTGTAAGGTACCAAGTGACTTTTTGACTGGTACCATCGGCAATTTTAATTGTAACTGTGGTTCGAGAAAGAATAACTAATAATTCGATTTTGGCATGATACCTTAGGTCATACGGGATCGTTTAAATTAAAGAAATGCTTTTAAGAAATCGGGCGAGGTTATCACCCTACTTGAATCTCGGTTGGGAATTGTAATTTTCGGTGAGGGTGCAGTTGAGCTAGTCGAAGCTGCAAGCAATAGAGAATTGGTTAATTCCAATGAAGAAGCGGTTATTATCACAGTTGGGGTGAGTGTTAGTGTGAGTATCCTCGGTGGAGAGGCTTAGTAAAATATTGGCTTTTAAAATTTGATGATTAATGTTTTTAATTCTGAACATGATGTGGAGTTAGGTCTGAATAGTGGGCATGTTCTAGGTGATTTGGGAGTGATGAAGTGTTTTGGCACCCCATTCAAATTTTATATTGAATGTGTAGTGACAAGTTTGAGGACAGTATATGACACGATATGACGATTTTGTGGAAAGTACTGCGTTTGTTTATAATGTCGGAAAACTTGCAATTGATGCTACTCAAAATTTTGAATTTGTGCCGACGAGTCGAACAATAATATTTCTATCTGCAAACACACATCTAAAATACAATCAACAATTATAAGATTCTGCAAACCCATGAAATTCGTATTGTTCCATGTCGGACGAAAATACACGACAACCAATATATTCGATTATTAAATCCAAAATTTTTTGACTTATAATGCCAAATTTTAAAAGCCGAAAAAAAACAAACTATATTTTGAAATCTTTATACCCATCATTAGCCTTGGGTACTTTTCTTGAAAGATTTATATTCCTTTTTGAAAAAGTCGACATATTGATCAGAAATTTTTATTTTATAGAAATTTATCAAACGAATAAAAAAACTGGAATAAATCATTTACAATTCAAATCTTTATTTAATAAAATTTATGTCTTCTTTTAAGAAAAATGATAACTTTATATTTATCTTTCAATATATATAAGAAATATTTATTTGTTTTATTTTTATTGAAACCTACAAATTATCATCCATCATCAAAAAAAGTAACCATTTATGTGTAGATTACTTCACTACATCAAATCACCAATATAATAGCAACAAATAATTCGCACAAAACAATTTTATCAATTTTCGTGAAAAAAAAAAAATAAATATGAAACTCAAAGTATTTCCTGAGGCTTTGATGACTATCCCTCAAATTATAATTTTTTCCCGTTTTTTTTTTCTTTATGGTTCTGTCGAATTTTTACTATAATCGATCGTCCAATCATAATAATGAATAATGATAATAATAGAGAAATGTTTTGTGTAATACGTTTCAGCCTCATTTCGACCCTTAGAGAATAAATAATTTATCGTTGAAAATTACATAAATGAATGAAGAATTGGATGAATGAACTGAAAATTTGTGTGTATTAAATTTTCTTTTATATTTGCCAAATTATGGTCATTATTTAATTTATATTTTGATTGATCATAGAAAATGAGTGAATTAGTTGTGGTTGGAAATTTATTATATTGTCTACGTTTCGGACTGAATTTTTTGATTTAATTTTTATGTGTGTCGTAAATGGGTAATTTCAAAACAACGATGTTGTTAATGTTGATTTCAATTATCCCAGCTTTAATTGATTAACCACACATGATGTTGGGTCATACTGCAATTTTTTTTCCATCCAATAATTTCTATTTAAATATTTAATTTCATATTTCGAGTCCCTATAATTTTCCATTTAATATCATAAATTATTCTTATTTAATTTTCTCGTCTCAAAATTGCTAAAACAATATAAACAATTTGACCTATGCAATTAACCACATTTAAAAAGTAAAATTACTCAAAAATAAGAAAAAATTTTGAATTAAAATCTTATATGTATATATAAAACAACAATAACAACAACTAAAGAATATAATAATATTTAATGACTCGTGAAAGATACCGAAACTACTTGTTACATGAAAAAAATGAAAGAAATGTAAATAAATATTTGTTTGTATAAAATGGGTTGATAAGTTATAAGTAAATACATCTTCAAAGTTTATTAAATCTATTTTAAAGTATCGTTTACTTCCCGTAAATACTGAAAAGTTACTTTTCATATTTTCATCTAGAGCTATTAGCTTCAAAATCAATCGAACATAAATTTGCACATTTTTGATAACAATTAAATTAAGAGCTCTTTCAAATGACATCCAGTGGTAGATTTATCGTGAGGCCCGGGTTAGAGACAAAATTTTAAAAGCCCCATAATTTAATAGTAGTTTAACCAATAAGTGTTTAATGTAATAGTTTATTCTCCAGCAAAAGTTTAACATTCGAGCGAGGCAAGAGTGAGAATTTTTTAATTTGCGAGAGAATAAAATTCATTAAACACAAATTGATTACACTACTTTATCCTCTGACAGCGAAGGATTGTTTAAGTAACCTGTTTTTAGGGTTCCGTACTTTGAAAAAGTAAAAACGGCCCTTATTGGTAAGACTTCGGTGTCCGTCCGGATTTCAACTGTAATGAAGCGCTGCTTCGTTGACTAACAACGAAGTGGCGTAGCAGACCGCGTACCTAGCGAGATTAATTTTAGCCCCAGACTAGCTGCAGCCTATGGGGTCGAGCGAAGAATACCTGCTGCTCCAGCACAAATAACTTTATTTGTACGCGTAACATGAGATAAGAACAGATGTAAAAAAGGGTAAGTGAACTAAACAGACTCTGGCGACCCACGTGTAGGACCGAACCACGATCACCACGTCCAACCCCCATATTTCAGCACTCATTCACACACTCTCGCATCTCATCCATTCATGCACACACACATACTCACACATACTCACACATGCACACATTCAAGCCCATACGCCCAATTTACATGAGTAATATAATAAAAATGACAACTTTTACCACAGTTGTGGTAAATAAAACAATATATACATCTGTAATCGAAGAAAGATTGATGCTTTAAAATTTAAAATAATAATATTCAAATTTGGTCTATAATAGGTAATAATAAAGAAAACTTCATCATCATTCGCTTCTTCACCGATTTTTTTATTGATCGAAATTCACCAAAACGGTTCCTTTTGAATTTCTGATAAGATACTAAAATTAAAATTTATTTGTTGAACCAACTCTCTCTAGTATTTACAAATCCAATGGTCCTTCATTTTTCGAATACGAAGTAAAAACCCCGAAGCATTATTATATTTGCTGATCTGCTTTAGACCAAGATACCATGGGTTACGATTATGTAAAGGCATAACTTCATGACATCCACCAATAAACAAAATGAAGAAATTTGGTGATGGATACCGACAGCTCGTATTACGAAAATTTTCATATATATCTCGAAAGGTATTAATCGTAACGTTAGTTTGTTTATTAGTGATACTATAGGATGAGATTGGTATGAGTAATTTCGATCCCGTAAAAGGTATTATTATTTTCTGGTGTAATAGTTTTTGCCTGGAAAAATCGTGAATGATTTCTAAAGCTTTTTCTTTAGACAATATGGTTAAAATAAGTTTAGCACCCGTTATAGCAATAATAAAAATTACCATTAGTTGTAAATAAATGAGTTTGGGTTAAATCACATAAGACAATGCACTAATTAAAATTATAAAAAAAATAAAATAAATCGAAATATTAAATACATATTCATTCACCCGCCCACATACACCCCATTCATTCACGCAAACATTCATAGTACAAACGTTCCCACATATATACATATTTAAAACGACTCACCCCTTAGCTTGGCCAGCTCCCACTCCTGTTGTCCAAAGTTAATCGCTCATCCTCATCCAGTTCATCGACGACGATGTAAAAATTATTGTAATCCAAACTTGTTGATGATCGGTGATATTTCTTTCCCCCTTTTTTTGTATTACCGGAAATGTACTATTCAGCAGGAATAAGGATGTCAACGTAATATCACAAAAACCTAATGGTCGTGCAGGATACGTATTTATAATCGTAACATGCGGCCAGGTATTTCCCGTAAATCACACTCCAGCTTCCAATCCACTGATTCACTTCGTCCTGATATCAGTGTTACCCAAGATATATCACAGAGATTTTGTGTCGATGAAGCTAGGATTTTAATAACACAGCTATCTGGAACATGGACAATCTCCCGATTTCAACAAGCAATTCAAATAAAGATAATTACGAGGTTTATGTAACAGGTTTTGGTTAAATTTATTTTTCTTCACATTTATTTTTATTTAACTTATGCCATCAACGAATTGTACGTATTTATTTTTAAATAATTTATGCTAACACAGAATTATACGTATTTATTTTTATATAAATTATGCTAACACAGAATTTTACGTAATTATTTTTATATAAATTATGCTAACACAGAATTTTACATATATATTTTTAAATGAGAATGCAAAACTATTATTTATAGTTCTCTTTATCACAGTTCGAGGGAATATACAATATCACAGTAATTTCACAGTCATATTATTATAATTTATTAGTTAAATTTATTACAGCACAAGACTGGACAGTTTATTTAATTAAACGGATTCATTCTTTTCTGGAATTAATTCCTTTGTTTTTAAATAATAAGATACACCACATGAAAACACTCGATGTCTAATTGTCAAAACAAAAACACCAACAGCTGTGAACTGATTAGACATAAAGTCGGAATATGAGTTTACATGGGTAAATTTTTTGTGATTTTCTTTTTTTTTGTTTGATTAACTACAGAACGCAGCACAAAACATATAACTTTTTGCTAACTTGCACTAATGAATTATGCTAATTAAAAAAATTGGACTAATTGTACTGTTTAATAATAAATTTAATTTAAGTTAAATTTCACTACTTAAATTTAATATACAGAACGTGAATTCAAAAAGAATTTCCACATTTACTTTCCGATATTCACGAATAGAATTTTCAAAGACATAAGAGAGCGAAGCTATCTATCGCGTTCTATTTATAATCAGCTAACGCCGTTTGCCAGCAATAACGAATCGATGAGGTAGTTTCTTGGGAATTTTATTTCCTTTTTTCTTCATTATTTATGCCCACTAATGAATTTACACAGCTAACTGGTATAAAAATATTGAAAAGAATTAAATGATAAACATTGATTATGATACGATTGTAAGAATTATAAATGAAAACAGTGCGATTATGAATCAATGGTATTGTACAACTGTTTTATGACAATTATATAGCGATTAACGATTACAAATTGAATATAGGAAATTACGTTGGGAAATAGCACACAACTATTTTATGGTAATTTTTTTAAACGGAAACCGTTGTAGATGACGACTACAGATTGAGTGCAAAAAACTATATTTAAAGGAAAAACGAAAATAACCATGAAAACTTCTGTCAATGCAAATTTAATGCTTGTGGAAAAGTGGTTCGACTCTCAATCACGAAGTCTGAATCACACTTCATAACACTACATAATCGATTTTCTCATAAACCATAAGTGGTATCAGCTTGAAATTTTCTACAGTTACAAAATGTCCACGCCTACTTAAAAAAAACCAAATATTGTTTTTATCTGTATTTTCTAGACATATAGATAAGGAGATAGCAAAACAAAAGTTTTTTTTAAGAAATCGAGTTTGATTTAGAAAAATCGAAAAGTTTTAAAATATTTTTAAAAAAATTTCACCGTCTTAACTTCGGATATTACAAAAGAATCACGGTTATAGATCACGGTAAAGATTAAATACAAACTATAGCGATCGACGCATTTTTTGAAACGTTGTTGAGATTAGAAATATCGAAAAACATTATTTTTGATCATGTCAAGTGCGGTGTCATATGAAAGGTGATTTTTTTTCTATTGCAAAACAATATTTTTTGTAATTTTCGAAAAAACAGTTTTCGGCTTATTTTCGAAAATGTGAAATTTTTTTTGTTCATTCCCTTTATCTACGAGCATAGCATTATAAAAGAAACAATTTAAAAAAATTCATGGGTGTAGGAATTTTGCTAAATAAAAACTGAAATTTCATTGGTTGTTATAATTTCAAATGTTCATTGGAGGAGGTTGAGAGTAGAAATTTCGAAAACAAACTATTTTTGATCATATCAAGTGGGGTGTCATATGAAAGGTTCTTTTTGTAGTGCTTTTATAATTTTTGGCTTATTTTTAAAATTCCGTTTTATTGAAGAACTATTCTCGTAGAATAATATAAACACAGCTCCCTCGATGAGCTAGTTATATTCGCACTTGTCCGACACTTTTTGTCCAACACCTCAATAAAAACAATAAATGTTCTAATTGAGAAGAAAAAATCATTTTAGACCTTATGTATTTGTATGTAAAAGTTTGTCATAATCACGAATCATAAGCCCTTGATATGGCTCTGTAACTTGTAAAACCCTTCCTCACAACTGATGCGTTGATTTGGTGATACAAATTTGATTACGTTATAAAGCAAAAACCCGGATCGTACAATAAAAACGCGGATACCCTAAGTAGGATCAAAACCGATGAACTAGATAATAATGAAACCTTAAATTGTAACGCTTTAACTCGTTTCAAAAATAATTTTTTCAAAATTTCTACTTTAAACCCCCTCTAATCAACATTTGAAATTATAACAACCAAAAAAAAATTTTAGTAAAAATCCTTACACCCATTGATTTTTATAATTTTTTTTCTTTTGTAATGTTCAAAGTTAAGGGGAGGGGCAAAAAAACCACTCGTTTTTGGTAATAACTCAAAAACTAAGCAGTCGAAAATTCAATGAAAATTTTTTTTTCTAGACCAGACTCGATTCCTTAAAAAAAAACTTTTGTTCTACTATCTCCTTATCTATGTCCATAAAATATAGATAAAAGCAAATATGTGAATTTTTTTTGTTATTATCGGGTGTGGGAAATCACATTTAATAACTGTAGAAAATTTCAAGTTGATAGCACTTATAGTTTGTGAGTAAATTGATTATGTAGAAAATCGGACGGACACTGAAGGCTCACCAATAGCCGTTTTTACTTTTTCAAAGTACGGAACCCTAAAAAGATAAATGAAAAAAAAACTTAACTTATTTTGTTGATAGTTGATTTTTTTCTACTTGATGTCATCAACATTTTTTGGCAGATGTGTCTGGAGACTTTCGTCCGAGTATGTCCCAAAAAGTTTTTTTAGTCGGTTCTAATCAACACCCGATTTACGATGATCCAATTTAATATGTTAAGATAATTCTTTAGCAAATTCAC
>OY856187.1:9391434-9692243 GCA_963693315.1 Diogma glabrata | reverse complement strand
AGAAAAGTCTAGTCTGTCGTCCGTGATTAAATTGATATATGTCGCTTCATTTATTTCATGATTTATAACATTACTTTTTAGTGGTCTTCGTGATAATCTATCGGCATTACCATTTTTCTCAGAAGGTATAAAACTTATTTTGAAATTATAACCTGCTAAGAACACTGCATACCTTTGCAATCTACTTCCGGCCATGACTGGTATACCTTTCTTTGGACCGAAAATACTTTCTAATGGTTTACAATCACATTTGATCGTAAATTCACGACCTTATAACAATCTGATAAACTTTTTTACACCAAATACAATCCCTAATGCCTCTTTGTCCACTTGGCTGTATTGAATCTCAGCTTTATTCAATGTCCTAGAAGCAAAAGCTATTGGTCTTTCACTTCCATGTTCCATAACATGGGATAAAACTGCACCTAACCCATAATCTGACGCATCACATGATAAAACAACAGGCAATGAATTGCGTAAGAACTTGATCAGTTGTTAACAATGTTTTAATCTCTTTAAAAGCATTCATACAATTTTGTGATCATAACAGCCAAAAATAAATTGTACCAGAACAATCATACTTGCTCTTAATCTGCCGAAAGCTATGCATATGTTAACCAGCATGAATTTTGAATGTTGCAGTTGAATGTTGAATCCTTGATGGATTTTAACGTATAAGTAAATATGTAATAATAATTCCTTTATGTATTTTTGTTAGAAACCAATTTTATTTGTATCTATCTTGATCACCAATCTTTCAGTATTTTTAAATTGTATTACACTATTACAAATAAGTTTCTTAACATACGAAAAAGTTAAAGCTTCTTAGCTCTTAGGATACCGCACCACAACTGACTTTTCAAAAACGTACTTTAAATTTGTAGGCCAATCAAATTTCTGGTCAACTCATATTCCACCAATGGAAAATAATTCACTTACGTGATCAAAAATGCAACTAGACATTTTTGAATAACTAAGAAATTCAATGTGAAATTGTTTATTTAATGAAATTTTATTTGGTTTGTACAATGTATTTTCATACACCGGGTGTATAACGATTAACGTATGTAAAATCTTTAAAGTTATACAATGAATCAGGGACTGGTGTGGTGGACCACAACAAGAGTATTAAAAAGCAATTCAATACAACTCGCTTACGAAATATTTCCACTAATATTAGTTCTTATTAGGATCTTGATGATATTAAATCCTAAACAGTTTACCCCCCCATAAGTTATTGAAAATTGTACCGAAATATGAGTTGCAACACCGTTTAATGTTAACCAGTTACAGAAATGAATATCTTTGACACCACTCAAAAGCAGTAACAAAGAATTTTAGTTTGACAACGAAGTGTGACAGGTAACACCTTTGACATTGCTAAAACAATCACAAACTCTTCCTTTACTTTTGTCTTGCGACTAAATCTAATGAATGATTTATATAAAGTAGTCAGTGTCAGAGCGTAGCGTATAGAGGGTGAGATGTGTGAAAATTTCTTCAAAAATTATACAAAAATAAATAATAATAATAAATCTGATTTCTTTGATTATAAGATTACATTTAATAAGATTACATTTTTATGCAACCCCTGGTAGTAGGTGATTACCTATTTTATGGATTGAACTTTGTTTAAATTATCCTATAAGCTATCTGAATAAATTTTGCTGGGTTCTTGTAATAAAATTATGGTAATACTATTTACTAGTATTTATTTTTACCGATTTCTTGCATATCGTGCAATGCCATATGTACATATTTTGCTTGGTGGAAGAATTTGAAAGTCGCCATTCACATACGCATTCAATACGAAATACATCCATCTATTTTTTTACAGTGTAAATACGCTTTTCAGAAATTCGTATAAAAAAGACAAACTTCTTAAAGTAAAATAGGAGGGGATATGTTTCATGCTATCCAAAAACTGTGTAAAATAAAATAAATAATATTTGTTATAAATAAAGAAATGATAAAAACGGCAAAAGTTCTTTTTTGCATACATAATTTGTGCATACATTTGCAATTTTATTGAGAATTGAAACTAAAAATTTATTTGTACATACATCGTAGGTAAAAAAAATTAGTAATGCGAACAAAACAAAAGAAATCTATTAAACCAAAACTATGAATAGAAATTTCAAAAACAGAAATAAATAATATTCATTTAGATTCGTCGCAACTTGATAACAAGCAAAATTTCTTTCGACAAATTCAACCAAATACGCTTTCATCACTAGAGATATCCACATTCGTTAGGCAATTTAATGCAAATTTTCATCTGATAATAATTTATAGATTATTTTCCGAACGGAGCAATTGATCAATGTTTAAAAAATTATTCTCCTTAAATTTAGCTAATATTAGATCTTCGTTATCATCGAGATTCTCGCTCACCTATTAGAGTTCTCAACATTCGTTTAGGTCCACAAATCCAAAACAAAGCGATGTGGTAAATCGCTGTTCGTGAAAATAAAAAAATTCCACTTCCTTATTTACTCTGCACCTCTTAGACATAACTTCAAAACAATATTTTGATATAATTTTGTCCCATTTAATACATATAAACTTCAAGTTATTAACTTAAACTCATCTTTAAATTTCAATATGCATTGAATTTTAAATAAAAGGCAGTAAACAAAATGTGTCAAAACATATAATTTTGAAAACGATTATCTAAAAACGAAAATTCAATAAGAAACTTTTTAAGACAATTTAATTTGTCTAATAACTGATAAAAATCTTGAAGCCATCTATTGTAAATTTAAAATGTAAATTTTATTGCTCTGATTTTGCGTAGAAAAAGTCTTTAGGTAAGACACCGAGAAAAGTGCGGAGCAATCACAAAACCTCAGTGTGAGGTGAGGACTAACAGATTATATAACTCTAAGTAACTTGATCTTCAAATAGCATAGTCTTAATCTGCAAACAAAGAGAATGTAGTATAATAAACTAACTAATAAATTAGCTTGTTTTCATTTCTTTTATAGATATTAAATAAAAGTCTGAGCTCTCACTGAGGTTTCGTGATTGCTCTGCACTCAGTCAATCGTACGAATATCGAATCCCACATTTTCTTTCGTATAGAAATAAACCAAATTTATTATTTGGAACTTTTACTAGCATTTTTTGTTTTAATACGTAGTTAGTTGAACTTTATTCTAATCCGAGTGACAAAGTATTTCGAATTATGTAGAACTTAAGTGTTTGAAAATGCTTTGTTTTACAGTCGTTTCTGCGTGACACAGTATATCACTTCTTTTGTACTGAGGAGATAGTTTTGACTATTAAATAGTATACTGCACCATTTTCACGAACTTCACGAACGAATTTACATTTTTGATCTTATTTGTAGCTCCTATTTCGTGTGTCCAGATAAAAATTACGTAACAATATCATTCAATGAAGTATGACATAGACATGGTGTCCACCAGGTATGGAATTCTGGAAAGTCAGGGGATTTGTTTTTGGTCAGGGAAAGTCATGGAAAGTCTTGAAAATTTATTATTTTTCTGGAAAAAATTTATTTTATTTAACACAAACTTTTTTTATTAAAATTATTTTTCGTATATCCTTAATAAATTATTTAAACTTTTTTGCCTGCGACGCAACTTATAATACAATCTATAACATAAATGTTTTGAATTTCCATACTTAGAAAATTCATGATACTCAAAAACTTTATGTAAACGTTCAACATAATATTTTTTTGTTTATGTACAAAGAAATCCATTTGCATTCTATCGCTGTTACAGTATATCATCGGCTCGAAAGCATTTACGTGTAACTACATTTTGGAAAAATAGACTTGAATCGCAAAAAACGATTTATTGTGATTCTAAACTAACTTGAAAATAAAATTTTTTAATCAATAAATAAAAAAAAAATATTTCTTTTTATAAATTGGTTGTAATTTTTTTAAAGCTTGTTTAGAATCGCAATAAATCATTTTCTGAGCTTCCTTTCCATTTTTCTAAAATGTGGTTACACGTAAATGCTTTGTAGCCGATGATATGTGATCTCAACAGGTTGCCTGTTTGCACTAACCGACTGACAAGAGTCGGTGCAACTTGGTGACTATATTAATAAAAAACGTCGAGATCAGCAACAGTTCGACGATGTTCTAAGAAGGTAAAATTTGATGTCAAATTTCGATCACCCACAGTTCGTGTAGCACAGTTTTGAATATAGTCCAAGACGGCAAGACAACCAGGATGGGAACAGGTACAGCGTTCAAACTTGACGACAAAACTCAATTGATATGAGGTGGAATATTTTTTTAAGATCTTTTGAGGAGCTTGATTTTTCTAGACGTTCTCTTTGTCATCGTCATTATATGATAACGTATAAATAAATCTATGCTTTCACCTCCGCCTATATTTGCTTGACCTCCGCCTAATATCGTTTAAGAATTCAATTTCCGATCTAGAAATAATCAATATACATTATACATATACTTAGCTGTGTTTATTTTGCAATTTAAATTGAACAATGGACTCCCTAACCGTCAACTTAGGTCCTCGTTTACATTTATTGCAGCCCCGAGCAGGATTTTATCGTTTATATTTTATTTTATATTTACCTTTGAAGATAGGGGACGAATGATTTGTGGAGTATATTAGTGGCTTTCAGCTCTTTGATATAGAGATTGAATCTAGGTCAGGGATAACAAATAGAGCCTTGGCACTAGCGTTCATTAATTTAGACTTAAAAGAAAATCCAACTACGTTGAAAAGTTGCAAAAACATTGTTTTTGAGTATTCTTCTGAGGACGTCAAATAAATGCCCACCCCTTCGCATATGAACACATATAACTAAATCTAGAACAGTGGCATTTCTGCGTGACTTTTGAAAGAGTTTCGCTTCTTTAGATTTTATTGCCATTTTGGGGTTTTCATGATAAATTGTATTCCCAGGATAAGGTCAATTTCCATAAATTCCTTAAAACAAATATAAATCGTTTACAAAAACCTCAGTTAGCATAGCATCTTTAAATATTCAGACACGTTAATTTATTATTTATGGATCCACAAATATGAAACAGGACTAACTTTGTTTGAAGAAAGGAAATGAAAATCGAATTATATCGGTCACAAATCTTTGAATTAACTTATCGATTGCGGAATTAAAGTCATATGCCACGAGCTTATCGATCAAGTTGGAATCTCCAGAATTAATCAAATGGTTTTGCAATGTCTAATGCGATAACGTATAGTTTCCTTACCTTTTTCAAGGTGTGCGTGGTTAAAACGTCAATGATAGGCGAGATTTGATACCAGAATTAAAAACTAATTGCACTGTAAACACTTTAGTGGTTACTCTCGGACAACTAATATAATCAGGCAGCGAAGGTCAGTCTTAAACGTATATAGTTAGATTAAACGTAAACGTCCTTACGCTGTAAGAACATTTTTTTGTTAAAAATGACACGCGCACCAAGTTTGGGAAGAAACGGAAAACTATTATTGGTCAGCTATTCTGTTCTATTCTGAATTTGATACTGATGATCTTGTTAGTTGACGCATTAAAGAAACTATATATTAGTCGCTGAGAAAAATTCATTCTGTGTAGCAATAGAAACGGTAATAAAAGCTATCCCAAAACGCGTTTTCAGACTCACTGGTCACTTCAATAATCCATGTAAATGCGCTAGACCAGATAGTTTGCACCTCATATCAAAGCAGACATAGGTTTCACCAGATTGAAACGTTTAAAATCGAATACACTACGTGCTCGAATCGGAGCCCTACTTTTCTGGTATTTTGGAGGTGATTATAGTTTCTTTTATGCATCAACATTAAGTTACATTTTCTAGCCATAGTTTCAAATAGCAAAACAACCAGAATATTTGAACAACAAATCGTTAAGTAAACATTTTACTTAAAGAAATATACCAACCCATATAACTGACAAAACTGAACAAATCAAAAACTGTCAGAAAATATTGATGCGACTTCGTATCTCATAAATTCGCTATAATTAATATGTGAAAAATGTAATAGCAGGCCAACTCGGCAACAAATCTCCTGATGGTGATCATGTTGTACACAATCATAATTGTGATTGTGTTTTTTGAAAGGTCTTTCATTAGTAAGAGATCGGTTTGCAAAAGTCCCCTCTACCAAATTAAAAACTACTAAATTCGTCATTGTTAAAACATTTTATTTAAGCAAAACCAATCGCAACCGTAGTAGTAAGTCCTCTATTTAAAATAATCTGGCTCTGATTTGCTTGCCTGTATAGTTTAAGGCGTTACATATTCTCCACCTTTTTCAAGGTGTGTCAGTGACGATTAGATCACCGTCAACGATGGACGAGATAGCAAATTTGGTACCAGAATTTAAAAAACTAATTTTTTAATCAAAAATTGACACAATCGGAAGGTTTGCCGCTTTCGCTCTGTCAATTTCTGGATATTGGCAGTGATTTATTGAATTTTAATTGTGAATCCAAATATTATAAAATTTATGTTTGTTTCTAAAGAGATTATTGAAAAAAAAACAAATTTATTAATACCGAATTGAATGGTTTAAGTAAAGTTTTAAAACATTTACCTACATCGTCAGTAGTATATAAAAACAATGACGATCGAAAAAGAAGCATTAGAAAAAACTTCAGCAAAGACTATTGGTGTCCATTTTTGAGAAGTGAAACATTTGATCGAATTTGGAAACTCTAGTTTTTAGTAAATACTTTTGACAACTGACGTTACTAAAATGTGGTCAGAATTGCCAATATTTTCTAATACCTTTGTATGCATTTGTTGGAATTAAAATACATAAATTTCTCGCAAAGTACACATAAAATGTTCTTCAATCAAATGTCCTGTATGTGTCACAACAACACATCAAAACCTTTTGGGACCAAGGACAACAACAGGCGTTCTGAAGTGTGGTTTGCGCCCGCATTTTTTAAAGAATGGATAATGAAGCAATAAATCATATCATGTATAAAATATGAAATAGGCCAATATTTCATGATAGGATAGAGGCAATAAAATTAAATAAGAGATAAAACGTTTTCTTTTTCATTTGGAGGAGCAAAACTAAAATGGAATTCCCAATAATCCACTTAGTGCATATTACTTGATCATGGGACGCACTGTCCTCCCCAATGATTTAAACCAACACATAGAGTAATTTAAAGGGGTCGTTTCTTCGAGCAATCAATAACGTGCCATCATCAAAGAATATTCGTCAGCATAAAATTGATTATGCTATTATTGACTGAATATAGTTCATCAGCCAGCACTCCTAAGCTACCACATTGGATACTGGTATCTTACTGCTATTGCCAGAGGTGTGTGATATCTCTAGTTAACTTATACGTCAATCTCGAGTGCCTTCAATCCACAAAGATTTTAAAAAAGCGTCCAGCAATACCTCAAGATGCATGTTGTTGTGAGACCTAGGTCTTAAAATGTATATTTGTGTTGTTGTGACCCATTTTGTAATTCCTACTACACAACAATTTTTATTAAAAAAAATATGGCCTTTTCACAAAATTATTTGTTTAATTTTTATAAAGAGCCATGGAAAATTCAAGTTTTTGTTCTGGAAAGTCATGAAATTTCGTTTTGAAAATTAAGTGGACACCATGCATAGACCAATAATTCAACGAGTAGTATATTCTTTAATTATGTGTCGCACTCTTTTCGTCAATTATTTAAACTCATGTATAGAGTTATGTGGAGCAATAGCGCGGTATCATCAAGGAACATTCCATAACCAATGCTATTTCACTACTATTATCAATGGTTTGATACGTTGAAGCGGGGTTGTTGTCATACCGTTTTATTCTGATATTTGAATTACTTAGAGCTCAACAAATGGTATCAGTATCACGTTATATGAAGTCTAGACAGGGTTTGCGACTGAAATAACTTAAAATTTAGGTAACATCATCAATGTGATCGCAATCGCAACCAGAATTGAAACGATAATAACTCAAAGAGGCATGGCATTCGAGCATAATTTGATGATAAAATAAACTGTCCCTGCATTTTTCATCTAAGAGTGTGACAACCTCGCGTACTTCTCTACTATTGGCATACGAGTTAACGTGAGATCTCGTACACCACTGGCAAAAGCAGTGAGTTATCAATAGTCAAGGAGATATCTTGGGGTGTTAGTGGTTACTCTTCAGTCAACGGTAACACTGTCAATGATGGCACACTGTTTCTTGCTAGAAAAAATGAGGTTTTTTATCATTGAACAAGAAGGTCCGACTATATCAAAAATTAAAAAAAAACATCTACTATTTATTCTAATCAATTTTTTCTCTTTTTTAATTTCAGGTCCTTGACGTATTAAATTTAATTAAATTAATATTCAAAATATATTAAATACAATTTAACCGACAAATCCTTAAAAAACAACATAACAAAACTTTTAAATAGAAAAAAATATAAATTTAAAATATTAAATCTGTTAATATTTTTTCTGTTTATATTTTTTTTTAAAAAGAAAAAAAAAATTAAAAAACGTAGTGATAATGTAATATAACTTAAAAATAATGAATACTATAATATTAATAATTGTTAAGCAAAAATATATGTTAAAATTAATTAAAACTAATTATTAATAAGGATAAAATTAAAATTATTTAATTCATTTTGAAAAAAAAATAAAACAAACAAAAAAGTATTTAACGTGATAACTCAATACTGATTATTGATGATGAGGATTATTTTTGGTGCTTCTTTTCCAATTGAATTAATTAAATTACATTTTAGAAATACTTATAATAATAATATCTATCAAATTAATATAATTAATTTTAATATTATTTGGGATAATAAGAATAATAATAATTTGGATATAGTTGGCCAAAATTATTTATTAATTTGTATTGATAAAAATATAATAAAAAATGATATTTTAATGTTTATAACTAAATTGGACCAAAATTTAATGATTATTATCAATAGTTATAATAATAATAAATTATATCATAAAAATTTAAATCAAAATAATAATCTAATTAATTACAATGATATAAAATTAATAAGCTTTATTTCCTTTGATTATACTATGAATTATAATAATAATAATGATTGTCTTGATAAACGTAATAATATTAATATAATTATAATTATTATTAATCCAAAAATCACAAATAATATTAATAATCCTATTTATATTACAAATGAAACTCAACAAAAAAACGACACAAATTTTTATTTTTTGTTTACATTAAAAAAGTCTGAATACGCTTTTAATAATAATAATAATAATTATAGAATTAAAATTTCATTTTTATTTTTTAATTACAACATAAGATTGAATAATAATCAAATTATTATTAAAGATAATAATTATAATAATAAATCAGGGAAAATTTTTATTCGTAATAAATTAGGTAAAAATAATAATAATTATAATAATAATAATACTGATTTATCGAATTTTAAAATGAAAAATGAAATTAATTTCTTCAATAATAATATGAATAACAATACCAATTATAAGAAATCAACATTAATAATATTTAAAAAAGTATATCAGGAAGAAGTTATAAACTGCCAAAAAACAAAAGTTAATAAATTAATTAAAAATTGTTTTGATTATATTTATGATGACGGTTATCATAATAAAAATAATTTAAACTATTTAAATGATCGTGATTACAAAATATGTGATGATCTTTACCTGATTAAAAATAATAAATATAATATAACTAATAATAATATTACTTTAAAAAAATTAAATATTAAAACAAGTAATGTGATTTCAATGATAAATAATAATAATAATAAATACGATTTAAATTTTAATTATAAGTTAAAAAAATTCACAAAAATGCCAAATTTCGTTGAAAATTCCAATGAAAAAACACCCACCAACATAAACAAATTTAATAATAAAATTATAAACACCGACAAAATTGCAACAAATAATTACAATTGTTATAATAAAATAACTAATATAAATGATAGTAAAATGTCAAAATTAAATGATAAAAACAATCAATATTATGGTCCAGCAACGAATCTCGGATGGGGCATTATACCCGGTTCCGGTTTAAAAGGTGGCGGTGAAGAAAAAAATGGCAATCAAGCAAATAATTGGAATCATGGTCCAAATTGGCCGAATGCAACAAATATGAACACACAAAGGAATAATCCAAACAACGATGCAATTAATCAAAAAAACCAAACAAACAATCAAGGAGCTGGTGTAGCTGGGAATCCGAATCAACTTAATAATGTTGGGGTAGGAAATCCAGTTGGCTCGGTAAGTTTTTTGTATTACTATTTTTTCTATGACATCTTAAAACGTTAATTTATTACGCATTTTGCATCGATACTTTTTTGTACTTATACTCAATATCTCGCGACCCAAACACTCCAATACCAAGAACGTTTCTTATCCAAAACACCATAACCGCAATGGCAAAATTTGTTTGCAATCCCCATCAATTCGGAAGGTTAATTAAGACAACTGATATTGAATATCAAATCTATGTTTAAATGCGTCGAATACTATAATAATTTATTAGCTAACTCTTTTAAACTTACACTAATATCTGTTTTGACAGAATCAAAATAGCTCATCCAATTCACAAAACTGGAATCAAAATGCACAACAAAATGTTCAAGAACCAAACTCTAATCAATCAAATAATCAACCAAATAATGTTAATTCTGTCAACTCAACAAGTGGTAATGCGATTCCTGCGGTAACAGGTAAACAAATTGTAACTATTAAATATATTCAAACACATCTTAACGAATTAATATTGTTTAGCTACAAAAATCGATGCAAAGTTGAATTCCCTTCGTGAATCTCTATTTTCTGTTGATGGTTGGGGTGGAAATTTTGTAAATCAATCGACTGTATGGGATCTACCGAAATCACCGCAATTTAGTAAACGTCAAAATTCTTCAAATGATATTGATGAAAATTTACCAATGAACGACAATCAAATTGCATCGAATTCATCTAAGTTTAACAATTTTTGCTGGAATAAAATTAATAATGGTACTGAATTGTGGGAGGCGAATCTACGTAATGGTGGACAATTGGGTGGTGCTGTTGGTGGAACAGCTATTGCTACAGGTTCGTCAAATGGTTAGTCCTTTTCATTCTTTTTTATTATGTAGAAATTTATATTATCGTATATTAAAATTATAGAAAAACAAAAGAAACCTGTTCCATATCATCCACTAACGAATTTAGGAGGAATCTGGGGTGAAAATGAATTTGAACATGATATGGAAATCGAATTTAATAATATGGATGCAAATCCACCTCATCAAAATCTTAACACAATTAATTTCAATGAAGAAGAAGACGAAAATATTTATTTACGAAAAAAACATCGTAACATTGATAATTTTGATAACTATCACGATTTCTTAGTTGGTAAGTCAACAAAATAGTATAACAATTTCTTAATAATTGTTTTGTGTATTTTCTTCAAGCTGGTGGTGCTGGTAATGGTCCAACAACGACTCCATCTAATATTGGTGGTGGTGGTGGTGGTGGTAATGGAGGAGGTAGTAGCGATGTAATACGTGGTGATCCCCGTGGAATATCTGGTCGCCTTAATGGTAATCCCGAAATATGGAATCAAAACCAACAAAACTTCAATCAAAACACAAATTTCTTTAATTCTCAAAATTTTCAAAATAAAAATCAAATATTCCAAAACCAACAACAACAAAACTTTATGAATTATTCAAATATTGAAAAAAATCAAATAGATTTTAATATTAATCAACAACAACAGCAGAATACAAATTTCAATCAACAAAATCCAGCTAAACAACGGAACCCCGTTGGTGGTGGTAATGCTAGTGGGGCTGTTGGTGGTGGAGTTGGTATTGGGAATATCAGTAATATTGGTGGTGTTGCTGGTGGTAATGTGGGTGGAGGGAACTCTGGCAATAATTCTGGTAATGTTGGTGGGGGTGGTTTTAATAATTTCGTTGATGAATTAGGAACATCAATTTGGGGTAATTTTAATCAAAATCCTCAAAATATAAATCAAAATCCAACAAATGCAATAAATCAAAATTTCCCTGCAATACGTAATCAAAATCTAAACCAAAAACGTGGAGGCAATGCATCGAATTGGACTGAGCTAGATAAAAATGTTGGTGGAATTGGAAGTGGATGGAATAAGTTTGGTGGCGGTGAAAAGCCATCATCAACCCCATGGACAGCCACACCTCCAACACCAACAGCAAATCAACCGATCGCACCTATAAATCCACAAAATCCAAATTCTATTCAAATTTCACAAACTCAAAATATTTTAAATACTCAGAAATTTGAAAATCCTGAAATTGTTGATTGGAAAAATCCTCAAAAGAATAATTTTAATATAACAAATCAAGATATATTTCATCAAAGTCAATTAGCTCAACAAAATCCACCAAAATCACAATTTCTTCCTTTTCAATATCAAGTTAATAAAAATAATCAAAATCATCGTTATTTGAATTCAAATAATGAAATGTTATTTCCAACTGGTGCGAGTAATACACAGAAATCGAATAAAATTGATGATTTTTCAAACTCATGTGATTTTACGTCAACCCTTGGTGATGATTTTCTTATGTACAACAAAAATCAAGCTCCCAATTTCAATCAACAAAATACGAACTTTAATTTGAATTTCAATCAGAAACAAAATTTATCGTCGTTACATTTTAACAATCAATTAAATGAGTTTGGTGCTGGTGCCGTTGGTGTTGGTAATTCGGTTGGTGGTAATATATCAGGTGGCGGTGATAATAATGATCGCTTGGTACGAAGTGGAATTGTTAGTAGTGGTAATAATGGTGCTGTTGGTGGAAATGTATTTCATCAACAAAACAATCCTCAAATGCCACAATCTCCACCGATCAATCTCGATAATCAAAGTAATGCAAATCGATTGATATTAGAACGAATTGGAGGTATGGGTGGAGCTGGTGGATTACAAACCGTAGTTCCACCACCACAACATGCACTACCAATGCACTCACAACAAATGAATCAAAGAGGAAATTTTGTCGGCAATTTCCAACAAAATCAGGTAATTTTTTTAATGAAATAAATCTCAAGTTAAGTCTTACTTAATTTATTTTGAATAGCAAAACTTTGGACAAAATCCTATTGTTAACAGCTCATACTCTAATCAGCCATCAACATCACAATTACGTATGCTTGTACAACAAATAACAATGGCAGTTCAAGCAGGATATTTAAATAACCAAATATTAAATCAACCACTTGCGCCTCAAACATTAATTCTATTAAACCAATTGCTCCAACAAATAAAAGTAAGAATACCGCTTCTTCGAATTTGATTTTATATTATAAATAATAATTTTATTATCTAGCAATTACAACTTACACAATCAAATTTAAATCGAATGTCTACGTCTTCATCAAATACAAATCCAAATAATGCGTTACAATTATCCGTTCAAGCAACTAAATTAAAGCAATCGATAGCTAATTTACAAAATCAAATTGCTTCACAACAAGCAATTTATATGAAACAACAATCAATGAATGAATTTATTGGAAATTTTAATGAAATGAATATTAAAGTAAAGATTTTTGTATATATTTTCGTTGTTACGAAAAACTAATTGAGTTTTTGTTTTTATAAATAGGAAAATTTTTCATCAAACCAATCACGTTTGAATCAATGGAAATTGCCATCGATTGAATCAAATGAATTGATAAATCCTAATCTACCGAATCCGATTGTTAATTTAGGCGGAGATAATTTTTCACGTGCGCCAGGAACCATATCAAAGGCAACAACATCAACTTCCACAACAAATTCAAATATTGGTGTTGGAGGAATATTACAACCAGATGGGTATGTTGATTAATGATATATGTTAAGTTGAAACTGATATATTAATTTATATTTTTTGCTTTAAAGAACATGGTCGAATCAAGTAAGAGATGGTGGAGGTTGGCCAACACCAGAACCTGAACCAGAAGCTAATTTTACAGATCTTGTTCCTGAGTTTGAACCAGGCAAACCGTGGAAGGTAATACGTGATTAAATCATATATTATTCAGCTTTAAATATTTAGCTATATGTTTTCTTTCAGGGATCACAAATAAAAACAATCGAAGATGATCCCAGTCTTACACCAGGAAGTGTAGCCCGGAGTCCTTTATCTATCTGTCCAACATCATCCAAAGATTCGAATGAGTTATTTTCAACAAATTCTAGTAAAAATTCACCGAACCAAGAATTTTGTTTGTCATCAAATACGTGGAGTTTTAATCCAAATATGAGGTAACGCAAAAACTATATATGTAAATGCTGTTTCTATTTATAATACTGGCTTTATATTACAGTAACAGTTCATCTATGACATCCCAAAAACCATCAGTAGCCAATGAATTATGGGGATCAACATCAATTGTTCCTCCAGTTCCAAGTGGTGGGGATGTATCAAAAGTAACCCCACGGGGACCTCCACCTGGCCTAGGGAAATATCGAAATATAGGAAATTTATCTAACTATGCTGGTATTTGGAATTCAACATGGCTTTTGTTAAAAAATTTAACAACTCAGGTATGATTATTGTAGTCCATTTTTTTAATCATTTTTATTGAATTAAATAATTTTAATAGATTGATGGCTCAACACTACGGACATTGTGTATGCAACATGGACCTCTACAAAATTTCCATTTATATTTAAATCATGGAATAGCTTTATGCAAATACTCATCTCGCGAAGAAGCTCAAAAAGCACAAATTGCTTTGAATAATTGTGTTTTAGGTAGGTTTATCTTTTAAATTATAATCAAAAATCTATACAAACATCAAATTTTTTATGTATTAGGAAATACAACCATATGCTGCGAATCTCCTCACGATTCAGAAGTATCAAATATCTTACAACATTTAGGTATACCATCACAAAATCTTCAAAATACATCAAACAATACAATCCCAAACGTCGCAGTTCCAATTGTACCAGTCGCATGGCGGCCACCAAGTCAACAAGTACAAAACTCGAATACTTCAAGATCGAATGGTAAGTTCTAATAATTTATATATACATTCACATTTGTGATAAAAACGTATGAAGAATAGCTTTGTCAATACTGTCAATCTTTCTAAAATCTGTTAGAACCAGAACACTGACGACCGAAGTTAACATTATTTTATGACATCAATTAATAAATTAGGCTAGAAGCAGAGTGCACATATCCAACAAATGATATTTTTGGATAGTTACACACAACACATTACCGCTCAAATGAAAGTTGAAATTTTTTTATTACAAAATATTTTAACAGTAAATTAAATTTATGTTAAAACGTCAGATTTATGTGCTCAAACAAATCTTGAACCAGCATTACCAAAATATTTGTTTCGGTCGCTATAAATTTCTTCGCTTTAAAATCTCTTAGGACTGACTTTTGTCAGCTTTGCAAGTTGTTGTTGCAGCGACGGGTTTGGTGCTATCAGGACAGATTAATAGGTGGTCTACATCGTGCGGCGTGCCTTTACATACGGTACATATGTCAATAATTTCAGGTTTAACTCTGCTTATGTAGGGGTTTGGAATGCGTGACCAACCGGATCTTAGTTGAGCTAGGATGGATCTGGTGCTACGGGGTAGTTGGACATCTTTCACGGCGACTTTGGGTGGCTTTCTATTTCGAACACGATTTAGAGGTCTACCTAGTATTCTGCTATAATAATTAATTTTTGTAACCTCGACGATGAGTAGATTTTTCCAGTTTATATTGGTACTAGACCACATTTCCTCCTATAAAACCGAACAGTGAACCAAACAAAAAACATTGGCTTATGGTTTGGTTCAACTATTATTTCAAAAACTGATTTGGTTTTGGTTTGGTTCAATAAAATCATTTTGAAAATGGTTTGGTTTTGGTTCGGTAAAATTTCGTTTGTTCAGTGGTTTTGGTTTGGTTCAAACAAACCGGTTTCCGTCCCTGCAATTATGTTGGGTTACACAATCCTTTACACCTTTACAAGGTTACACTATTTACTTGATTATTATTATATTCAACAACAATATAAAACTACCTTTATGCGCTAACATACAATAAGATAACTTTTGTTTGTATAATTGACCAAAACCAGATTAACAAACCAAAATAGTTTTACTGTTTCACATTTTTAGTTTAAAAGTTCTAAACTGTAACAAGATATTCAAATAATAATAAAAAATAAACGCCTTATTCTTGTTAAATTGAGTTTTATTTCACTAAATACGTATTTCGAAAGCTATGCTTTCATCGACAGTAGTATCTAAAACGAGTTTTTAGATACTACTGTCGATGAAAGCATAGCTTTCGAAATACGTATTTTTAGTGAAATAAAACTCAATCAAGAATGAGGCGTTTATTTTTTATTATTATTTTTACTGTTTTTATTTATCTATTTTTTTGACATTGTGCCGGGAGAGAATTGTTTTACGGCAACGCTTATTCGAATAGTAATTAATATTTTGAGCTAAGTTTTAATTAATTAATGCAAACAAAATTTCAACTTTCAATTGAACTTGCGTGTTCTGATATTTGCAAGTTGTTTTTTTTTCTTATTGGTTAAAAAAAAATAAAATAAATTAAGGATTAAGCCTTCCTATAAATTAATAACAAAAATTGGGTGTTCCTTTTATTTTTAATCAAAGCAAAAATTAGAGGAGAATAATGAACAACGCACGTAATGACAAAATTACGTAACTGAATTTCAATTTCAACTTTCAATTGAGCGGTAGTGTATATCCGTCAATTGTTTAACGATCGTTTCAATCGTAAATCATTTATTTCTTTTTTATATTGGTTTTAATTTAGTATCAGATGCTTGGGGTACATCTTCTGCATCATCGGTATCTTGGCCAACGTCAACTACATCATCTACATCCAATAATTCAGCTAATATTGATACAAATGAAAATTCTTTTTTACCTGAAAATTTATTACAAAGTGAAATATAAATATTAAAAAATTCTCATTAATTAGTTATTGTATAAAAAAATAGTTGTGAACTATTTCTTCTAAGATATGTTTTCCATTATATAAATTTGGTCGATCAAAGCTTAAAAGCACAACTGAATTATGATTAATATCTCTGTGTAAGTTTTGACATTATACATAGTTTAAAAAAAGTAAAATACAATAAGTTTTATAAATGTGATTTTATATTATTTTGGTGTGATTTACGGAAATAAGTTTTTTATAATATAATTTTCAATTTAAAAATATCATAAGAAACATTTGTAAATATTTTGTTTTTTTTAACTGGCCAAAACAAAATATTTAAAAATTAAGGAAGTACAAAGAAAATTATAAATTTTAGAAACCATGTAATATGCTCTTTTAGAATGGGGTTTACCAGTGATACAATAAATACACACATATTTGTTTAGAATAGTTTTTTTATTATTTTTACTATTTATGAGTTTAACTAAAAAAACTTTCATAATTATCATTCGTGCTCTAAAATATTTGGCCAGTTAATTATTAGATAAGTTAAAAAAATATAAATATAATAACAAACAACTGATATTTTTTAAAGTTTATAAATGATTCTTTTAATCATATCCGTATATAAAATATATTATAGTTTTTAAAAGTTTAAATAAAAAATTAATTTACATTTTAAGCAAAATCATCTCTAGTCTGATGTGATTCAATATAGAAGAAATAAGTAAAATAATTGAACAATTTGTTCATATTTATTTTTGATTAAGATGTAAGTTAACTGTACATAAATAATGAGAATAAGATATCTATATATATAAAAAAAAAATACAAAATTTTAAAAAAAAATGGTATGAGGTAGGTATAGTTAATTTAAATTGTTATATTCTAATATGTATCGTATAAAGTCGTTAAAATTATTATAACAAACAAAAATCCAAATATAATTAGCATTTTGTTATTCCGTCATGACGAAAAAATAAAATAGCACAATATCTTCAAAACTATTTTTATTTGTCTGATGACTTGACTTATAGAATATAAGAATATTTTAATGAATTAATTTTATGTTTTTTATAATTTTGTGCTATTCGAGTTGTTATAAGTTTTGTTTTTTTTTTTTTTAATTAAGTCTAAGAAAACTAACAATGCGGTCTTTTCACAAAGAAAAAATAGTAACCATCGCACAAAACATGACAAAACACCATAATTCAATACAACAAAAAAAAAATAATTATAGAATAATAGTTTTGGATTATCAAGACTGAAAATAAAGAGGTTGATGGTGAGGAGATAGCTAGTTAAATGATTGATAAGTTAGTTTTTATTATATTATTTAAAAAAAAAACTATAATAAAAATGTATAGAGAAAAATTTGTTATTTTGTGTAGAAAATTCCGTAATCCATTCTTTATTATTTAAAAAACCAAAACCAACAATTTACACCAACAACGATCTATTTTTTATACTTCCAAATTGTGACAATTAATTTTTTATAAAAAAATTAAATAAATGTTCATAATATATATTAGTAATTCTTGTTAAATAAAAAATTACGCTTATATTATTTGTGGTTTTTGGTATATGTTGGTTATTATTATTATTGTTATTATTGTTAACTGTTTAGAAAATTAGAAAACGAAAAACAATTAAACATTGCCATATAGTTCGAAAGAATAAAAGGAAGAATTATAGAATTAGTTAAAATATTTTAGTTTAATCGCGATTTAGAGTTCAGTATTAGGTACTTACTTTAATTTTATTTTATTGCAATGAGTTGCAAAATGATTTTGTATTTGTATGAGGCTTATCACGTTATACTAACATTTAGATTTATTTAACTATCAAAAAGTAAGAATTATGCCATTGTATGTTTATTCTGGAACTCATCGTTCTTTTTGCAATTAGCGGTTTGTGTGGTATAAATACTTTTGCCTTTAATTTTTATTTACTTAATCATTGTTTGTTCAAAATATTTAACGTTTAGTTTTTCTTATGCAATTTCAATAGTCTATTAAGAATCCTGATTACTAATCAATCAAAACATATTTATTACTATACTAACATTAGTTTAATTGTAAAGTTTAATTTTTATATTAAGTTTTTTATTTTTTTTTTGTTTTATATTCAGCTATGATTAAGTTAGGTCAAATCAAAACAACAAAAATGAAAAATAATTTTGATTAGTATAAAAATACCAGTCTTCCAATTCTTCTTCATCCTGTTGAAATGTGATATTTATCAAAAACAATTAGATCAAATCCACGTTTGTAAGTTGAACATTATGATTTCATATGAATTCATTTTTACATTAATCCAAGGGCAAAATCCACCAAAAAATACACCAAGTAATGATTTTTTCAACCGCCTGCCAAATCAAATTTTTCATCATCAATATCGAATAAAATCCAGTGTACTTTTCTATGGTTATTTATTTTTTGGTGCTTCTGCAATAACGCACAAATTTTATCACTCATCGTCCATAATTTATGTTTGTTTTGATTTTATATATATATCTCGAAAAAAAATCTCAGCACAACCCAATTATTCTGTGTCATACTAAAAAATAAAGAATAAAAAAACTGACGGCCAAAGCTTTAGATTTTTAAATTAATAATTATATTGTCAACTGATTTTTTTAGATTTAAATCAAAATTTAAAAATATAAAACAATATGTATAAAAACTTCATATAAATTAATTAAATAAGTCATTTCAATGGATCATCGCACCCTTCACACCACCCAACCTATCAACCCCATAAAAACAATCATTATTATAAAATAGTATTAAATTTATAGTTTTCACATATCAACAATAATGAATTTCCTATAAACAAACATTATAAAGTTCAAGTATTTTCAAAAAAAAAAAACCAAGGTGTGAAGAGGAGATATTAGATTTGCCATTTATATGTTGATTTTATTTTCTGATTCACAAAATGTTCCTTTTTATGTCATAAATATTAGAAAAAATATATATAATTAATAAAAAAGTAATAATAATAATAATAACAATGTTATGTTAAATTAACAAACTGCCTTCGTATATAATAATCACAAGATTATTTTGATAGTAGCCCATTCGCGTTGTGATATCTAATTAAAATATGTATATATGAAGAAGAGTTCTTCTTAAATGTTTCTAATCAATTTAATATATTTAAAAGACCTTTGGGATGGATGGATATTTGACTTATCATTAATTTATAAGTTATTTTATTTAATTTTTTATTATTATTACTATGTTTAATTTTCATTTTTAATCATATTCCAAATCAAAACGTACCTTGAACAAATATATCTAAATATATATTGACCGATAAATTGAAATTTCTTTTATTTTTATTGAAAAAAAAAAATAAATTGAATATTATTATATGATCAATTACTATATCCTCCTAAATATAAATATTACTTTTAATTCTTTTTCAAACAAAAGAGAAAACAACAAACAAATTCAACAGACTTATAACATAAAAAATATCATTATATTTAATTATTTCATCACACCACGAACCAACCACCCACCCACTTTTAATTTAATTTATTTCTCACTTATTGTATTTTACTAATAAAACAACAAAAAATTATTTTAATAATCATAATTTTTTTTTAAATTAAAAGCCTTAATTATAAATAATTATGAATATAAAAATATAAAAAAAAAATATGTTTTATAGTTTCTTAATTAAAATAAATGAAAAATAAAAACACAAAAAAAATTAAAAATTTAAAAAAAATATTTAAAAAAAATGCGCTGTGAAATCCTAAAATTAAAAAATTTATTAAATCAAATTGCAATTATAAAATAAATAACTAAAAAACAAACCTAACCATAAATTAAAATGATTCAGTTCATTTTAATTTTTTTATTCTCTTCAAATAAAATCAAAACAAATAATGAGTAATGTTAAAAAATTATTATAAATTAATATGAAATTGCCTTTTAAATAAAATTAAATTTTTTTCCTTTTATTATTTTAACAAAATATATTATTGAGTGATTATCAGATTTAAAATAAATGTTTATTAATGGTATACTATATTGAAAAAAAAAATCATTATATAAATTTAAAAAAAAATAATGAAATTAAATTATTCATGAAAGTAATTATTATGTAACCAAAAGTCGTTAAGGCTAAGTTTTAATTATTCAATTCCTTTAATATAAAAGTTATAACGGTTAATTAACAAAGTTTTATTTAAAATCAAATCTAATTATAATACTATATTTTTTCAAATTTGAAATAGAAAAAAGAAATTGATACAAATAAAGTCATTGTTTTTAAATAATTATAAATAATACTTAATTTTTTAAACAAAGAAAAACATAATTATAATAGTTGATAAAAAACTATTGAAACAAATAATAAAATAGTGTTCGATTTATGAATTTTATAGTTATAGATTAAATAAGTTATTAACAAATTTAAAAAAAAAAACAAGAAATGTGTAACTGTAACTGTAAATTAAATTTTCAGAAAACAATATTAAATTAAATTAAAAAAATAATTAAGAAAATTATATAAGAAAATAAAAAAAAATTTAAAAATATAAATGTTAGCCTTAAAGAACGAAGAATAAAAATTAAATAAATGTCCCAAAAGATTGTGTTTTTGTAGAATTGAATTTGCGGCCTACGATCAATTAAAAAAACAATAAAAAAGGAAAAGTAGACTCCGTTTGCTTCAGCCACTTGTATAATGTTTTTGGTTGGAAGGCGGAATTACGGTACTGTTATTTTATAATTACTTCTTATATTATTAATTTTATATTTCTTATTATATTATTCTATAAAAAACCATATAGTTAGTTCCTCCGAAATGCCGCTGATCAGTTATGTGCACAATTTTACTTTTAGCTAAAACTAAAATCTGTTTTTTTTTTGTATATAGCGATTCCAAGGATTCGCATTGACACCACAGTAGCGAAGTCTCCCGTTCGAAAGCTTAAATTCATCGAACATTTGGTGCTGAACTTTGTGATGTAGGTTGAACTTGCAACACTTCCAAAAGCGTTCTTATCGAGAAAACAACGGTGGTACCTGGACCTTGCCGATAACCACACTGATATCCTCCAACCAGTTGTACAACGAAAGGATTGATTTTGGCCAGCAAAATGTATGAGATCTTATATACTGTGCAGAGGAGAGCGATCCCTCTGTAATATGCACATGGGCGGTTACGTCAGTTATGGATTGGTAACAGCATAGCCGAGTTCCAGTCCTCCAAGTTGAAATAGTCTGGCAGATAGAGTTGCACCGCCATGTATAGGTGCTTTATTGTTTTCTAATTTTGACAGCATCAAATTCCTCTTTTGTAGGTTCGTCTACATGTACCTTTCACGCATGAACAAGCCTTGCTCGCCGCTCGACTTGCAGTTGATCACTTAAATTAAGAAAATTCTCAAAATAAGTGACCCAAGCAAGCACCATTAATATTTTCAAGGTCTACTTGTAGCTCCCCGTTAAAAATAACTGTCGGTATGGTTCGATCTCCCTCTAAAGTTTAAATCCTGTTTAAAGAAGTTACATGATTGATTTTCCTTATTGATTCTTTCAATCTCCTCACACTTTCTCTTCCATCTCTCTTCGTTCGTCTACATCGCTTTGTAACGGCTTATCCTGCCAATTTATAGATTTCTTTTGTGGACCTGGTGTTGCGTCCTTTTAGACATTTTAGATAACAATATTGCATATATATTTTAAATTGAATAGCGTGCAGTAAAAGGCATGCTTGATCCATCCATGATTTCTGCGAGGGGTTTTCGGGTTGTCCAAGTAGTTAAATAGTTTTTGACTTCTCTTATGTTTCAGAAATATGGTGTTGATATGTCTTTCAATTTCAGTATTCTCTAGTGATAATATGGTAAAAGGTTTCCGTTGGTTGAATTTTGAAATGTCTGGGTTTGGAAAGTGGAAGCTTATCTTAGCACATACAATACAGTGGTCACTTCCAAGAAAAAATGGGTTGTAACTAGCATGTGATCAATTTGATTTCGAGTGTTTCCATTCGGTGATACCCAAGTCTGCTTATGAATCGTGAGTGCACCCACAAGGAAGCCAGCTCCAAAATCTCCGAGAAGGGTGACCACTTATAGAAAGTGACTATTCAAATTTTGTTTTCCAATTAATGACTGTCTAATTTCTTGCGGAGCAATGATATCCATTCTATACCTCTCAGCATTTGTCGGCAGTTCTCAGTATCATTCGGCAGTTTAGTACGTTTTCACTTCGAGGTAAAATTTTGTTTTGTCCTAGTCTGATATTCTTTTTTTGGTTACCAAATATAACAAATAAAAACATGGACGTTGAACATTTTTATTTCATAATATATATTCAATAATTAATGTTTACACATAATATATATTTAATACATTATGTATATATACAATTTTTAATGTGACGAAATATTTAAAAAATATATCCGCGGCCGTCCAGCACTTTTCTTACAGGTGCTCGTTATTTTTTCTCTGCCATTTTTATTTTGTAATAACGGGTGCATTTCTGGAAAAAAAATAATAAAAATTATTCTTTTCTGTACACAAATATAAATGTACGGATTAAAAATACCATCACATGGAGCATCTTCAAGGATTATATCATGAATTTCGACTTTTCGTTTTTTTTTTGGCAATTGACTATCCGAATCATCTTTATTAGTATCATGAGATATACATACATATCTTGTGTCCAATTATCTACAGGATCTTCTACTTCTGGTGCCATTGGTAAGAATTGTAATGTACTATCATCTTCTAATTCCTCGTCAGAACTACAAAATGCAGCAATTGGTTCGATTTTATTTACATGTTTCTCAAGATGGACGGGTCTACGCCCCAGAAGTACTCGGAACCCAATTCCGACCAAGGACCATCACAACAATTTCGACGAAAGGTGCAAATCCGTCGCTCCATTTTTTGGGTTAGGAAACAGCTGTCACTGACCTCACTGCTTCAAGTACTCCTCGTCATGGCTGGTATTGAAAGAAATCCGGGACCAACTAAAACATGGCATTGTTCAATATGTAAAAGCATTTTATGGGGAAACATAACATCCATTCGGTGCAACACGTGTAAAGAATGGTGTCACCTCAAGAACTGCTCAGGTTTGGCCACACATAAACAATGGACCAAACACTACATAGCGCCATGCTGTCAATTATCTAGTCAACATACAATCACGAGCTCGCAGCAAAACACAATTGGAATGAACACGCATCCGGAAACTCCGAGTGACGTCAAAATTATGCAATTTAATTGCAACGGTTTAACCTATAAGATAGATGATATTATAAATTATATGTGCAATAACAATATTCTAGTCACGGTTCTTCAAGAAACCAAATTAAATGTTAGATCTAAGATTAGTGATAATTACTGTGATTACAAAATTATAAGGCTGGATAGAGATTTCGATGCTTCCAAACATGGGTAAAATTCTAGCAAAAATAATAATGCTAAAATTGCTTGAACATTTTGGGGAAAACGATGATATTATTCCTAATGAACAGTTCGGATTCAGGAACGAACACTCCACTGAACATGCACTCATATATCTCCATGACAATATTACCAACGGACTAAACAACAAAAAATGCACCGTCTCTTGCACATTAGACCTCGAAAAGGCTTTGGACCTAACGTGGCCGAAAGGACACATATACAAACTACAAAGGGCCAACACCCCTCCATACTTAATCCGCATTATAAAAAGTTTTCTCACAAATAGAAAACTTTTCATTGAAATTGACAATCAGAAATCAAACACCATCCCAGTGAATTCAGGAGTTCCGCAAGGATCCATACTTGGACCCTGGCTGTTTAACACATATATAAATGACATTCCAACTCGATTGTCCAATGACTCCAAAACTGTTCTTTATGCTGATGATACTATAGTTTTCGCACAAGATGAAAGACCGCATCTTGCATTGGCCAAGATTAAAACACACATCCCTTGTAAAAAAATTGATAGAAAACGATAGAAACCGATAGACCGTTTTCTATCGTTTACTATGCGGTTTTTGAATGAGAATTAATGGGTTGGAATCGTTATTTCCCATAGAAACGAATGCGGACTCTTACGTTTTGGCTTTTGTGGCGGACGCAATTTCTATCGTTTTTGGGTGTTTCTTATCGTTATTTTCTGATAGAAATGAAAATCTAGTAAAAAAATAGAACCGTTTTCTATCGTTTCCTATGCGGTTTTTGAATGAAAATGAATGGTGCTGTATCGTTTTTTCCGATAGAATGTTTGTATCGCTTTAATCGTTTCCTATTGTTTTTTGGTAGATTATCTGAATCGTTTTCAATGGGTTATTTCACATTTTTTTTTTTTCTGTTAATTCCTATCCGTTTTAAACGTTTCTTATCGTAAAAGCCGAATTTTAGTGCAATATCCTATCGTTTTGAATCGTTTTCAATGGGTTTTTCCACAATATTTTTTTTCTGTTAATTCCTATCCGTTTTAATCGTTTTTTATCGTAAAAGCCGAATTTTAGTGCAATATCCTATGGTTTTGAATCGTTTTCAATGGGTTTTTTTCACATTATTTTTGTTTGTTTATTCCTATCCGTTTTAATCGAATCTTATCATAAAAGCCGAATTTTAGTGCAATATCCTATCGTTTTCAATGGGTTATTTCACATTATTTTTTTTCTGGCTAGAAATTTATTACAAAACTAACACGAAGCAACGTATTGCCGGAAAATCATAACAGATCATAAATTAATATAATTTAGTTAAAAGATGATACAATCAGCAAACTACTCAAAAACCTCTCCATTTAGCGTTTCGAGAAAATATTAAAAAATCACAAATTCATATTTCTTTCGGAATTCCAAAAACATTGTAAAAATTAAATAAAATCAAACTTTTTCCAAAATTCTAAATATATTCCGAAAATTATTACAAAATTAAAGATTAAACTTTTTTCAAAAATTCTGAAAATATTGCAAAAATTATAACAAAATCAAAAATTGAAACTTGTTTCCAAATTCCAAAATTATTCCAAAAATTAGAATAAAATCAAATATTTAAACTTTTTCTAAATCTAAATAATATTCAAAAAATTCTTAAAAATTCAAACTTTTTCCAAAATTCTAAAAATATTCCAAAAATTCTTACAAAATCAAAGATTGAAACTTTTTTGAAAATTCCAAAAATATTTCAAAAACTATAACAAATTCAAAAATTTCCATGTCATATTTACGTCATACAAAGTACAAACAGCTAAATTTTTTTTCCAAAAAATTGGCTAAAAAAGTAAATGAAAATCATTTTTTTGACATACTACACAATATTTTTTAACCAATTTATATAATGCAATAATCTGGTTTTTGGTTAATTTGGTTTTCGCATACCAATCCCAATCATCAAGATTTCTTCAAATTCAATGTTTCTATTCGTAATCACTTAAAATGAACGTTTTTTAAGCAAAAAATATGCAAATATCCTTGTTTTGACACACTCGACGAGTTTTTGACACACTTCCGGTACAGTTATCGAACACATCGTCCTTTCGGCCATTGAGTTAACCTATTTTTAGAAAAAAAATTTGGAATCCGTCCAGCCGTTTTCTAGATTTCGTCGGCCGGCCGGCAGACAGACATACATTTTTTTTGTTGCTTTTTTAGAATTAGTAGGTCCTAAAACGTTGAGAAATGCTAAAAATAAGGGGGGGGTAAAAATTTCACTTTTGCAATACTTAGGTTTCAAAACCGAAGTAATATCCCATAGGTGACGGTAGATGCCGATTGGTTTGTTTTTCTTGAAAAAAATTCAATCGTAAATTTCAGATTCAAACCGATAGGAATCTGATGGCGGAAAAATACGACAGGTTACGATTAGTTTTACATATGGAATGTACGATAGAAAACGTTTAAAAACTTGTTTAGTTTTACCAAAAAAATTTCAATCAAAAACTTCAGATTCAGAACGATTAACAACGATAGAAATTCTATCGTAAAAAACCCATTGAAACCAAATTTGAAATATCCCATAGGTGCGAATGATGCCGATTGGTTTGTTTTTCTTGAAAAAAATTCAATCGTAAATTTCAGATTCAAACCGATAGGAATCTGAAGGCGGAAAAATACGATAGGTTACGATTGGTGCTACATATGGAATGTACGATAAAAAACTATTCAAAATTTGTTCAGTTTTGTCAAAAAATGTCAAGTCGTGATCTTCAGATTTAAAACGATTAACAACGATAGAAATTATATCGTAAAAAAACTATTGAAACCGAAAAGTAAAAAATCCTATTGATAACGATAGATTACGATTGGTTGATTTCTCCTGAAAACATGTCAATTGTAAATTTCAGATTCAGCCCGATAGAAATCTAATGACGGGAAAATACGATAAGTTACGATTGGTGCTATATATGTAATGCCGGATAGAAAACGATTCAAAACTTTTTCAATTTCACCAAAAAAAATTTCAATCGCGATCTTCTGATTCAAAACGATTAACTACGATAGAAATTCTATCGTAGAAAAACCATTGAAACCGAAAACTGAAAAATCCTATAGGTTACGATAGATTACGGTGCGTTTTCTATCTGGCAGATATAGTCTATGCGTTTAAAATGATTAAATCCGATAGAAACGGATAGCAAACGATAGAAAACTATTCGTTTTCAATCGTTTTCTATCGGTTTCTTTCGATTTTTTTTATAAGGGATTACACTCATCCAAAACTTTTACAAAACTTGGGGAATAAATATCAACGTCGGAAAATGCCAATTAATTCGCTTTGGAAATTCAAGTGGAAGAGGACACCATCTAGCTGTATGCGAAAGCAAACAGCTAACTCTCCAAATCAATATGTTTCAATCAGCATATAAGAACAGCTATAAACAAAACCAAGGGAGCAGCCGCGTTGCTAAAACATATCCTGTCATCTAGCAATGCTGTAAGCAAAACAAAGCTACTAGAATATAAAACATTGATCAGACCAATTGTAACTTACTCTTATCGCATCTGGTTCACAATTAGTCCCACAGTCGCTAAAGAACTCCTTGTATTCGAAAGAAAAATTATCAGATACTGTCTCTCTAAATTCAGAAGAAGAAATAAAAAATACATCCACAATAGGATTATTTATAATGAATCGGGAATAATTACTATTCTTCAATTGAATCTAGCCGCTACTAGACTAAAAAGACTACAACATCATCCCAACCCTCTTATGAGGAACATTTACAATAACAACTCACAACTCCACTGGAAAACGGTCATTACTATATATCACCAATTAGTCTAATAAACTCAGAATCTCTAGCGTCTCTGCAAGCAATTAGCAAATAATCACCTAAACTTTATAAATTTCTATGAATTAAAAAGTTCCAACCATTTAAGAGGTTAAAGTATATACTATAGTGATAAAATATTAAAAAGATTATATTAAAATGTTACAGATTATTTATTCACATCAATATAAGCAGATTTTTACTACAAGTCCAAAAACGTGTGATCTAAGATGGATTACTTAATCGTACAGTGAACTAAAACTAAAGGCTCTATTACATGTCAATATTTGCTACGTTAAAATTATTTTCAACACCCTCTCTTAATTTTAACATTTAAAATATTTAAGTTTACTTTAATTTTACAGTGAATCTTACTTATGCAATAAAATAAATCTATACAACAAAATTTTCAGTTAGTGTTTTAAATTTCAACTCGTTCAAAGGTTTAGTAAAACAATCAGCAATTTGTTCATTAGTGTTACAATAATAAATTTTAAATAAACCTTCATTGAACTTCTCATTAATATAGTGATATTTCACATCTATGTGTTTACTTCTCTTATTACAAATACCAGCCTTAACCATTTGAATCGCGCTCTGATTGTCCACAAATAGATCTACATTGACCTTTAAATTTAGCAGTTCCTCAATAAACGATTTTAGATAAACGGCTTCCTTCACACAATCTACTGCTGCAATATACTCAGCTTCTGTTGTCGATGTAGCCACGATAGATTGTTTCCTGGAGCACCATGCTATAGGACCACCACCATAAAATATTATGTAACCAGTTGTGCTTCGACGAGTCTCCATATCAGCAGCGAAATCCGAATCACAATACGCTTGAATTGTATCAAGATTACTTGTTTTAGTGTATGCTATACCTTTTGATATCGTTCCCTTCAAAAATCTTAATATGTGTTTGACATCGGTTACATTTTGTAATTTTGGATACTCCATGTACCTGCTACAATAGTTCACTGAAAATGACATGTCGGGACGAGTTTTTGTTGACAGATATAGCAGACTGCCTATTGCTTCTCTGTATGGAAATTTAGCTTTAGGATTTTCACTTACTGAATAACCAGATTTTATCATTGGAATTTTTACACACTTCGCATCATTCATGCCAAACTTCTCTACGATCGACTTTGAGTAATTCTGCTGTGTAAGAATTAGCTTTTCTGAAGTCTGACTTATTTCGATTCCCAGAAACGAATCAGGTTTTTCTGTAATTACTGGACTAAATGTTTCTTCAAAATTCACACCATATTCTTGTTCACATCCGCGTATAACCAACCTGGCTTTATATCTACCATCGTCTTTAATCTTAAAGATCCACTTACTTGTTAAAATTCTTGCGCCATTCGTTTCAGTTTTGTCAACACACGTCCATGTTTGATTTTGTTTAAGCGACGATATTTCTTCATTAATGGCTGATTGCCATTTTTCCTTATCAGGACCTCTGACAGCTTCTTCATACGTGAGCAAAACATAATCATCAAATCTGGCAGGAAGTTTTCGATCACGTTGTGGCCGGTTAGAAAAAGTATCAGCATTATCTTCAATTTGTAATTCATTACCATTATTCTCTTTATCATTACCCTCATCAATTAAATTTTGATTCAATTCATTTAAATCACCTGTATTTTGTTCATCATCATCATCGTCATCAGATAATCTCATCACATCACATCTTTCTTCTCTTTCTGGGCTTTCATCACGATCAATTCTTTGACTACAAAATACAACATCTCTTGAAATTATTATTCTTTGCCTTTTAGTGTCGAACAGACGATAACCATTGGAAGCATAACCAACGAAAATATATTTTTCACTTTTATTATCTAATTTTTTTCGGTTACTCAAGATTTTTGCATACCCAACAGTACCAAAAATTCTTAAATTAGACAAGTCTGGTTGAATTTGATACCATTTCTCTGCTGGTGTAGTATCAAGACATGTAGTTGGACTTCGATTAATAAGATATCCAGCAGTTAATACAGCTTCACCCCATAAATACTTATCTGAGTTTTGATCCATAATCAGAGCCCTTGCTCTTTCCATTACAGTCCGATTCATTCGTTCAGCTATTCCATTTAACTGTGGTGTGTATGGAATAGTCACATCATGAATAATACCTTTCTCTTTAAGCCATGACGCGAGCACTGAATTGATATATTCGCCTCCATTGTCTGACCTTAACTTTGACACCTTCATGTTCCATTTGGCCTCAACTTCAGATATATAATTCTTGACAATATCAACAGTCTCATATTTATTTGACATTAAATAAATCATAACAAAATGTGTATACTCATCTATTAATGTTATAAAGTATCTTTTCCCATTCCATGTCTCAGGATCAATGGGTCCACAAACATCAGTATGAATGATTTCCAGTGGTCGTTTCGCTTTACATCTTTCATTTTTAAATGGTGTTCGTGTTTGTTTGGCATTCACACATACTTCGCATATACTTTGGTCATCACTTTTTGACAATTTAATTCCTCGTGACATTGTTACCAACTTCTTTAAATTTTCCATACCTAAATGTCCTAATTTAGCATGCCACTCTTTGGTATTTTTATCACTTTCACTTAAAAATGCACTGCTCGCATTCGACGGTTTTAATTTGACAATATACAAGCCATTATTTTCACTACATCCTTCAAACATTTTAAATTCATCTTTGAACACCTCAACTTTGTCATTTTTGAAATAAACCATACCACCATTTCGAGTAATTGCATTAACCGACATCAAGCTTTTTGTTAACTCTGGAACGTACAATACTTCTCGCAGTACACATTTTTCATTATTGAAAACTCCTTTTGCTTCTGATAACATCGTTTCATTCATTTTAGCTACACCTATGTCACATTTTTCATAACTAATTTCACTCAAAATTTGTTTATTATTGGTCATATGTGACGAAGAACCTGAGTCCACAACCCACTCTATCAATTTGTTGTCATTCGTTTTACAATTTGAGGCTAGAAACGATACTCTTTGTTTATCTCGAAAATAACAATCTTTTTCATCATGGTTGGTCTTTCTACATATACCACACTTTTTACTTGTGCTTAATTTGTCACGATTATGTGATTTGCAGTTTCTTTCAATATGTCCAGTTTGTTGACACTTGAAACATTTCACATTCTTTTTGCACTGCTTTGCAAAATGACCAACTGCATTACACTTGAAGCATCGCATTTCACTTGTTTTAAATGCGACTGATTGATTTTGTTGATCACGTGATTTTTGCCTTTGTTCTTCGGTTAATAATCGCGATATTAATTTTTCTAACTTTTGATCTTCAGCAGCGACCGATTCCCACGCACTCACAAATGAACTATAAATTTCCGGAAGAGTTGAGATTATTTTTGAAATAGCCATTTCATTCGATATAACCTCATTTAATGCTTTTAGTTGATACATAATGTTTTCAATTTTACTAATGTGACTAGCTACATCACCAGATTTATCGAATTTCATTTCAAAGAATTCTTGCAATAATTTGCACTTTTGTTGTTCATTTTCTTTTTGATAAAGTTTGCATAATTTATCATACATCTCTTTTGATGTATTACAATTCATTATATGAACCACATTTTTCTGATCAATTGACAACACTATTAACTTTTGAGCCTTCGCATCTTGCTTCTTCCATACTTTTTCATCAGCACCTTCGGCTTTCACTTCACTTACGATTTCATAACAGTCATTGGCTTTAAATAAAACTTCTATTTGAAATTTCCACATCGGAAAGTTTTTGTGATCACTTAATTTTTCAATCTTGTTAAAATCGTCAGACGCCATTTTTAACAATTTTTTTCTTCTGTTCTAATTACTTGATAATTTTATTTTATTTTTACTGCTTTCTGAGTACTGTTTTATTGATGAGATCATCAGTTTTTTTACTTTTAGTTTTTTTTACTTTTACTTCGCTTAGTGGGATATGGCCCCATTCAACCTCACACGACAATTTTGATTCTTCTTGACCAAACTTTTAGATTTTAATTTTACCTTATTGTTTTAATTATCCTGGGTCCATAACCTGATAAAATATTAAAAAGATTATATTAAAATGTTACAGATTATTTATTCACATCAATATAAGCAGATTTTTACTACAAGTCCAAAAACGTGTGATCTAAGATGGATGACTTAATCGTACAGTGAACTAAAGGCTCTATTACATGTCAATATTTGCTACGTTAAAATTATTTTCAACATATAGTACTACACTCCGTGATTTGAATAGACGTACACCAACTAACCCAAATGCTTATGTACAATATTTTTATTGTTTACCTGTAAATATGTAAATAATTTAGTTTTAGGTAGTTTATAAACAGCGTTCATAATGCTAAAAACTGTATCATATACTGCCCTGAGAAAGCATAAATTTTCCTAGTATCTAAAATATAAGTTCATAAAAATTTGAATTAGAACAAATCTTGTAAATTGAATTAGACAATTTTTATATAACAAAAATTTTATTTTTGAACAATGCAAAGTTCTTGTCAGTGTATACAACACAAAAAAAACAAACTAATGTTTAGTTTTTTAAGTAACCGCTGTAAAAAAAAAATACTTATGTAAAAATGAATTTTTCTGTCTCAATAAAGTCTGAATTGAATTGAACTGTTTAGTTGTTAATAGGCAGAGCTTTTTAGTTCAACTTCAAATCGATCTCTTTTGGGGTGAACACCGGCACTAATTGTAAAACTGTTCTAACGCAAATGTTATTCTGGCAACTCTATACGCCATCGTTATATTTTAAATAAGATTTGTATCTCGATGTGTTCCCGTGTTTTAATAAAAGTTATTATTATAAAAATAAGCTAAATAATATAAATAAAAAAAAATTACTTCTATTTCGTTAATATACGTGTGTGTAATAGGGAAAGTGAAATAAAATATATTATGGCATCGAAATTAAAAAGAGCTAGTAAAGCGTCGTTATCGCAATTGGTGCGAAATTTAGAAACTGAAAACTCACGTCTTATTAAAGAAATTAAAGAACGGGAAACCGTTATACGTGACCTTTTCAAAATCAAGTCAATCTTTAAACGATTATTAGTTAAAAGAGCCCGGGAAGAGGTTAAATTCCGCAGAGAAAATGAAAATCTGAAAAAAAGGTTAGTAATTTTTTCTAATTACACTGTTTTGACAAGAATTTTTTCCGTATTTCTAATTTTTGCTTTATTTCCTATGTGCTTATAATAGCCGTGTTCGATTTGACTGATGTAACTGAAACAACTGAAAAATTGTATGCAATTGTTGTTGTTTTTTTAGTTGTTTCAGTCAAATCGAACGCACCTAATGTCGCGTTCTTTGGCAAAAAAAATTGATCTTCGATCAACAAAATTAGCTATCAGTTTGTGTTCTTTGGCTAAAAAAGATTGATCTTTTCTCTGATCTAGATCAAATTTCAAAAATCTAGATTTTTTGGTAGATTTTACAAATACATTGAAATATTATTTAATGTTTGTATGTAAACAAAAAAACCCGCCATTTTAATTATTATTATTATTTTGTTTAAAAATAATTTATTATTATTTAAATTATTTAAATTCCTAATTAATAATAAAGTTATTAGAAATAAAATGATAGAACGTAACATCTGGGCTGAAAACGTACATCGAAAAAAAAACAAATATTTTTTAAAAATCTGAAATTTTGATAAACCCAAGTATCATTACTTCCAGTTTTTTTTTCAATGTTTTGGACCTTAATCCGTAACTAAAGCCGCAATTAGACTATTGCAGAACTCTGCAATATTTCTGCAATGGTATATTGTAAAATATTCATTGCACAAAAGTTTGGCAATGAACTCATTGCAAAACATTGCATTGACTCATTGCAATGTTTTGCAATGAGTTCATTGCCAAACTTTTCTGTAATGAATATTTTACACACTACCATTGCACGACTATTGCAGAGTTCTGCAATAGTCTAATAGCGGCTTAAGCTCCAATTTAAGTTAATAAGTTGTATTAAATTTGTCGCCAAAATCTGGAACTCATTTGTACAATGAAGTTGTCAAACATTGAGAGTTCCAACTTAAGTTACTAAATTGTATTAACAAAAATAGAACTCAAATTTGAGTTCCATCTTGTTATACTTGGGTATTGTTGGTATTGACGAAAGGAAAAAAATAATTTCTGCTTTTATTTTTTGTGTACTCTGAATCGGAGTTATGCGAGGTTGAATTTTTGAGGCTTTTTCACGTAGTTTTGGTAATGGTGTCAATGTTTTGTGAATAGGTGCCACAAATTTCATCCGACTTAAGTATATTTTTGCAAGTAAAAAGGAAAATCATTGAATAATTGAAATAAGTAAGTTTAAAATTAATAACTTTTCTCTTTTCCGCTAGGCGGCGCGCAAAACCTTGGCTTACTTCAAAGCTCATATCTGAAAAACCCCCCCTTTTTTTTGTTCTTCACAAATTTTAAAGTAAACATATGCTATGAAATTGAGAAATAAAAAGTCAGCAATTCAATATGGATTTTTTCTTACGATTTTTTAAAGTTTGGTATATGAAAAATTCACATGTGTTTTTTTATTAAGTTAATAATCCTGTACTAAATGTGGATCTAATAAATTAAACATTTCATATTTTAATACCTGCAATAAATTTGAACCATTTTCTGTGTATTTCTGATTGAGAAACAGGTTTTTATTCAGAATAAGAATTGGAGATCCCAATGATCGAAGATTTTGTTATAATTTCAACATCACCAACACTAACATTAGAAAAAAACATTAAAAAAATATTTTTTCTATAAACATTATAATTTAATCAATATTATAAATAAATACATTAAAAAATTTAGTAAATAAAAAACCTTGTTTTATTGGCCGCAAAGCTGTCGCCTTGAATGAAGAACTCCGAATTAGTACTGCTTCCATGTCTGTATAAAATAAAATAAAATTGTTGTATTTTGAATTTTTTTTTTTAAATTGTGCAATATTTTACCTGAAGATTGAAACTGAAACAACGTTTTCGCCCAAAAATATTCCTTTGCTTCTTAATTGGCTTGAATAATTGCTATATTTGTGCAAGATAAATCAAGATCAAAATTTAGTATTTACTATGATCATTCGGCGGATTGTAGTAAATCACCTGTAAATATATTTACAAGAATATTAACATATTATGAAGTTGTATTGCCGGGATTAAAATAGGGACAACAAAGTGGTGTTGTTTATAAAGTTTATTGTGATAACTGTGATACAGTATATAGTGGAGAAACAATACAAAAATAAAAAATTTGATAACCAACCGTATGGGCCAACATAAATATGATTCTAGCAAAACAATTTATACAATTACAATGTTTCTGATCTAGCAAAACATTCGATAGACAAAAAACATATGTTTAAATTTGATGAAGTTGAAATTTTGATTAAAGAAAAAGATAAAAATAAATTACAAATTCATGAGGTGTGCCCAACCGACCACCATAACTAATATTAATCGTGATTGATCTTCTGTCAAATCGTTTTTTTGTTTGTTTGTTTTCCTTTATTTCTCTGAGAGAGAAACCGGTTTGTCTTCCCAAAGACGTGCATAAATTTTTCATTTGATTCAAAATTGTACAATTATTGCGAGTTTCTTTTAAATCTATAAGAAAAAAACCTACCACAAAAAAATAATAGTTTCTCCCTCACTGCTACTATATAAAAAGAAATAAGAAAAATGACAGATTAGGATTTGATTCTAACCAAATATATAAATTTTAATCTTTTATCTATTAAAAATAAACTACACAATAATGAAAAGTTGGTCGCCAGCTAGTTTTCATAATATAATTTCAGGATGTATACATAACTTAAATATTTGCACATTTGCATTATAAAATAATAAAATGTTCACTATTATAAAATCACTGGAAATAACACAATAAATGTAAAATACTCTCGTAATTATTTTTATTCATTTTATAAAAATAAGCACTACTAAAAATAATAGATTGTACTTTTGTTTCGTTTTAAATTATTTAATTGTTTTTAATTTATAATTTAATACAATAGTTGGTTGTTGTAAATAAACAGAAATGCAAATCGCGAAATGAGAAATTGAATATGACATATTAGCAAACACGATTTCTAATGTCTCTCTTCATACAATTTTAAAGTTATGTTCTCTCTATATTTATATATACTCTAAGGGTGTGCCAAATGATTAGAAGTGAAGAATCAATATGTAATTTTAAAAATGACAAAAACGACTTTTCTAATAATTATTATAATCCGTTTTATGTTAATATGTTGCTAGGTAATCTAAAGCCAAGTGTGTTAACACACTCAACATGCATATCCATGTTCAATGCTCAATCTAGTCTAAAGAGCTTGTTGGTTTAAGCTTAAATGAAAAATTGATTTGAGGGAGATATAAGAACGGACCAGTTATTGATTTTAGTATGGAGTTCCTACCCTAACCTGATGTGATGTTTATTTTATTGCGATGTTATTTGGCCAAATTTTATAAAGTTTGAAGTTGGTTTGAATGATAGTAACGTCGAGGATGTTAAACTAATGGCAAGGACTTCGCAAATAGTTTATTCATAACACTCGCAAATATTTTAATTTATTTTTGGAAAGAAACAGTTAAGTTTTTGTAAACGATAGTATCAAGAATTGTCAATAATATTTTCATTTATTTAACGAAATCTTAGAAGCTATTCGAATTGCTAAATATATTCCTGGATTACGATATAACTTATGTATGCCCAATTATATAACACCCACTCGACGGTCTAAACCATTTTAAAGCTATTGGTCCTACTAGATGTGCCTAAACTAGAGAATTATGAAATTTGGGCAGCTAAGCCCAAGCAACTTGTAAGCAACTTATAGATCTTGTGAAGTGTATAAGTTCTTTCATTGATTACGTTTGGAGTTGAGGGGTGTGAGAGAATAAAAAAGCACTGGTAATCTATCTATAAAAGTGGTAATCTCTTTAAAGCAATTCAACCTTTCCTTTAAACCGCACTCGAGTGGATCTAAAACAAACTTTCGATTTCTACTTTCCCGGTTCAGACAGGAAAAATACATTTTCGATACAAACATACATTTTCAAATATATGAACTCAAGTATTAATAAAATTTAATTTGTTAAAATTGAAATGACTTGTTAATTACTTTAAAATATCTAGTTTCGCTTGGAGTAGGACAAGGCAAGCATAAAAATATTAGCCGAGGTTGCTATTTAAGGGAACGATTGTGTCCCGTTTTGTAAATTTGAATAGGTAGCAAGTCTAACAGTGGTATATTTTAAGATCATCAGCATAAAGTAAAACATTGCATGACAGCTCTTCCACAACTTCTTTTACAAACACATTCAACGTTTATTCCTAATTGATAAGAATTTGGCCGATAATGAAAACCGTTTAGATCAAGAGGACGAAGTTATGAATGAATGTACTAAAAATATAACAAAACAAGAAGAATTAAATCTTATTTTGACGAATAAAAATACGAATCTACCTCCAGTAGTAACTTTTCAAAATAACATTTCATCAATCAAAAAAGAAATGGGCATTTTCGAAAAAACAAACAAAAGATGTGGAAGTCATCTATTCGAAGAAATTTATAGTGGTTTGATAACTATGCCACCATCGTCGATAGAAGCGGAAAGATGTTTTTTGAACAAATTGAGAACATCGTTAAATGATGCAACGATTGATTCGTTATGCTTTCTTCGATCATTCCTTTTACAAGAAGAAAATGGATATGAAATGAACTAAATGTTTCTTCGAATTTGAAACATAATTTAAACATTTTTAAAATAATATATTAATATTATATACTAATGTTATTTATTGAATTATACTTCTTGAATGTTAATTATTAATTTTATTGAAATATTTTATTATTTTAAACAAAATGAATTAATATTTTTAAAAGATTTAATGTGCAATTAAACATGAATATCAAAAAATAAACGTTAAGATTATTTCTTAATTTTTCATAAATTATTCGATTAATCTTTTTTTGAATGATTGAAATTGAAAAAATGAAATTTTTTTAAAATGATTAATCAAAACAGCCCTAGCTGCTACCGTTGACTGAATACAGTGCATCCGCCACCACCCCTAAGATGTCACCTTGGCTAGGTAGTGATATCTCACTGCTATTGGCAGTGGTATGTGGTATCTCACGTTAACCCGTATGTCAATAGCAGGGACTGGAGTACGCGGGGTTGTCACACCCGTAAATCACAAATAAAAAAATTTTTTCAAAACAATAAAAACTGATCCCTCTATGCGGATAAATGCTGCGAGCGTATTCTGATGTATTTACTGCATGCCTTCTTTTAAGTAGTTGTGCTTTTTGGAACTTTTCTTTTTATCTGAGTCAATATAGTCTGCTCCTATAATTGCTCCTGTTCACGAGCTTCATCAATAGTGGCTGTAAGAAAGGTATACAAATATTTTTTAAATATAAATTATTAAAATTGATTATGACGGCCGCAATGGTGTGTTGTATTGCACTCAACCATTTTAACATGAAATTTATCATAACATGTTAGTAAATAAATCATAAAAACGCTAATAGGGACAAATATGATATTCTTATTCTATTCGAGAAAATAAAATAACTTAAAGTAAATCATATTAATAAATTATAAATCATATTAATAAATTATATTTATATTTTCACATAAACACTTTCTCTCAAGAAAACAATTACAAATGCATTGCTTTGTTGAAACCGTGGAGGACGAAGAATTATGCTATTACTATTGCTATTACTATTACTTTAATTATATATTGGGTATAGAGCCTATTTAAAAATTACACATTAATTCATTTATTGAATGACGTTGCAGCAAAATTCCTTGACCATTTTCAAAAATCTTATTGAATCTCTTTTCATCGTGCCTTTTATGGATATACATTTTACGAATATAGGTAAATAATTTTGTTCGACGATAACGACACAATGTTAAAAACTTATGAGTTTCCATCTAATGTGTGAAGTAATGGAAAAAAAAACATATTCTTCACTATTAATTTTAATTGCATAAAGTTTATACAAAGTATCAGAGGCACTGATTAGTTGCGCAGGATCTTGATCCATATTAGATTTATAATTACATAAAACCAACGATAGCAATGGTCGCATATACAAATCGGTTTGGTTTCGTAATACATTAGAGAACAGAAAGGGCTTTTTTTTCTTCAAAAAATGTAACATTTTGCATTGAACAAATTTGTTTAGTTGTCGTAAAAACCATTTGTTTTTTATTGATGAATTTAATACAAATTCTTCAAATGGTATTTCACTGTAGCTAACACTGCACGTGTTTAGCTCATGGTTCTCGGACATTTTTTTTTGTACAATTGGATATTTTTGGATTAGGTTGGGATCATTGTTGTTAATAGCCACAGATTCCATTATACGTTAAGCGACTTGTTGTAACGGTTTAAAACCAGTACGAACTTTAGATTTAATTTGACATATAGCTTGCTCTCGTACGGAAAAGCACTAAAACTATCAAGGGTTCCTAGCCGTTTTACGTCATCAATAAGGTGGCCAAGACTTTAGACATTATATGTGACATTTTCAGCCCCATAAACATCCACAAACCTTTGCAAAAATTCTTCTATTGATTTTTCAACGATGTTTATATGTAATTCAATGAAATGATTGTTTGAACAATGCTAAGAAATGATTATATACATCTTCAAGTAAAACCTGTTTTAAAACAACAGGTTCTGTTTTAACAAAAAAGTTCTATACTCCGTTCCCTTCCAAAAATGGATAACATCCAATGTCCGAATCGAACTCAACATCGAACTCAAATAAAGGAAAAACCTTAAGTCAGAACTAAAAATCTTTCTGAATTCTTACCAGTTACCTCAATCTTGGAATAAAGTCAGAAACATCCTTATGCTGAAATTACCAAAAAAGCATAGCGGACAGTATAAACAGCAAGTAACGAAATACCTTATGAAATGATCCTCATGTAAATCATTACGTAGCAGCTATCCAGTATCACTACCCAGGAATAGATAAACGGTACCGCATTGTCAGTTATGCGTGCATAAATAAATATTGATTAACACCCATATAAGATTGACCTGAGAATCACTTAATCAAATCAAGAAGTCCTCACAAATCATAGAAAAATATTATACACTAGCATGGAACTCAATATATGATTCGAATTTATCACGAAATTTAAAAAAAATTGTCTGAATTGTGACCGGGATACCGGAACGAACAACATATTATATTATGTTGTCTATATAATCAAGTGGTAACGTTATAACACTAGATTCGTCAAATTCAAAGTAGCATTACCCGTAAATGCTTTGGAATAATACTTTTATGTGGGTATTAATGCATGGTCCGGTTCGGATGAATATTTTAAAATATTTTGGGTATTAGTCAGTTTGTTCATATATAGTGCCCGGGAAGAATTTTTGTATATATAGAAAATTAACAAAACGCTTTGCTTATAACGCTTGATTGGAACAAGAAAAGCCTAATTTTTTTATTTTTTTATTTTTTTTTTTAGATTAGACCAAAAAACGAAAGCTGTTTTAACCGTCAACAAAATATTAGAGAATATACTTAAACAAGGAAAACAAGTTATGAAGAGATCTGCTGAAGGAAATGTTTATTTGATAAAGGAATATGAGGATATTTTAGCGGACCTAAGTCAACTGATGTCCATATTGATGAATTAAACCAACGAATAGATGAATTGGAAGCTGAAAATGCTTACTATTTGAAATTTAATGTCTTTCTTTTATTTTGTTTTTTTATTATTATTATTTTTCTTATTATTATTATTTATTATTATTTTTTATTATTATTATTATTTAGTGAAATTTATTATTATTTTATTTAGTTCATTTTGACTAATTTTATCGTTTTAAAAATAAAAATTAACATTTAAATAAACTCCTATATTTTAATACTTATACTTCATAATTTTACTTATTTTTTAAGTATGGTATCAAATTTTTTTTGAAGATTTTCAAACGCGTTTCATTCTTCAATGAATCAAGTAATTTGTTATACAGAGCTAAGCCTTTGTACACTAACATATTTTTCGTCTTTTCATTTCTGTTCATTTCTTTTCATTTCATTTCACTCAGCCTAAAATCTGAAACATTTCTTAAATTGTAGTTATGAATTTCTTTATTGAAAATTATTCTGTCAACAAGATAGCTGGGATACATCTTCATTTTAATTTTATATACAATTATTTAAACATTCATTTCGGTACGTTGTTTTACATTTAGTCACTTTAAAGTATCTAACATTTTGGTCACCGATGCGTATTTGTTGAGCCTTAGAAGAATTCTCATTGCCTTTTTTTTAAAACCTTTGTGATCTTGTCATTATTTCAGCAGTGCACATAAAAATAACCGATGAACAGTACTCAAAATGAGGTTTGATCATTGTATTATATATATTCTAATAGCACACAATATTGATACCTTCCTTCTTTTTATATAAAAAAAAACTGATTTTTTGTCCTGTTTTTGTACATATATAATTAATATGTTGTTTAAAGAGTAATATATTATCTATCAACATTCATCAAGCGGAGTCAGACGAAGAAGGTTATCTTCTAAATTTTAAAGGAAAAAAAACAAAAAAAAAATAATCGAAAATAGAAAAATAAGTATGTGTTATAGTGTTTGTGTTAGTGTTTATGAAAATAAAAGTGTTGAAGAACGGAGGCGTACAATTATATAATTGGTGAGATTGTTCTTTATTAGAAAACTATTTGGTATTTTATATTTACTTTTACCAGGCGGTAGGCAGGTAAAATTTTAACTTTTACTGCTTTGATGTAATAAATTTATTTATAATTTTAAAGCATAAATTTGTTTTATATTGCTTGGCAACAGGAAATGTAAAATTTCGTTTTAGTTGTTAGTAGGAATTTCGAATTTAACCCTTTATTTGTACTTGTCAATTTTGTTCGTGTCTTTCGTGTCCCCATTTTTTGCTTTTCTTTTATAGTGCTACTGTTGCATGACATATGCTATCGTGTTTTTGTGACAGAGATACCCAGTTTCTTTTGTACTGTGTAGTGTTGAAATTTAGGCCTGGCCGAATTTCAGTATCTATACCTGCAATGTCAAAGGGTAAGTCTTTGTCTCAACAAAATGGCAGTAGATTGAACCAACAGCTTAGAATTGACTTCACCAACATAAGAGGTCTCAATTCAAATCTAAACGTGGTTCATCACTACATCGAAATAAATAAACCTGACATATTGTTTCTTACCGAAACAATTGTTAGTGGTAAAGCATCGAAATTGGATCTCGATAAATTAAGCGTACAAAATCATCATCCAGATCTAGAGTGGCAGTTCATCTTAGTATCGTTTTTCTGATGCGGATAGGATAGTCGAAAGTCTGCTATTTAAAACAAACAATGCTTTTTTAATCGTTTGAACTGAAATTGCGGAGAGGAGATGACACAATTTTGTGATTAAAAAAATGTAATTCTAACAAATAAGCATCAGTTTCGAGTAACATAAGTTGAAACTAACTTCACAAAAGTAAAATTAGGACTCTCCATTTTCATTCTCTAAGTATTATATTTGGTTTCCTTGAGTTGTTGAAACTAACAGCTTTTGGTATCAGTTGGAACCACATTGTACGTGGATTGCAAATACCTATATACTAGCTCTCTCGGTGTTAGCATATTTTCTTCATTCCACTTCTTTCTCCCCTTGGACTCCATGGTAAGCGTTGACGTTAGATTTCTCACTAGATTTCTCTGTTTTGAGTTATTGACATATTAATGTTTCCTGTGGAACTAAATATTTTTCAAATTTACGCAAATAAATTGAAGTCTTCTGTGCAGAATAGTTTTCCAATTTATAAAAGTATAAATTAAAAGAAAACAAGACTGAACTCGTAAAAACTAGCGAATTGCTATAACTAACGAATCCCTGATTTCGGCATTCCATACAAGATCGGCCTAATTGGAGTCCCTAATATTAAGGTAAGCTCACGCATACCCAAGTAGGTTTTGCCAGACATTCATATACGGCCAAGCACTGGTCCATTAATGGTTAACAGTACTTGGCTATTGTTACTGGGCCAATACTAGAACCAATCATGGTTTACAGAAAATAGCCAGTATATTGTTACCTTTGAATGGCCAAGCAATGGCCCATGAATGGTAAAGATTACTTAGCTATTGTTATTGGGCCAGTACTGTAGCCATGAATTTGCCGATCTGTCTTTTTTTTTAAATTTCACTAGAGTATTATCCCTTTTAGAAATACATAGTTTGAAAAACTTCACATATAGTTTAGTTATCGCCTTGTCGGTTGAAAGACTATGGTAATATAGAAAAGGTTGGTATATGTTTTAATTTATTTTCATTTCTATATTATTTTAATTGTTTTGTAAATAATTTATTTAAATTTATGTATAAAAAATATTATTTTATATTTTTTTAATGGCGGAGTCAGGGCGGTGTTTGCCATTACTCAGCCATTCTTGCAACTGAACCAGTTGTATGGGGAGTTTTGAATTTTTCCGTCATTTTTATTTTATTTTAAATTAGTTTGTATTTAATTTATTTAAATTTACATATGATAATAATGTATATTTTTTTTAACGGCCCAGTCATGGTTGCCAGTATTTGGCCCAAGAATGGCAACCATTTATTGTCCGAAGTTATCATCCAGTAAAATTATGTTAATGGCCCAGTCGTGGTGGCCAGTACTCGCCCATTGCCGCAGTAATGGACCATTTTACTTCACCTTTTTTACTGGCTGCCAGTAATGAACCATTACTGGACCAGTTGTACAACCTTGTATGGGTATAATCAACATAATTATATCAAGTCCTAACGAAGATTGATCAGAAGAGCACCAAGTTTCTTCCAATTGAGTTTAAATAATCAAGCTACAATGAACTGCAAAAATATAAGAGTATTATTGTACATAATACAAATAATTACATAATTACATAATATACATAATTTTGCTTTTGGAGCTAGTTTTACTTAGTTTTGCTTTATATCAACGCACTATGACAAATCACTATAGTAGCCCAATAATGGTTTTAAAGATCAAATATTAACTACACAAGTTATTCGTCCCATCTATTATCGAATAGTAAAATGATTAAACGAATAAATCCGCCCCGGAGAGACACTGCCATAGATGTAAACGAATACCTTGAAAAGTCACCTATATTGGGCTAACTAAAATTTGATAAATTTTAAGTCATGCACCTTTTGGTGGCAACAAACAGTTATTGATATAGAGTCCATATCGAAGATAGAATGACTCAACGGTATTTCAATTAGTAAGTGGAGCCTTCTCAAAAGATTTTAAAAAATATTTCACTTGTGGAGAACTGCTATTATGTATGTTATGTACGAGTATTGTTGTCAAGTTTGTTACGCTGTTTCCATCCTTGCTGTTTTAGAATTGTGTCTAACAAATGTGTTGTATACCAAATTGTGGGTGATTAATTTTTGTAATAAAATCTTGATTTCCTATAATCCTATCGCAATTTTACTAAACTCATTCTTTTTTTAATAGATATCGTCCCCATCACTGGTTGAACAAATAAAATCCATCATGTCAACATATAATTATTTTCCCCGTTTCCCATTCGGTTACTGCATTAAATTGTAGAAAGTACAAGTTTAGCCTATAAATAAAATGATTGGCCAGAATAAAAGTCGCCGTTGTCTTCAACTTGGAAAGGTTTAAAAAAAACGTCCACCAACACCCCAGCACAGCACACCACATTCTTTAAAAGGTAAATTTATGTGGTGTTGCTTTGTTAGCTTATATGCTTTTCCAGCGATAATCAAAGATCAGATCCCACGCAAATCGATTTTTAAGTCAAGAATTAAACTACAACTTCGGCTCCATTAGGATATCTTAGATTTTTCATATAAACAATAAAACGTTATGTATACCAAATGACTCATTACTCACGATTACCATATCGTTGTGATTAATAAATGGACAATGACTTACTGGCCTAATAGTCAAATCCTTATCTTAATTATTATCTTTATCTCTAAAGATTTATGGAAAACGCTAAGTCAAAATACAGCGTCAAGAGTCAAGGCTAGGTTTATTCCTTTAAAGTAACTTTGCTCAAGGCGTTTAAGGCTGTCGAAAGAATCTTCATACAAGTATGGATAACGAGTAAAGAATGCATTAAAATGCAAATGTTTACTATCATTGTATTCGAAACTCAATTAACTTTCTATGAATTGTATCCCATACAAGGTTGTACAACTGGTCCAGTAATGGTCCATTACTGGCAGCCAGTAATGCAGCAATGGGCGAGTACTGGCAGCCACGACAGGGCCATTAACATAATTTTACTGGATGATAACTTCGGACAATAAATGGTTGCCATTCTTAGGCCAAATACTGGCAACCATGACTGGGCCGTTTAAAAAATATACATTATTATCATATGTAAATTTAAATAAATTAAATACAAACTAATTTAAAATAAAATAAAAATGACGGAAAAAATTCAAAACTACCCATACAACTGGTTCAGTTGCAAAAATGGCTGAGTAATGGCAAACTCCGCCCTGACTCCGCCAGTACTCCGCCATTAAAAAAAATATAAAATAATCTTGGTGATGGCGTTTATGATATTTATATTGTAACGACTCTTCGTTGGTTCTTTTCGATTATTGAACAAACACGACAGTAAAAGACAGATCTTTAGTTAACAGAATCTCAAACTTTATTTGTCATCAAATTACAGCAGCTTCCGTTTTTCCTTACAATAAATTCCAGGGTCTCCAATTTATGTACACTAAACTTCACCGCTTTTCCACAATTTGAATCAATAATATTCGGAATGGTAAAATCTGTATTTACTATTCCACTAAGTTCAGATTCTTTCTCTATTAGTACCCAGGCTCAGATACCACCGATTATTCCTTAAACTTGCGAATATTTATCAACACTTTTAATTGCCAAATTAAAACTGACTCTCTGATATTTTTGTTTGCTTATTTATATCGAAAAATAAATAAATCGAAACTTCTATAATCCACTAGAAATCAATACTACGTAGTCCGTACATCTGAAATAGGCCACACCTGTTTTCATTCATACTTGCATTTGTATTAGCGAACTCAAATTTAATTTATGCAAAATGTATTAGGTAACTCCTTTCAATCCAGTAATGTAAACATTTGTATAACAAATTTAATTTACATTAATTTATGCAATACAATTTGCAATACAAGTAAAAGATTGAAAAAGGAGTTAACTTTTAATTAATGAATGAGTAAATAAAATTAACCCATTCTGGACGAAGTTTATTACATTGCCCTCCATTTAGTTTTGTTCGTCCCGAACAATATCAGAGATCGCATTGGTGCTGTTACCTTGGTACGGTGCCAACCTTTGCAGATGTATCACTTTCATCTTGGTACGGGGTCCCTTTTGTATGCGGTAGATGACATCATTAATTCGTTTGATTATTTTATATGGGCCTTCCCAATCTGGCTGCAGCTTGGGCGATCTTCCCTTAGTTCTTCTGGGGTTGTATAGCCATACCAATTCTCCTTCTTGAAAACCGCCACTATTTGCATTTATGTCGTACCTGGTTTTCATTTTGTCACTGGCAATCTTAATGTGGTCTCGAACCTGCTGATGGATTTTATTCATCTTCTCCCTTAGTTGTCCCACATAATCTGTTTTCGTGCATACCAGACCTCCAGAGATGCCAAACTCGATGTCACTAGGAAGATGAAGTTCTCTTCCGAACATGATATTCGCTGGCGTTTCACTTGTCGTATCGTGCACTGCGCTACGATAGGCCATCAAGAATAACGGAAGATCCTTGTCCCAATTTCTTTGGTTGGCTTCTACTACCTTTGACAAATGTTCTTCCATGGTTCGGTTGAATCGTTCTACCATGCCATCCGATTGTGGGTTCATAGGTGTAGTTCGTGTTTTTCTAATGCCGAGTGTTCTGCACAGCTCTTCCATCAGTTGAGATTCAAAATTCCTTCCCTGGTCGGTATGCAACTCGAGCGGTGTTCCATATCTGCAAACCCATTCATTGACTAATGTTTCCGCGACCGTAACTGCTTCCTGGTTCGGTATTGCATAAGCTTCCGGCCATTTTGTAAAGTAATCAATGACCACCATGATGTATTTGTTACCTTTTGTAGTTTCCGGAAATGGCCCCGCGATGTCTATAGCAATTCTCTCCATTGGGGCTCCCACATTGTATTGCTGCATCTCTCCTCGAGTTCTAGTCTTTGGTCCTTTGCTCGCCGCACAAGTATCACATCGCCGACACCATTGCTCTACGTCGGTTCGATACCTTACCCAATAAAACCTCTCCCTTACTTTAGCCAGGGTTTTATTGACTCCCAGGTGACCTCCAGAAATACTTCCATGCAGCTTTCCCAGTACCTCTTCTACTCGACTGGATGGCAACACCAGTTGCTCTAACACTTTCTTTCCATCAGCGGACTCCCATTTTCTTTTTAGTATCCCGTTATCCATCAATAGCGAGTCCCATTGCGCCCAGTAGCATTTCACCTCCGTACTTAAAGGTGCTACCTCTTTCCACTCTGGTCGCCTCCCCTCAGTTTTCCATTTCAATATTGGAGCCATAGCTGGATCCTTTAGCTGCTCTCTTTTAAATGCCTCGGTACACCAATCGTCAGGAGTTTGGAACTTAATTTGTTTCACCTTCATTGCTTGACTTCTCTCAGTCCTGCTACATGACTTGCGCTCCTCAATACAGGGTTTTCTTGAAAGATCGTCAGCGTTACAATGTATCCCTTTCTTACGGTGTTCAACGTGGAAATCTCCTGCCTTTTTGACATCCACTTGCTTGTTTGAAAGATTCATCAACCGGACTGGAACTACTCCTTCTTTTGCAGCTATTAGTGTTTTGCATTCCCTTTGTATCCTTTTCTTACGATGTTCAACACGGCAATCTTCCTCCTTTTTGACATCCACTTGCTTGTTTGAGAGGTTCATCGTCTGGACTGGAACTACTCCTTCTTTTGCTGCTACTCGTGTTTTGCATTCCCGTCTGATATGCCCTAACTGCCCACAATTCCAGCATCTTACTCTACTAGATCTTCTTCGTTGATTTCGTTCAGGCTTATCTTCCAAACTTTTGACACGCATGATCACTTCATCCAGCGCTGCTTTCAGTGGTTCCTCAGTAACTTCCATCTGACGTACTCTATCTGAACCGTACGCTCTTTTTCCAGCTTCCATTTGCAGGGCCAATGCTAAGACTTCTGCAGGTAGCTTCTTTCCGCTTAGATAAAGCTGGTTTCTCATTTGCACATCTCGAAGAGCATTGATGAATGTATCAGCTGCCAGTTCGTCTCGGTGTTCAGCGTTATAATTCGGATATGATAGATTAACCAGTCTCACAATGTCAGCCTCTAATTCTTGCAAGGTTTCGCTGACTCCTTGTTTTCGTGTCTTGAGCTGCATGCGATGGAGAGCTTGCATATGACTTTCCCCGTATCTTACTTCTAAGGCCTCCATAATCTTGCTGTAATCACGTTCTGTCGCTGATAGTGTCTGCAAAATTTCAGCAGCAGGTCCCTTCAATGCCAATATAAGCGCATTTGCTTTTTGCTGGTTATCTACCCCAGTTGTTGCTATCTCAAATTGCATCTTAAATATTTGATACGATGTGGATCCATCAAATGCGGGTGTTTTTAATCTAGCTGGGGCTGAAGTAGTTGATGGATTGACCATGTTACCTGACTTCCCTTGTGCTATTTCTTGGCGTAATTCACTCGAAAGTTTGCGTAATTTCTCTTGTTCTTCGGTAACTGTCCGCAGCTCCCTTTCCATGTTGTTGATTTTCACCTCTGCACAGGATATACGTGACTCGATTACTTCACGTAGACTTTCTTGCTTCGCCATCATATCAGCAAATTGTTGTCGTTGCTCTACTTTTTGTTCTGCTGCCTGTTTCTCTTGTCGGGCCATCAGATCAGCAAGTTGTTGTTGTTGGTTGTTTCCTTGTTTGGCAATCATATCAGCAAATTGTTGTTTTTGCTCTACTTTTTGTTCTGCTGCCAGTTTTTCTTGTCGGGCCATCATATCAGCAAGTTGTTGTTGTTGCTCTACTTTTTGTTGTTGTTGCTGTGCCATCATTTCTTTCATCAACACCATCATCGGATCAATTGCGGGGGCATTCTGAACCGGAGCATCCTCCAGCTCTATTTCTATGACCTCTGTGCTTTCACCTGCTTCTTCTAAAATTTTACGCAGCCGGAATGCAAGTTCTGCCTTCGTTCCGTGGATTGGAGCATTCCTTTTCCTCAACTCGTCCTTTAGCTGGGTCTGGCTGAGATCACTAATATTTACTGTTTTGACCATTGTTTCAATAATCCCACTTCTGACACCACTGTAACGACTCTTCGTTGGTTCTTTTCGATTATTGAACAAACACGACAGTAAAAGACAGATCTTTAGTTAACAGAATCTCAAACTTTATTTGTCATCAAATTACAGCAGCTTCCGTTTTTCCTTACAATAAATTCCAGGGTCTCCAATTTATGTACACTAAACTTCACCGCTTTTCCACAATTTGAATCAATAATATTCGGAATGGTAAAATCTGTATTTACTATTCCACTAAGTTCAGATTCTTTCTCTATTAGTACCCAGGCTCAGATACCACCGATTATTCCTTAAACTTGCGAATATTTATCAACACTTTTAATTGCCAAATTAAAACTGACTCTCTGATATTTTTGTTTGCTTATTTATATCGAAAAATAAATAAATCGAAACTTCTATAATCCACTAGAAATCAATACTACGTAGTCCGTACATCTGAAATAGGCCACACCTGTTTTCATTCATACTTGCATTTGTATTAGCGAACTCAAATTTAATTTATGCAAAATGTATTAGGTAACTCCTTTCAATCCAGTAATGTAAACATTTGTATAACAAATTTAATTTACATTAATTTATGCAATACAATTTGCAATACAAGTAAAAGATTGAAAAAGGAGTTAACTTTTAATTAATGAATGAGTAAATAAAATTAACCCATTCTGGACGAAGTTTATTACAATATATATTGGGAGTTCTTATTCCACGTTTCAACACAATGAAACAATACAAAACAGGAATAGATCATATTTTCTTAATTCTTTTGTTTCATTTAATAAAAAAAGAGAATAAAAAAAACTCAAAATATATATATATACAAAAAATGCAAATATAATAATCTATATTTGGGAAGATATAACCTTGATAATTCGAGGGTGAGCTAAAAGTTGCTTGTACTGCCTGATTATGTTAATGAAGCTGTCAATGAAAAAATGTTATGTTAATGAAAAATGTAATGTGATGCTACAGATGGAACATGTGTTTCGCCCCGGAGTATAACAGGAACCAATGAAGATAACGAGAACATCAACACGTTCATTTCAGAAGATTTTCCTTGATGTAGTTCGTTTTATGATTATTAATTACATCTCTTGGTAATAATAAAAACATATTAACGATTCAAAATGATTTTTCTAAATATTCGGTATCAAAACCTTTTCCTAACCAAGAATTTTCAACTGTAGCTAAGAGATTTCTTGCAGACGCTGATTGATGTTGACATTCAACTTTTTCATTTCGTTGCTCATGATTTCTGCTCTCATATTGAAACTCATTTGCTCCATCATAGAAATTAACTGTGCAAAGTCGTTGTTTGCTGATTCGATCACTAAATCAGAAAATTAAAACAATGGATTTTCTAAACATTATTCGTTCGTTTATTATTTTTATTCGTTCAAGATTTTATTTCCTATAAAATATTTCTCCTGCTAGTATTCCCCTTTATAGTTCTTGTATTAACAATAACTTCTCACTTATAATCTATTTCACTTATGATAATCTATTACACTTATAACAATCTTTTACAATTTATTTTGACGAACTAGTGTCACCTATAATTTTTTAAAATCAATTTTATCGCTTTTATATTTCAAAACTACACTCTCGACTGTCAATTTTATACTGAATCTATCCTCTAACACAACTTTATGTAAAACACCAAACAATACCGACAATTTTACGAAATTCTAGAACACAACCTTTTTTCCTTCGTTTATCAAATTAATAACACGACCTTCAAATCTTGACGCAGATGTGCGATCTATTCTTTTTAATTTGTTTGTTGACCTACTTTTAGGGGTTTTAATTTCTATTTTCTATTCTTATTACTAGGTCATTCAATAAGTCCTTAGGATGACACATAGATGGCGTTACTAGAATTTTTACCATATGATTTTTATTTAGTACTAACCTTCAAACGATACGTGTATAAATTTGACAGCAATCTGACTATTTATTCGTAAGTTATAGCATTTTGTGTGAAGCAACTTTTGTTTTTGAAAAAAAATGGAAAAAAGTGAATCTCGAATTTTAATAAAACATTGCTTTTTGATGAAAAAAAATACAGTGGAAACCAAACAATGGCTTGATAAACATTATCCAAACTCTGCCCCATCGAGACAAATGGTAGAGAAGTGGATGGCTGAATTTAAATGTGGTCGTACCAGCACAAAAGATGCAGAGCGCAGTGGACACCCAAATGAGGCTGTTATTCCAGAAAACATAAAAAAAATCCACAAATTGGTTATGAACGATCGCAAATTGAAGGTGCACGAAATAGCTGACATTGTAAAGGTAGCAGATGGTAGTGTTTTTACCATTTTACATGAACATTTGGGTATGCGAAAGCTCTGTGCAAATTGGTTGCCGCGTAAGCTACAGTCGACCAAAAACAACAACGAATCGATGCTTCGGAGGAGTCTTTGGCACTGTTAAACCGCAATAAAAGGGAATTCTATCGTAGATATGTGACAATGGATGAGACATGGCTTCACAATTACACACCAGAATCCAAAAGACAGTCAGCTGAGTGGACAGCAGTCGACGAACCGAATCCAAAGCGAGCAAAGACGCAACAGTCGGCCGTTAAGGTGATGGCGTCTGTATTTTGGGATACGAACGGAATAATATTCATCGACTATCTCCAAAAAGGAACCACCATCAACAGCGAGTATTACTGTGAACTTTTGGATCGATTGAAGGCTGAAATCGCAAAGAAACGGCCATATTTGCAAAAGAAAAAAGTGTTGTTTCACCAAGATAATGCACCGTGTCACTGATCGATGAAAACGATGGCAAAATTGAATGAATTGGGCTTTGAATTGCTTACCCACCCACCATATTCTCCAGATTTAGCCCCCAGCGAATTTTTCCTGTTTTCAGATCTCAAGAGAATGCTTGCTGGAAAGAAATTTAAGTCCAATGATGAAGTAATCGCTGAAACTGAGGCCTATTTTGACGAGAAAGAGAAATCGTACTATAAAAGTGGTATAGAAAAGTTGGAAAATCGCTATACTCGTTGTTTTCCGGATTTCCGGTTGCGTCTTAATTTACTTTGAGTTTGGCATCTTCATTTCAGTGTTTTTATATTCTTTTATAATGAAACTATTTTCTCTAAAGAGTATTTCTCTTATATATTCGAGACATCGTCACGCTAAATAAATATAAATTAAAGATAAAATAAATATTAAAAGAAAGTGAGATAAATTGTAATCATTTGTTATTTTATTATTTCTTATTTCATTTTCTTGACTTATAATTTGTTTTTTTTTCCTTTTTTATTAAATTTTATTTTTTTTTGTTCGGTTTATAGCAGTTTGTAAGTGTGGTATAGTAAGTAAAGATTTTGTTGTATTTTTAAGCAAAATAAAAAAAATTGTTTTGTCATATTTGATTTCTGTGTTTTTCTCTATATACTTTTTAATAAAGAGAACGCAATCGATAATACGAATAACCAAAGTTTTGTTAAAATTATTGATAATATATTATAAATAATTTTACACTCGTTTTTTTGATTCATATTTTGTTTTTTTCTTTTTTATTGAATTTGATGTTTTTCTCAGTTAATAACAGTGTGTAAGTGTGGTAAAGTAAGTAAAGATTTTGTTGTATTTAGACGATAAAAACACAGCTATTGCACAGTTTTAAGTTTTAACTTCTGTCGGTAGTCCTCAAGAATGCTTTTTTTTGTATAATTTTTTGTCAACATTTCGTTTTGATTTTAGAAATAGTATTGTTACTCCCCCTAGACCTTAATTATCAGATTCTATTGCGGAATTGCGGCCTACCACTAGACCCAATAAACCAATCGACCCAATAAACAGTACCTCTAGTACATTAATCCAGTTTAAATAAAACTATAATAATAGGAAAATGATTGGAAAGAAAAAACAAAGAATAACTTGGCCATTCTGTTTTCGACTTTGACGAAATACACCATGTATGGAATGTGTTTAAGCAGACTTATTAATTTCTTTGTAAACTACCCAGGATACAGGACTTTAAGTTTCTTTTTTATCTGGAAATTCGCCACATTTTATTAAGGATGCTGGATTTTTTTCTGTGGACACCAGCACCTTCCACATTTATAGCGGTGAAATGCACATATATGATCAAATGCGAAATGTAGTATTTGCCCAGACCTACTTGGAATAAGATCACATTTCGAAAAACTCCTTTTCGAATGTAAATGCTAAACGGTTAAATGCCTAAATGATACCTAAAAATCATCTACAAAAAAACAGGCTACCCTAAAAATAAGGCACCCAAAAAAACCTACCCAATATAACAGCTACTTAAAAAACCACCAACCAAAAAAAACCTACTCGAAAAACTAGCAACTCAAATAAAAAGCTACTTAATGAAGCTACTCAATCCCAAAAATAAGGTACCCAAAATCCAAGGTACCCACAGCTATTCAAAAAACTGGCTACTCAAAAAACCAGCACCTCAACTAAAAAGCAAATAAAAACAACAACTACTTTATCAACAAGCAATTTTTACCCACAAAATAAAAGCTACCCAAAATAACAGCTACTTAAAAAACCACCTACCAAAAATACAGGCAACCCAAAAAACAAGTCACGGAAAACAAAACCTACATTTGTTGAAGATTTTATATCTATACATGGTATTCCGAACGAAATTTTAACCGATCAATGTGTAATGAAGCGCTGCTTCATTGGCGATTCAATGAAGTGGCATAGCAGGCCACGCACCTAGAGATCTTTTTTTTAGCCTCAGACTAGCTGCAGTCTGTGGGGACGAGAAAGAAATCCTGCTGCTCCAGCACAAATACACAATAGTACGCGTATCTCTTGATAAGAACGGATTAAATAATGAAGCAAGGAAAAGAATGAGACTCTTGCGGCCCCCGTATGTGATAGAAACGTGATCACCACGTCCGCCCCCATAGTTCAACACACATTCACACGCTCTCGCACTCCATACACTCACACACATACACACCTCATACACTCACACCCACATACACACACATACTCACTCACACAAACCCAGGCACGTGAACACCCATGCCTACATCCATTCATACATACATACATACCCATATATATTTATTGAGTGATGATCCAATAATCGTATGTAATAATTGTTTTTAATTTATGTTCTTTTAATTAGTAAATGAATTTTAGTACTTTGGATTTATATTTTAGTTTTGTTCCAATGGATTCAAAAATAATTTGAAAATATGTTGTATGTATTTGCAATTAATTTAATCTGTAGAAATTCGTTCCGTAGTATACCTCAAATCCTTTTCTCTTTGGATATTACTTTCCGTTTTAATGTTGACAGTATGGTTACCTATGTTCACTGGAAGTGGTTTCTTATTACATCAGAAAAGCACTATTTGTGAATACCAAAATCGATTTTTACCCAGTCGCTATATTTTTGGTTGCCCAGTTAAGTAATTGATCGCCATAGTTGACCGAGAGGTCCGGGATATTGATCAATAGTCATGCATGGACATTAAATTTGAGCACTACGTTCCGACGGAATCACAGAGCTGGAAGGAGTTGCGACAAGTTTCTTATTTAGTAAGGTTTATGATTAGTGAACTGTAACAAAACTGTCAGATCAGCCCAGATTCTATTTGGTTGGCGATAAACATCCAAGCATATTTTCGGTTATTTGTTACCTTAAATTTTTGAACAAAACTCACATGCATCACCTGAACACAAACACAAACCCATATAGGTATAAATATAAACAGAATTAGACTCACCCCATACTGTGGGCAGATCCCACTCTCCTTCCTCCCTTCCAGATCAGTCGTCTATTTTTCCTGATACCATTAAAACAAAATGGCGGTGGATCATGCGGTGGTGAGTAATTTTGGAATATAAGTTGGAAATATGTCACTGTAATATCCAGCCAATTAAAATGATCTTCGGTGTAATAATCCAGTTTGTATTACTTCCGACTCCAGCGTAAGCGATGGCTTGCCACGCGAATATAGGCAAAAAGGTAGTTTCGTGTGGAATTCCAAGTTCAATATCGTTAGCTTAGCCGAGTATTGGTCACACAATAGAATTTTTGTGTCAATAGAATCCCCCAGTGTCTTCCGTAGTATATCCAGAGTACGTTCAACTAACACTACTGTTGGTTTAGTACCGGTTCCAATAATTGTGCCCGTTTTACAATTTATTTTCACACGGACCACAGTTTCCTTGCCTGATAATTCTGCTCGCTCTTTTTGTTTCAATTTACTCATCCATCACTGGAACACCCGTTATTTATATATTATTTATTATTAATTTGTTGTTTTTATTACTAACTCATCGACCGCCATCACATAGTCGCACGAACTGGATAGCGCGCAAAAGACGTATACGACACATATATTCTTTTATAAGATCCAGAAAAAAAGCTTTAACCTAGATCAAGGTATCCTTGTCGTGTTGATATCTTATTGGTACATAGGAAAGTAAAAACCAATCTTTTCTTTTGAATTACAAATTCTTATAATATTCGATTTTATTATTAATATTATATTGGTAAACGTTCTAATTTTAATACGTTTAACGCGAACGTGCAAAAAAAAAAAAATTAACCCTAAAGTTTATATACCGCCATTTGCACAGCAACAAACAAACAAATAATATTTTTTTTATATACAATTATCTTAACACTAAGAATAATTTAATTACACCACAAACAAATTGTATTAAACAGTTAATTAATTTAATCCGGATTACACAAAAAAAATGTCTAAAGAATTAAGCTATAAGTCCTCGGACTAACATAATTTTATTTTGACTTCTTAGTCATTAACAATGTGTCATTTTATTTCTTCTTTTCATTGCACTCATAATTAATTTAAAATAAATTCTGTTATAATGTTACTATAAAACACGAAAACTTACCCACAAATAAAAGAATTGCCAATTTCCACCATTAGTTAGTATTTAGAAACTAACAAAAATGGTCTCCAATAGTAAAATTGTTTCTTTTTCATCATCACTCAACTGACAGTCCAACCATCTGCTAATCCAATCAGAAACAAAAAATGACAATCTGACAATAATAATCAGAATTAAAATCAGACACTAAGAGGAAGAAGCCAACTGCTGGCTTCTATTTATAGTATATTAACTTCCATTTACAAACAATAACAAAACGATAAGTTTGTTTCATGGGTAGTTTCTTTCGTTAATTTTTGTACCCACTAAGGAGTTTGCCCAACTAACTCGTATCAAACTTGGAAAGAAAATTGTGTAACAAGATGACAAAAAATTGAGTTTGAAAAGGGTAAAAATAACTTCAAAAGTTTTTGTCAATACAAATATAATGCGTGTGAGAAAGTAGTGCGACTCTAAATTACGAAGATTGAATAACAGCTTCATTACAAAGGTTTTAATTTTATGAGTTCGCTTTTTAAAGAAATATGTAAACTTTTGAAAATAACGAAGCTTGATACTATGGCATATCACCCGTAAACAAATGGTTCACTTGAACGTTTCCATAAAACTGTAGGCGAGTATTTAAGAAACTTTACACAAAAAGATACACTAAATTGGGATTTGTGGCTCCCATACTTCACATTTTGATACAATTAAACACCTCAAAGTTGTTCCGGATTTATGCCTCACAAGTCAGTTTTTGAATGCTTTTGAAACTACACTTGAAACTAAAAACGCTAATTTTTTAAAAGCTAAAAGATGTAGTGGGTTTGATAAATCGTTCATGACGTGTGTGATGAAGTAACTATAAATATAACACTACAGAGCTAAAGATAGAGATATCATGTTTACTTTGGAAATATATTGTATTGAAAATTTCGGTTGTTAACTACATTATTTTGCAAAAGTAAATACATTTTTCAATTATTTCCAATATAATTTCCATAACAACATCAATAATCGACTTCTCACATTATTCATCCACAAAACAAAAATATAATCCAAAAATTAGATTTTATCCAACATCTTCTTAATTAATATCAATACATCATCGAATTTTTCAACTTGATTATTAAACATAATCCGTCTTGATTATTACAACAATATTTTTCCACTACTCAATCCCTCTATACGTAGCATCCTAAGTCAAATAACAACATCACTCAAAACCATTCCGAATCTCAAGTTTCCACAACAAAAACAAAGCAAATTTCCATGTTTATGTTGATTCGAAAAATTTCCAATGAATTTTCTTTGCTTTGATTTTTCTTTTACGATTTTCTCGTTTAAAAAAAAAAATTTATGATAAACATTTTATAGAATAACAAATATATTTTTTTAGTTAATTTACTTCAGATAAAATAGATAAATATTCTGTTAAGGAACAACGATGGAAATAAAAATTGAAATAAATTAGAATAAATGAAGTTAGTTTGCATAAATTTTTATGCTATTTTTATAGATAAACTGCAAATTTAGTTTCATTTTATATTCAATGAAATTCTTGCAAATTTGATTTTTAAATTAAGGAAATAGGAAAATTTGTTTATAGTAAAATCAAAGGAATATTTGTTTTTTAAGAAGTTAATTATTTAAATTATTTTAATTGGACGATCTTCAATACTGTAACTAATTGTATGAATTGTAAATCAGTTTAAAAAAAATTTTAAGTTGGGTCGAAACCACAAGTTTGACAAAGAGATGAAAAAAGTATTGCCAGAGTGTTCAGAGTTTTCTTTGACATAGGAAGTACAATAATTTGATCATTCAGTTTTAGAAATAGACGAGGAAATAAAGCACTAAACCTAAGCAAATTGGCAGAGTAAGATGGATAGAGATGCGGTTTTCGGCATTCGATTCAGGAAACCGCCAGGAAAGTTTGTGAACATAGCCACTTTTCGGCAAAAAACCTCTGGAACACCTAGGGGCCAGGGCGGGTTATATACACCTCATCTCCTTGAACTTTCTATAAATTCTGCTCGAAATTGATCGAAGCTCGTTACTCGGGGTTTTTTGGGGCCGCTGAAGACGAATATGATGGCGGCAATGATCCTCGAAGTACCTAAGGCCCAGGGCGGGTATGTCTAACTCATCTCCTGGAACTTTACATTAATTCAGCTCGAAATTGATCGAAGCTCGTTACTGTGGGGTTTTTGGAGCCGCTGAACATGAATATGATGTCTGCGATGACCTTCGGAGTACCTAGGGGCCAAGGCGGGTTATATACACCTCATCGCCTGGAACTTTCCATAAATACAGCTCGAAATAGATCGGAGCTCGTTATTCGGGGATTTTGGGGGTCGCTGAACACGAATATGATGTCGGCGATGACCCTCGGAGTACCTAGGGCCCAGGTGGGGTATGTCGAACTCATCTCCTGGAACTTTCCATTAATTCAGCTTGAAATTAATCGAATCTCGTTATTCAGGGGTTTTTGGGGTACCTGAACACGAATATGATGTCGGCGATGAACTTCGAAGTACCTAGGGGCCTGGGCGGGTTATATACACCTCATCTCTTGGAACTTTCCATAAATATAGCTCGAAATGGATTGAAGCTCGTTACTCGGGAGTTTTTGGGGTCACTGAGCACGAACATGATGTTATTTACTATAAATTATAAAGTTAGAGATCGACAACAAAACATTTAAAATTCATATTCTGTTTTTTCATGGTTGCGTTGTTTAAAATATTTTGTAAAACCATTTTATTTGAAAAACCATAGCAACTACAATTTGTTATTCTTTTTACACTAGTGGAATAGACTTTTCATTTGTTATCATAGAAAAAATTTGTTATTATTAGTAAATTTAATAAAAAAACTTCTGAAACACGTGCACGGTTTTGCTCAACGTATACAATATCTGTGATTGTATTCTATAACTCTATAGTGCGTACATTAATATAGAAAAAGAGTGAAACCTAATAATAGACATGCGCACTGAGATTATAAATTTCTATTGCGCGGATAAACTACTTTTATTATAAAACCATCATAATAATATACGAGTATCAGCCAGGGTCTCCGAAGGTCATCGCAGACATCATATTCGTGTTAAGCGGCCCCAAAAACTCCCAGTAACGAGCTTAGATCATTTTCGAGCTGAATTAATGGAAAGTTCCAGGAGAGTAGTTAGACTCGAAAACCCCCGAGTAACGAGCTTCGATCAATTTCGAGCTGAATTTATGGAAAGTTCAAGGAGATGAGGTGTATTTAACCCGCCCTGGCCCCTAGGTACTACAGAGGTTTTTTGCCATAAAGTGGCTATGTTCACAAACTTTCCTGATGGCTTTCTGAATCAAATGCAAAAAACCAAATCTCGATCCATCTTACTCTGCCAATTTGTTTAGGTTTGGCCTATTTTTGTGCTTTATTTCCTCGCCTAAAAAGAATATTTCAATTTCTGGTTTCAACTTTCAATTGAAAATGATTAAAATCTTAATCTCAATCGACAAATTAATCGACTAGAAAAATTGACTAGATTGCACAGGACCTCTATAACTATAGGGGATTAAATTTTTAAAAAATGATGATAAACTGGTTTGTTAATTTAAATAAAATATTCTCATTCAAACTGACGTTATAATGCTTCGATTTGTACGATTTTTATGGGTGAAGCTTCTATACCACTAAACGGATTTGGCTCATTCACGAATTAATTGAAGACAAAAATATTTGAAAAAAAAAATTTTTTTAAGATACGCTTTTCTTTACATCATTGTTATGCAAACTGTAAAAAAAATTACTAAAAAGCAAAAAATAATTCCAAAACTCAACTAAATTTTCTAAAAACCTCTGTAAAAAAATTCAAAAATAAAAATAATTCCAAAACTCGAATAGATTTTCCAAAAAATTCTGTAAAAAAATTCAAAATCGAGAAAATCTGACACATTCGTTAAAGAAAAGCGTGGGACTAGAGCTGGGATTCGTAGTCAACTATCTATTTTTACTGAAAGGACTTAATTCAATTTTGATATTGGATATATAGGCCAGGAAAAATAGTATTTTAACAACAAAAAAATTCGTCACAGCAAACTGACAGCGGGATATTGTAGAACACGATATTGTAAAAGAGGGAAACATAAATCGAACCAGCAGCTGCTATCCGGGGGAGAATGGGGAGGGTTTTTAGGGGGTGAAAGGGGTTTTTCGTGATTTCTGGCTAAACCGTGCATCCTATCAAAAAGAGTTATATAACGAGTAAACGAGTAAATGAGTCAAAACTGAACTCTTTAGGAGGCGTAGTTTTAAGAGGAATCGCAGTTAAAAATTTGGTTTTTTTTTCAAAAAAATTAATTTTAACAACAACGTCTAAATATTTCCCTCCGAAAAAATTGCTGCCTTTTTCCAATAAATGGAGGTATCTTTTTCCAAAATTTGAACTTCATAAAATTTTTTTTGTAAAAGAAAACAAGAAAAAAGAAAAAAATCAGTTTTTCGCATTTTTTTCGAAAAATGTTGAGGTGAGGGTAAAAATGGTCCGTACAAAAAGTGTAGATCTTTTTATTCCCTACAACTTTTACATATAACTCTTTTTGATAGGATGCACGGTTTAGCCAGAAATCACGAAAAACCCCTTTCACCCCCTAAAAACCCTCCCCATTCTCCCCCGGATAGCGGCTGCTGGTTCGATTTATGTTTCCCTATTTTACAATATTGTGTTCTAGAATATCCCACTGTCAGTTTGCTGTAACGAATTATTTTTTTTTTTTCTAATTTTTTCTCCTATTATTACTGGCCTAATATACGTTTTAAAGTTTTCTGATTTCAAAAATGCATTTTTTATTTTGACTATTTTCAGCTATTTTCATATAAATGTTTATTTCAGCTATTTCAGCTATTTTACTGTCTATTTTGGTATAATTGTCTATTTTAAGTATTAATTTCTAAATATTTTTTTAATTAGTTTTGTTTTTTTAAACAATCCGCTATTTCTGAATGGCTGCGTCATTTTTAGCAATAGTGAAAAATTAAATAAACTCATCATGAAATCTAGTATGCATTTTGACGTTTAAACAACAAGTGATATATCCGTTTTAAAAAATTCAAAAGCCTTACTCAAAATGCCTAAAATTAATGTTTCCACATCTTCCAAATTAAAAAATTTAGTACAAAAATTCGGCAGCTACGTTTTCAAAACGAACGGAGTTATTTGGAGTTATTTTGTTTTGTTTATTGTGTGAAAAAAATGTAAATTTTGAATCTACTAGCAAGGTAAGCATTGTGCAGGAAACCGTATACAAATTCACACCATACTGACACACAGTAAAATTGTAGGTTCAACAACATATTAATGGTTCAAAGCACCAATATTTAAAGCAACAAAAGGCAAATAAATTGGATAGCAAAAATCAATCTTTCATTTCATCGACTCTTGGAGAACAGGGCACTTCGTCAATGACACAATTCAATAAGGATATATGCGAGGCGTTTTTATCGGCCAATATCCCATTTTATAAGCTGGAAAACGAAAAATTAAAATCTTTTCTCCAAAAATACACGGACCATATAATTCCGAACCAATCAACATTAAGAAAAAATTATGTGGTTAAAGTGTATGATGAAATGATGGAAAAAATTAGGAAAAAACTAAAAAATGAAAAACTATGGGTCTCTATTGATGAGACTGCCGATTCGTTGGGAAGATACGTCGCGAATGTAATTGTTGGAATATTATCAAACGACCAAAACAATGCGAAGAACAAATATTTACTTAACGTAAAAATGTTAGAGAAAACGAATGCCACCACTATTGCCAGGCTGTTTGATGACACGATCAAGATTATTTCGGAAGATTTCAACAGGGATTCAGTTTTATTGTTTGTGTCAGATGCAGCTCCATACATGGTAAAAGCTGGTAAGGGTATTAAAGTTCTATACCCAAAAATGGTACATTTAACATGCACCGCCCACGGTCTGCATAGAGTTGCTGAAGAAGTACGAACAATTTATCCATCGATCGATCAATTTGTGGCAAATATGAAAAAAGTGTTTGCAAAAGCACCAAATCGAATCGAATTATTCAAAGACATCGCTCCTGACATACCGTTACCACCCAACCCTATAATAACACGTTGGGGAACGTGGATAAATGCGGTAAAATATTATGCCGCAAACATAGAGGCAATTGAAAAAATTATCAGCGCACTTGACGGTAACGACGCAGTATCTATCCATCAGCATTTGCAAAAAAATTATCAAAGAAACACAATTTAAAAACAATTTGATTTTCATTACCACCAATTATGGTTTTATTCCGGATGCTATTGAAAAACTAGAATCGTCTGGATTACCTTTGATTGAAGCTGTCAACGTTATTGCAACAGCAAAGGACAGTATTAATTCAATTAAAGGCCAACCAAACAAAATTGAAACTAGAAAATGTGCAATACAAAAATACGGGATATGCAATTATTCAAACAATATCCAACGTTTTTTCTGGTGGTGAAGAAAACTTGCCAAATATGTTGACATTAAATGAAGTTTTAATGTTAAAATATGCGCCGATCACCTCGTGCGATGTCGAGCGCAGTTTCTCTATGCTAAAAAATCTGCTCTCAGACAAAAGACTTTGTCTAAGTGAAGAGAACATTAAAAAATATATGCTTATTCAATGCAATAGTTTAGAATAAATAAGTAATATAATTTTTAAAGAAGTGCCAATATTGAATTACTATAGTTTTAATTAGAGATTGGCTTTTCTCAACTTTTTTTCTTTCTCAAGAAATGTAGAGAAATGAAATTTCTTTCTCGAGAATTCTTGAGAATTCTTGAGAAAATTTAATATTATTTTTCTATGAAAAATGAGATTAAAAGCAATTTTTAATACGTTTTTATCAATTTTATTTCATTTAATAGATACAGTAAAAAATAAAATGCAGTAAAAAATAAAAAAAAATACAGCAAAAAATAAAAAATAAAGTTTGTAAGCCAGCCAAAACTTAATTTCCTTCTTTCATTAAATAATGTTTCAAGAAACATAAGCTATCTATGGATTTATCTGATAGTCTGTTTCTCCTTTTCGACACAAAATGCCCTGAAATTGAGAAGTTTCGTTCATTTTGAGTAGATGTTGGCTTAACTGTTGACAAAGCCATTTTCAAGTTATTCAGATTAGCGGTGATTTGACCCGTTGCCTCATAAACATTCATTTCTCTAATTATTTCTGCAAAGCCATCATTAGCTGTCTGAGTTTTTTTTAAAGTTTCTTGAATGGATAGATTTAACTGTTTTTCATAACAGAGCTCTTCTGGTTCATCTTGGGTAGTCTCTAGAAACTGTGAATCAGTGAACTGTGAATTATTTCCAACAACGTTGCCAAAAAGTCTTGTTAAATATTTTTTTGCTGTTTTCGCCATATCACTTTTAGATGTGTAATTTAGAAACTCATCATTTCGAGGAAAATTTGGGTCTTGGAGGAACCTGACCAGTGACACTAATGATTTGTTTCGTCTCTTTGATATTTTTTCGTTTAATTCCATTACCAGTTTCGTGCTTAGTTCTGATTTTTCTACATCAAGGGCATTGAACAAAAATTTCAGAATGCCTTCGCTAGTAAGGAGATTTGTATCTGTTCGGCTTAATGCCGTAACAGCACATTTTATGGGCTTTAATACTTGATGAATAGACTTGGCTACTTCTGTTTTACTCGGTGACCACATTTCTTGGAGGTTTAGGTCCTGCAAAGCATTTTCTATATGAGTAACTACTCCTAAGAAACGATCTATCATAGTATCTAAACTATTCCATCGAGTTTTGGAATCTAAAAGCAATGCCAGTTCTTTTTTCTCTGTTGTTGTTATATAATTTTGCAGAACGGAATTTTTAATTGGAGAGTTTTTAAATAATTTGACTATGCTACGTATTTGATAAATAGTTTCGTGAATATTCATCTCGTTGGTCAACGAAACATTTTCATTGGGCACAAAATCGGCATTGTCATATTCACTACAAATAACTGACGATTCTGAGCCTTCGTTCTCAATATCTATGTCAGTATCACTTTCAGATTGAAGATTTATGTGTTTGTCTTTTTTATTATATAAAACTGAAATAACCACTAAATGTATTGCATGGTTATAACACAATTGTTGGTTGACTGGTGATAATCGTCCGAATTTGACCATAACATTGGCACCATCACTTGTTGTTGATACGATATCCTTTTCAAAGTTTATTCCAAAAGAATTTAACCTTTCTTCAACTAATTCAATTAATTTTTCCGATGGACAACTTCCGTTCATTCTAATTAGACCCAAATTATCCGAATCACCATCACTATAATAAACATGAATATTCAAGTATCTGCGACTCCTAAAACTTGTCCATTCATCGATAGAAATACTAATTTTTTTATTTTGTAATTGCATGATTTTGATTTTCTTAGTCATTTCTTTTTTAAGTTCAACATGATAATTGTATATTAACTTCATTATATCTTTTGGTTGTTTTGAAAGATTAAAACCCAATGATTTCAAACTACTTCTTATAAACTCGCAGTTGGCTATTTTCTGTATAGGAAGTCCATCTTTAGCAGCTAAAATTCCAACAATTTCCATAAGACTCTTTCGTTTTACAGTGATAAATTTCTCCATGGTTGTTTTACTTAAATTAGGATATTCACCATATTTTCTTTTACTTTTGTTCTGTCTAAATGGTTGATTTTCTGTAGGCTTTCTTTTCATTTGATGTATCCCTTCCAAATGTCGATGCAAGTCAGTAGTTGCTGATGATTTACAGGATAGCGTTTTCTTACACAATTTACACACAGCAAAATCTTTGTCGGTTTTATTTTTCTCAAAATGTACCCAACAATCATCATATGTTTTGTTACTCATGTTTGTACTATTATAATTGAAAGAAAACAAAAGTATTTGTTCAATCTACACATTGGAATTTACAGTAATTAAATAATTATATACATACTTACTAAGTATCATAAATATTTTATGACAATTGAGTTTTTATAAAAAATAATTGTTAATCACCAAAACACTTCTACTTACTTAAATTTCGCTCGCAATAAGCTTAAGTTGGTACTATATTATTTTAGTTATAAAATGTAGTAGAATACTGGTGAAAACAGTAAAAGAGTTTTTCTTAAAACTTAAAATTCATGATTTGTTTGTCAATTGATTTGTAAATATAAATTTTGTAATTCTCGAGAAATAGAATAAAATTTCTCGAGAAATGAGAAAGAAAAGTTGTTAGAGAATTCTTGAGAAATCGAGAAAACGAATTCTCGAGAACAATCTCTAGTTTTAATAATGAAAGTGATGAATTAATAGTATTATTTTATGTTTTGAATTCCTAAATTTTATTTTGTTATTTATTTATTTTTGTAATTTTAGAATTTTTTGGTTATTGTTACTTTAAATATAAATTTAATATAAATATATATAAATATATATATATATATATAAATAAATAAATATAAATTAAATATAAATATAAATTAAATATAAATTAATTTTTAAACCTTTAACTAATTTTTTATTTCGTTTTTATAATTTTTTATTGTCTATTTTTCTATCTAATTTATCTATCTCGGCATCTATTTCTATGTTTTTTAGAGCCTATTTTAGCAGCTATTTTTCATTTTTTAGTGTCTATAAAATCCCAATTCTACGTGGGACGCTAATCCTACACGAAACGTTGACGAAGCATTGACGGAATTGCGACTAGTATCATTACTATTTACTTTCTATCATTTTGTGACTAGAATCATCTCAAAGCATCATGTTTAGGATCTAACGTTGTCAATTGCATGCGGTTTTTATATAAGAATTTTGAATTATAATTTTTTGTGTATATTTTTCGAATACTTTCTTTCAACTACTTTCATGTAGTGCAATGATATAATTATTTTATTTTTCATTCATTTAGAATCACAATTGATAGTAGTCGCAATTCCGTCAATGTTTCGCGTGTAGGATTAGTGTGACTTGCAGCGGTGACAAACTGTAAGGCGAACTTTATATTTTAATTCAGGTGGCATCCAATCTGGAGGTCGAATTGGAATCTGGTAGTTTGACACTTGCTTGGGATAGCACTGTTTCGTAAAAACATCACATACTTTGTCTGCAAAAGTGTTAGCTTCAGCCTCAAAATCGTCGTAACAACAATTTTGAACTGTGGTAGTAAGCTGATTTCCCTTTTTCTAGATTTTCTTCTTGACGTTCTGCTTCTTTACGTGCGCGTCGGCGTTGATATGCGTTTAATTTTGATAACATACAAATGCTGGCCGAAATCGGAGAAAATTTTTGAAATTAATTGTTTATTTATCGAGCAAATACCTAATTTATGAACGTAAAATGCATAATTCTGTATAGTTTATCTATCGATCTTTATGTTGTGCAAAATTCAAGTCGCTACGTTAAGTAGATCGAGAGAATTTGAATATTTCCGATGAAAATCGATTTTTTTTATTTAAACAACGAATAAACAATTGAAATTGTTAGTTATTATGATATTCGTGTATTGTCATCGGATATACGTATGCCTGCAAAGTTTCTTTCATTTTCATCGAATATCAGTCAAATTAACGTTACACAAGATTTGATCCAATAGTGTGAAGTAAAGAAAAGCGTTTAAAAAGGACATGAGCAATTTCACGCAAGTTCAGCAAATTTTTGGGAAATTTTGACTTGACCCCTTTTAATTTTGATTATTTTTTGTTTATGGATAGTCTTTCATAAATAAAAAATACAAGTTCTCTTAGAATTTTTTTTTTCGACCAGGGGTCTTCACAGGGTGCCCCTCAATTTTTGTTATTTTGTGATGTGAGTGCATTTCGACGAGCGATTGTAGAAAAACTACTGAATCGATTTTCATAAATGATATGTCGTTGAATAGGTATTAGAACAAAGTTTTTAAAAATGTACACTGTTAATTTTTTGAAACAATTTTTAACGGTGTAACATAAGAAAAAAACGGTGTAATTGAAAAAAAGATGGCATAGCCTTTTTTTTTTAAACTAAATTGAAGCTTATTTTATATCTAACCACTTGTGAAAATTTGGGAAATGCATTATTTTTTGTTTTAAAGATAAAATTCGTTGTGCATATGACTGTCGGGAATCAGTTTTTTTTGTTCTGAAGGAAAATTATAAAAATGGCGATTTTTAGATTCAGATTTTTTTTTTATGTTAAATATCAAATATTTTATTATTAAATGAACATTTTAAAAAGCAATTTCAGTCAAGTTCAGCAAAATTTTGCGACATTTTGACTCGACCCTTTTTAATTTGGTTTATTTTTAGTTTATAGATAGCCTTTGATAAATGAAAAATACGACTTCAAGTAGAATTTTTTTTAAATATAATAATATAAATTATTATATTTTTAAATATAATAATATAATTATAATAACAATATAAATGATATGTCGTAGAATAAGTGTTAAAAAGAAACTTTTGAAATTGTGCATTGTTAGTTTTTTAATCCTATTCAACGGTGTTACATAAGAAAACAAGTTTAAAAGATGAAGCTAGCATCTAATCCCACTTTTTTATTTTTTTTTTAAATAAAATTGAATTTTGTTTTTATTTACCTGTGAATTTACCTGTTAATCCGTTAATCCTTTAAAAGGATGCTGTTTTTTTAGATATGCATGATTAAAAAATTTGAAAATCCTACTTTTAATTTTAAGTGAATATAGGCGTAAACTAATATGTATTAAAAATAACTAAAAACCATCTTAAGGATTTTAAATTATATATGGCTGTAATTAAGACAAAGATTTCAAAAGGTTGAATAGATGCTGTAGAGTAGTAAATGCAGAGTAATTATATTTGGTCATAAAAAATAGGCGTATATAATCTTTATTGATGCCTGCATTACTATTTTTAATCCCATTTTTGTTATATAAATGAAGTTTTAAATTGGTCACTATCAGTTAATTTCTATTACTTTAACAAAAACTTTCAAAATTTAATTTTTCTAAAATGAGTGAATATAAATGCGTTAAACCATTTTCAAATTCTAAGTGTTCTTCAAATAAAAGGAAAATCACAGAGAATGTTCGACAACATTTAGATGTTCTTGGGATTAGTGCAATGGAGAATAAGCGAATATGTTCATCTTGTTATTTAGCTTTAATCAATCAGTCAACACTACCTTCTGGTTCAGATTTATCAACACCACTAACAGTGGGTGACGATGCAGTATCCAATGACGTATCTTCAAATGAAACATCAGATGAAATGCAAACCGATCAACTGATTGGTGCCAGCTTTAATCGAGATTATGTTCAAACACCAAACTTGATTAACATAGAGCGTGATGTGTCAATTAATAATTTAAACGAACATATTGTGCCGCATATATCGGATCATCTTTCACCTCTTAAAATAAATTTGTGTGGCACTTTTGAATGTTAAATAAGTAAATAATTTTTAATAACTATATTTATTTTCACATATATAATTTGTATGATATTTTAAAAAGTTTATTCAATAATAAAATATTTGTAATTTAATGTTGAAAAACAATCTTTTACTTTATGGTTCCATAATAACATAATACGAACATAATGCTTCTCCAGTCAAAAGTTCCTAAATAGATTAAGTTATTTATACGGCTTTTTTGTTTGCAGTCGAGACTGTCAAATTATTTTTTATAAGAGTGACAAGTGATTACTAAAAGTGATAAATAAACATTTCATTTTTTATGCCATCTAATACAAAGAAAATAATTGCAGAAGTGCTTTCCTATTCAAAAGAAACTTCTGTTTGTAAAATAAGTAAATCATTTTTAACAATTGTATTTATTTTATTTATTGTACTACATATATAATTTTTATAATATTTTAAAAAGTTCATCTAATAATAAAATATTTGATATTTAACATAAAAAAAAACCTCTTAGTTTATAACGCCATTTTTATAATTTTCCTTCAGAACAAAAAAAACTGATTCCCGACAGTCATATGCACAACGAATTTTATCTCTAAAACAAAAAATAATGCATCTCCTAAACTTTCACAAGTGGTTAGATATAAAATAAGCTTCAATTTAGTTTAAAAAAAAAAAAAAAAAAAAAAAAGGCTATGCCATCTTTTTTTCAATTACACCGTTTTTTTCTTATGTTACACCGTTAAAAATTATTTCAAAAGATCAACAGTGTACATTTTTAAAAACTTTGTTTTAATACCTATTCAACGACATATCATTTATGAAAATCGATTCAGTAGTTTTTCTACAATCGCTCGTCAAAGTGCACTCACATCACAAAATAACAAAAAATTGAGGGGCACCCTGTGAAGACCCCTGGTCGAAAAAAAAATTCGAAGAGAACTTGTATTTTTTATTTATGAACATCTTTATGAACACTTATCAACATTTATGACTATCTATAAATAAAAAATAATCAAAACTAAAAGGGGTCAAGTCAAAACGTTGTTGAATCTTCGTGAAATTGCTCACATTTATTTCAAGCAAATATTTGTGGTATAGGTCAACAAATGCGACCATGAGAGTGCGCTAAAAACATATTTTTTTTATTTATATCGCCGCTTAACATATATAGTCACTTGGCACCAAAAATTTTTCCAAAATGGCACGATGACGCATTTTGATGAAATAAATTTTCCAACCTTGCCTGAAAATAATATTTTTAATCGACCTACATTATTACAGTGTCTAGATAAAAGTTCATTATTTTTGTATTAGGGACAAAGGATAGATTCTGTGCATTTAACGGAAAATCTATTTAACGTAATATTAATAATTTATTATTTATTCACAACAACTCATTTCAATCATTTTGATTTTATATCCATAAAGTAAACAATTTATTTAGTAGACTGGAAAATTAAAATGTGAAAATGATGAATGATGAGGTTCAAAAAAGTAGAAATATTCTGTCTGCATTTGATTTTTTGGTATTTCAAAATATATTAAAATCGGTTTTATTTACACAGAATAATGATTTGATATTTATTGCGTAGGCAGATTATTGATAAGATATAATACTAAAAAAAAATTTAAAACCAACCACAAATTCTTAGAACACAATGGATTACATTACATAACAAAATATTAACAACATAACCCAAAGTAAAAAAAAATTCAAATAAAATTCCAATTCATTACCACCACAAAAACAGCATATTCACAGCATCCGTTCAGTTTTACCACGCTTAAATTTCTCAAATTAATAAAAATTAAAATTATTTTTTTTTTCACGACAACCAAACATAATAACTCCATCCTTACTCTTTAATGAACTATAAACAAAAAAAATCTAATTAAATCAATTTAAATTTTATTTTTACTTTAATTTCTATATGTTTTTTGTTTTTTTTATACTTAACTTGGATACATATATTCACATCCCATTAATTCAAATCAACATAATATATGTTTTATTACTTATATCGTCTTCGCTCTATCTATCATTGATTAAATTAACGAAAATATTTGTTATAAAATTTTCTACTCTGCAACATATAATCAACATTTTTAGACATACAACAATACGAGTGGGATGATGATGATGGAATTAATAAAAATTAATCATTAAATTGAAAGAAAATGATAAAACGAGTAAAAAAGTTGGTTTACGTATGCGACAACTACGGTTGATATTATGTTGCTTTACGAGGATTAGTTAAAAAGTTTTTGATTGAAACACATTGCTTCGATAGTACTAGTACTGAAGATGGTGATTATTTCACTAGTGAGTCATTTAATGGATTAAAAACAGTGGAAATGATGCAGAAACTTCAATTGTTATTGTTCTTCTTAAATTTAAAGGAAGTAATCAAAGACAAATGGAACACAAAGAAGAAGAACACAAAACTTTAAACTGTCCATTACACAACATAAGTTCTTGGTCAAGGGGCTTGATGCTCGGAATCGGCAAAAAATTTTGTCTGCGTAAAACTGTTTCTTAAACCAAAACTGGTTTATAACAATGATGATCATCCGTTAAAGTTCGACATGCATAGAATGGACAGTTGCGAAACGAAAAGAATTGAAAATGACAGAAAACCGTTCCATCTTATGTTTCAACCGATCGTCCCTTATCTTTTAATACAAATCAAAGAGTAGATGTTATTTTTGTAACTGACGCCATAATTTACTGTTGATTCTCTTACGAAATATTGACTAAATATGGCCACATTAAATATTAAGAGGATCAGATTTAACCAAATAGTATCTCATACAGTAATATCGACGTCATTTTTCGTAAAACACGAAACTGTCCACAACTCTCTCCCACAAGTGTCATCGAAGATGAGGCTTAGAAATTACAATTATCTTCCTTTCTTTTTCGTTCACTTTTACTTGGTAATAATCCAAATATACAGAAATATGTGCAAGGTACCGTATGAGAAAAAAGATAATGAATCATTTGCGTTATGTTGATCTCAAACATTAATAAACAAATTTTTATTTGTAAAAGAAACGTACCTTTTACTTGGTACGTTAAAACGTACCAAGTTTCCACGTTCAAAGCCTGTTCCCTGTGCAGCTCGTGTTCCCCAAACTCAGAATTCTTCAAATATCATTCAGACAAACAGGATAAAAGAACCCCAAACTTAATTTTCCTTTCACAAATAATAACAATGGTTTTATTTATGTATTTTCCCATGAATGGCAATTATAATTATCCAAAATAATGTGTCGGTACAATCATTTATTTTTCCTGTCTTAATTTATAACAAGTTTTAATTAATTCTTTTAAGGTCATTTTTTTTCAAATTGATTTTACTTTATCGTTCGATAAACAAATATGGAATGAATTTATAAAAATGTGTTTTTCTGACACATCATATTAAAGACGAAGATGGAGCAACGTTGAGCAACAAAATATCTGTTTGTTAAAAGAGAAAATAATGAGTTCTTTTTTCTTCTGTTGTTCGTTATTATTTGAAATTACGGTTATTGGTTATGATTTGAAATTCTTTAAATTTTTATTATTTTACTGAGAAAAATGAAATAAAATGATTTAAATATATGTTAACTAAACGGAGAAAAGATAGAAATTGATTTTAGTATTATTTATGAGAATATTGGCGACGTTACACCATGAATTCAAGGTAAGAATCAAGATACTTAACATTGAAATCACAAAAACGTCGTCATCCCCTCTATGTCAGGAAACCACTGAACAACTTTCAACAATTAATCTGTAGCTGGGATCGAGTTATCAATGGTAACCAACGTCAGGGTCGAAGATCAATTTCAACACTCATGAAGTTCCTAGGAACTATCAGTGAGTACTGAAATCGACCATTCATCCATCTAACGTCAGCACCCTTGAACCCTCGATACAACCAGTAAAATATGACACGGGAGATGTGAAGCCCAGAGACGACAACCAGGCAAAGGAACAACCCTACCGAACGTAAGACATTATTCGCTGATGTCTTTCGCGTGATGGACTCCAAGATTCTTACCGCTTATATCTATGCACTCATAGAGTACATTTCCAATCTTAGTCTTAATCATTGCAGGTAAGAACTTTGGAGCCAATTTTGCCGAGAATTGTTTTGTAGTGTCACTCAAATGATGTTGCCGTACAAACACACGTTGTTGTGGTTGAAAAGTCCGTAGTTTAGATCGCAGATTATACTGATGTTGCGATTTTTTGAAAACTGCTTTTAAATTTTGTTGAACTCGGTTCCTGAGCAGGGCGTTCTATTTCTTCACCAGCATCTTCACCAAGCTTATGTAGTGATCTCATCAAATGGTAAGTACTTCCATCCGATATTCAATGTTGACCAAATAATAAGTAGTACGGTGAGTACTTGGTAGCTGAATGTACTGCGGCCCGCAGTGCATATGCGATTTCACCAATTTGTGAATCCCACTTAGTATGTTGACCTTTGAACGCTCGGATTGCTGCTAGAACTGCCCTATTGACACGCTCTGAAGCGTTGCTTTGAGGACTATAGACACCGGTCCTAATATGCTTGATGCCAAAATCTGACAATTCTTGCTAGTGAAATGTTTGCCATTGTCACTGTGTAGAAACTCTGGTACCCCATATGTGAGAAACACTTCGTTCTTCAGAAAAGCATTCACCTTCGGTGAAGTTCGTTTCTTAATGGTTTCAGTAGTACAAACTTCGTAGCATGATCCAGAGCTATTAATAAAACTGTATTCCCAAGTGGAGAACGAGGGTACGGTTCCAAAAAATCAATATAAACTCTCTGCCATGGACGTGCTGTTTCGAATTGATATTGCATCGGAGGACGCAATATCTGATTCGTGGCTTTTGTTTGTTTACATGTGTCGCAGGACACAACATATTTGTGTACCTGTGACGCCATGCCCGGACAATAATAAAGACGTCGAAGTAACTCTAATGACTTTTTAACACCTCCATGAGCAGAAGTACTATCATCATGATGTTTCTGAATCATGTTTGAAGTCATCGGTCTTGGTATCCAGAGCTTCCACACAGGAACATCGTTAGGTATTGCATCAGGTCTTGGCTCAATACGTATGTATAGCTTATCATCCACGACTTTGACTGATGGAAAGTCCTTGGGTGATGATTGAACTTTAGCTGTCATAACCGTATACTCTTTGTGCCGATAACCTTCATTGTCGAGTTTAATGTCGTTAACATGATGTGATAATGCTTCCGTCAATTCCTCGTGTGTATCGTCATAAAGACGAGATAGAGCATCAGGGACTATATTTTGGGTACCTATTTGGTGGACAATGGTAAATTCCATATGTTGGAGTTTTAGGCTCTACCTAGCCAGACGACCACTGAAGTCTTTCTATGACATTAGCCACTTCAGACTTGAGTGATCAGTCACAATTGTAAATCGGTGACCTTCAACATAGCCTCTGAATTTCTTCACACTCAGAATTGCCGCAAGACATTCAAGCTCAGAAACCGAGTAGTTTCTCTGAGCTTTGTTTAGCTTCTTCGACATGAAGGCTATCGGACACTCTTGTCCGTCGTCGTCGACCTGATATAACACACTACCTACCCCTGTCAGACTTGCATCGCATCTAATAAAGAACTTTTTATTATATATTATATTATAGTCAGCAATTTTTTTAAATTTTTAAAAGCTGTTTGCGCTTCTAATGTCCATTTTAATTTTCCAGAACTTTTTTTTAATAGATCTGTAATCGGTGATACAACGCTTGCGTAATTTGGTATGAAACGTTGATACCAACCGGTCATTCCTAATAAACGTCGTATCTGTTTTACTGTTGATGGACCTGGATACTCAGCAACAGCTCTTACTTTGTCAGGATCTGTTCGAAGACCATCTTCACCAACCAAAAATCCCAAATACCTCACCTCTCTCAGAACAAATTTACTTTTCTTGAGGTTAATTGTTAACCCAGCCGCTCTTATCAATGAAGAGACTTTGGACAGCAATTCCATATGTTCCTGGAACGTGGAAGAGACTACCAATAGATCATCTAAATAAACAAAGACATTCTCGTGATATTGATGTGGTATCACTTTGTGCATTAGCCGACACATTGTCTGGGGAGCATTGCACAATCCAAAGAGCATAACCCGGAATTGATACAATGGACGACCAGGCACTGTGAAGGCTGTTTTGTCTCTAGATGCTTCTGCCAGAGGAATCTGCCAGAAAGCATCTTTGAGATCAATACTAGAAATGTATTTTGTGCTATTTAGACGACCTAGTAAACCATCAATCAAGGGAAATGGGTAAGCGTCCTTTTTTGTGAGTGAATTGACACGACGGCTATCTATACATAATCTGTTTTTACCAGACTCTTTTTGTACCAAGACCACTGGCGAGCACCAAGAACTGTTACTCTCTTCGATCACGCCCATTTGAAGCATTCGGTCAAGTTCGGCATAAACCTTTAGTTGAACAGCCGGCGATGTGGGATAATGCCTCTGTTTAACAGGTGCATTATCACCAAGATCGATTACATGTTCAACCAAAGAAGTCTTTCCGAGTCCAGATACTTCAAATGACGGGAAAGAATCCTTGATCATATCCAGTTCTTGTTGCTGGTCAGTGGTGAGGTTGTGTGTATTTAAATTTTGTAGCTCTGTACGAGTCAGTTCACTAACAAAGGAAGGAACAATACCAAATTTCTCCCAGAAATCTATGCCCATGTAGAGCTCTTCTCGTAAACCAGGGACTATATGAAACCGCATTGGTTTAGTGGAGCCATTCACAGTTATTGGAACTTATATGTAACCCATAATTTTATTTACAGTACCATCCGCCGTACGAATACACGAAGTGTACTCACGGTAGGTTGTACCTCTCGATTCCAATAATTCCAAGGAATTTCTTCCAAGTATTGTGATTGACGCTCCACTATCCAATAATCCTGAGATATTTTTGTCCAAATCATAATTGTTAATCGCGGCCGAGGATCTTTTGTTTCTGAAAGGATAGATGAAATACATACCTTACGAAATAATTTCCTCATCCTCCAATATCTAATATCACGTTCAAGACGTCTAAAATACGTTCGATGTAATGATGGAAAATTAAATGTGCTAGATGATTTTTTTTGGGTTTCTTTGGTGGCAGATCGTCATGCGTTCCTACATCTCTCGTCGCTTTCTTTGGGCTCATTGGATGTTGAGCCGAGGGTACCATCCCCGAAGCATGTACTCTCGGACGATAGTTTAACGACGGATGACAGTATGAACAATTTGCAAAAATGAAGTCAGGTTTATTGCATTTCCAACAATAAAGTTTGATTCGATTTTTACGTGGGCAATCTGGAGCTCGGTGACCATTTACTCCACAACTTTAACAGACTATTGGTTGTCTGGACATTGATGAACCAGGTTGATTGTTATCAGATGTTAAGACAGGTCGCTGATCCTTTTTGGTGCTGAATCCATGGCTTCAATATATCCGTCTCGTTCAGGTTCCACATCCACCTCATAGTCGTTCACTTGCTGTAGCTCGCTAATTCTTAAGTTTGATGTTCTGGTCGGGACTGGTGTGGACCACAAACGTTCGAACTTCTGACACAAAGTCCGAAGTTCATCAATTGAATGTATTGTTGCTGCTAGTGTAGCATTTTTGAGCTCTAAACTCAGTCCCTCCCGAGCAATTTCCATCATTTCACGGTCAGCAAATGGACGTGCTAAGCGACGGTTCAACGAATCAATCTCCACTAAATACTCGTATACGCTCTCTTTTGACTTTTGTTTGCGGTTCAGAAGAACTCGCAAGATTACCGACAAACATATGAAACTCTTTAGCGCTTTATATTATTGCCAGCATTGAATCTGAAATTTTAGTCCATGTAATACCATCAATTGGCATACCGGTTGAAACTGACTAATATAAACCAATAATCAGAATACAAACTATCTCGTTGGAACCAGGTTATAAATAGTTTTTCGAAAGAGAGACGTCTTCGGTCTAACTGATTCGAATAAAACAAACTTGTTTCTTTCTATATGGATAATGTGCCAACATTACTTCTTGTCCCAGTCAGGCTTATATTGGTCCACAAATTCTGGCTGGAATTTTTTTTAAATATTATTAGGATTAGTAATCTGCCAGATTTTAATTGGTTTACATTTTGCTCGTTATTTTACTGCTTCAATTCCAAAAGTCAGCTAATGCTTAGAGAACGTTGATTTTTTCTAATAGTAATGTATGGTGAAAAAATTCCAATAAGTCTTTTTTGTAAGCTTTGATATACAAATGCTTCCCAAAATCTCCAATTAATTATCTAACAGAACAGATTATATCTCTCTGCAAATACAACAAATTCTAATAACTAATCTTCGTTCATGTTTTTCATTTTGACAATTTTTCCAATTCCACGTTTAAAAACATAATTTAATTAAGAGTTGAAAAAAAAACACAAAACGCTTATATTTTCTTTTCTTCCTTAGATGACAATTTTTTTAATAAACTTTTTCTTGTAAGCAATTAAAAAATGGATAGAAAATTGCAGCAATGTAGCAAATTGATTTTCTGTATTTCCTCTTTCTCGCTGTCTTGTTTCAATTTTCATTTTTTATCTCTAGTAATTTTATAAATCAATTTTTAAAATTAAAAATGAAAATTGAGCTAAAGTTATCACATTGGATCTTCAACAATGTGAATTAGAATGGGTTGTATGTGGTTGGGCTTGTAATCTTAAGATCTTGCTTAAACTATATGCTAAGTCAAATTGAGCATAAATGTCGAAGAACGAAGGCATACAAGGATTACTGTTAACCCATATTATTTGGCTTAAGCCCTAAAGTTTTATAAAATGAATTAGTTTTTCTAGATTTTTGTGTGTTTTTAGAATATTGAATTTTATTTTAATGTGTGATTAATCTTGGTTTTATCTATTTTCATACGAGTAAAAACTTATCTCAATGTTTTTCAGACAATTAATATTAATTGAGTTTTAATCCTGTAGGTTTCGTTTCTTTCAATTGATGTTGACGTATCGAACGAAAAAGAATCGTACAACCATTTATCAATATAAATGTCTTGAGTAACCTTTTCTGTATTCCAGTCAAACGAAATCGATTTTTGAAGATTATCAGGTAGGACAAGTATTATGAAAATAAAAAATCACACTATGTAGTATGTACACCCGTTCATCATACAATTTTTTATTTATGCCATTTTCAATGAGAACAAGAAAAAACTTCAGACCGAAAACTCAATTTATCAGGCTATAGTTATAGAGTTATTTTGTTTTTGTTAACGGTTCAAAAGCTCCATTTAAAAGTTAAATTGCAAAACATATTTTTTCGCATACTTTCCGTCGTTTTCTGAATCAGTTTTGTTATTATTTTTTAAGTTAAGCGTTCGGAATGAATACTGACTACTAACTACTACTGTTCTGGTTTTATGTTTATTCAAAAATTGTATTTTAAATGAAAACCAAACAAGACTCAAGGGCTTACAGTAAAGTGAAAACGTTATATGATATAATTTGGAATAAATGTTGATTGTTTGTCGAACGAATATCTCCTTTGATTTTATAAGTTTGCGATGATGTTTAATAATGTTGTCTTATTCATAAAAGCAGCAACAATTGAATACAATAATAATTCAAATTTTCATTTAAACGATGCTCTGTGTTGTGTTTTAAATTGAAAATATTATCTAGACGGAAAACAAGGAAAAACATAAAAAAAAACAATAACATAATCGTGATTTATATTTCTTTCTATTTCAACTAACTGTATTCGAAAGGAATAACAACAAAAATTTAAATGGATTTTTTTTTCAATTACAAAATGTAAATAAAAATTTTAAAAATTGAGTACAAAAACTTTTTACAGAATGCAGACCGACGACGATACTGATGGATAGAAAAAAGAATTTTGGTTGTAATGTGATATGTTTTTGTTTCAAATAGAATGTGCTTCAAATAGAATTGCTTCACAAACATTCGCAAAAACATATTAATTCATTTTCATATTTTTAGTTTTTCAACTAAAAAAAGAAAATGCAAATATACTGTAATTAACTTGATGAAAATTTCTGAAATGCGTGATTGTAAATAATTTTAGAAAGGAAAAATATAATTTTATTTTCACCAAAACATATCGATGATAAGATCTCTCTCTGTTGATGTTGAGTGTTTTTATTTAATATCCTAAGCTCTTTATAGTAATTACGTGAAGAATTGTAATATGTTGATATATTTTTGAAATTGTAATAGAATTTAATTATGATAACGTTTTTATTGTAGTTATGATAAAAGTTCTAAATATGGAATACAGTTCATTACTAGAATATAATGTTAATTGAAAAGTTTTGTTGGGGTTGTTGATTTAAATCTCAATGGATAACCTTTGACGATGTTAAAGGTAGTACTAAGTACTTTAAACTTATAGACTATTAGGTTCTTGGTTTATGAGGTGACTCTTGATGTGGCCTAACAGATATGAATATTCCATGCGAAATAATAAATAACTAATTCACGTTTATTAAATACCTTTTATTATGTTTCAACTTTATACAGAGTGTATATCTATCACCATCTTTGTTCACAAGTGAAGTATGAGAAAACTTTTTTCTATAGACTGCTCGAAAAGGTGAACTGCTAACTTTATGTTATACTATTGTTCGTTAGGTGACAGCACCTAACATCTCCCTTATTTAAGTTGATGTTGGTACTCCTTCAGGTATGATGGAATACGGCGTTCCCGTTGTGGATGACTACGTCTGTCGCCGGAATCTATCTGTTGATGTAGAGTTTGTTGTTGAACTTGTTGGTGTGGAGTTTGTTGTTCAATTTGTTGATGTGGTTGCTGAGTATTTGCGACTATTAATGTGTCAAGAGGAAAACTATCTAATTGTATTCATGATTACGTTGATCTGGTACATAACGTAATCTAAGTTGATTCGCCGATGAACGAAGTATTCTATTCCATTCACAAAGGCTTATGTTATATGTGACTTTGCCTCTTCGTTCGACTATGCTTGCTTTCACCCAATATGGTTTCTGATTTTTGTATACTAAAGCATATAATTTATCATCTTTGTAAAATACACGTTGTCGTGCCCCATGATGGTGATTCACGATTGTACTGTTGTTCTTGTTCTACATTGCGATCTGATGATCTCGGTAGTTTTTCTCGTAATAAATCCAAGTTATTCCGAATTTGTTTGTTTATGAATAACTCTGCTGGAGATAAATGGTTTTCATTTCTTCTATTTGGTGTAGAACGATATACATGAAGAAATCTTGTGATAATTTGTTTATTCGTTCCTTCCTCCTTTGATTTTTTTATTGTTCTTTTTAGTGTATCTACGAAACGTTCTGCACGTCCATTCGACATTGGATGAGATGGAGGTTTATTGATGTGTTCAATTCCATGTGACTTGCAAAATTCGTCGAACTCAGCACTGATAAACTGGGTTCCGTTGTCTGTGACTAGAAATAATGCAAAGAATTCTGCCGAATCTTCTATACATTTTGATGATGTAATGTTGCTACATTTTGACACGTTTGGATACACGGAATATGAATCTACTGATATGAGGTACCACTGGCCCTCAATTGGACCTGCTATATCTTTGTGTATACGTTGCATTAGACGCAACGCTTTTGGCCATGATTTGATAAGTAATTTGATTAGCATTTTTGCATTTTCAGCACAACGACCACATTGTCGTGCAATATTTGTGATGTCGTTGTCTATGTTTGGCCAGTATACTTGCTAAAATTTTCATAACATTGATTCCTACATGTGATTTATGTAACGTTTATAGAATTAATGAACGAAACTTGTATGGAATGACAATTCTGTCTCCAAATAAAATACATTCACCTGATGTTGATAATGATTCTCTTCTGTTGAAGAAATTTGATAACTCAGGATTTTGATTATTTCCCAGTTTGTCTGGCCATCCAGTTACTCGATGTAAAATTCTATCATTTTCTGTTGCTATTTGTATCATTTTACGAGTAATAGGTAACACTGCGATGTTTTGCTCAACTTCGTCATCGAATTGATTTTGTTTTTGCATACATGCGATGACAAGATCTTCATCGTTTGATTGTGATGATGATATTAATCTTGATAAAACATCTGCGTTCTCAAATTGGTTTGTTGATATATATCTAATGTTGAAATCGTATTTACATAGCGTTAATGCCCATCTTTGAAGACGGTTAACAGTATGTACTGGAATTCCCTTTATTGAACCAAAAATGTGTAGAAGTGGTTTGTGATCGGTCACGAATGTAAATTTTCTCCCTAGCAAATGCTTATTGAATTTCTTTACTGCGTATACTAATGCTAGACCTTCTTTTTCTATCTGACTATATTGTTGTTCATTTTTAGCCAATAATTGTGATGCATGTGCGATGGCTTTTTCTGTTCCATCTGGAAAACGGTGTGCGATTGTAGCACTTATTCCATTTTAACTTGCATCTGCCGATACTATTATTGGCAGTGCTGGATCATAATGTGTTAATAACAATTTTGATGATAAAACTGCTTTTACTTTTTGGAATGCTGTTTCACATTGTTCTGACCATTCCCATTTTACGTTTGCATTTAATAAATGATAAAACGCTTTTCTGATATCATTTAAATTCTTTACAAATTTACCATGGTAATTAATTGCGCCCAGAAACGATCTTAGTTCAGATACGTTTCTCGGTGGTGGCATTGTTTTGATGTAATACCTTCTTGATTTATTATACAGCCTAAATACTTTATTTCTTGTTGTAATAGATTTAACTTTTCGTATTTAATTTTGAACCCAAAATCTTGTAATCTTTTGAAAAGTTATTTTAATGTTCGCATATGACTTTCTACATCTTTTGAATATACAAAAATATCATCGAAATATGCATTTGTATTGTTAAGTTTTGCTATAATTGCATCAATTGTTTGCTGAAATATACTTGGTGCACATTTGATACCTAGTGCTAACCTATTGAAGGTAAACAATCCCCTGTGTGTGTTTATCGTCAGTAATTTCTTTGATTCATCATCTACTTCTAGATGCAAGTATGCATTAAATAAATCAATTTTACTGAAAATTTTGTTGCCTAAGATGCTAGCGAACATATCTTCCGGATTTGGAATTGGATTTTTATTTGGCTCAACACATGCGTTGAGTCCCGTTGAGTAATCTGCACAAATGCGTATCTTACCATTTGGGTTTTTTACAACTACTATTGGTGCAGCCCATTCACTGAAATCTATTGGAGTAATTGTGCCACGTTCTTGTAGTCGATTTAATTTGTCTTCTACAAGTTGCAGTGATGCGAAAGGTACTGGTCGTTTCGGTCGATATACCGGTTTTGAATTTTGTTTGAGATGAATATGAGGTGTTACTTTTGTACAATGACCTGCCTGATCATTGAATAATTCCTCAAATTCACGTTTAAGTTGTATGATAGCTGGTTCTGGTGATTTTTGTATGATGTTGCAGATATCTGCAATTTTATGTTCTCACATCCCCAATTTGCCTATCCAATCAATGCCCAAAACATTGAGACCTTCGATATCTGCTACGAAGAATCTGCCTGATTGTTGTTGGTTGATTGACGGTACTTTCATCTCAGCTTCGAATTGATCGATGAATTGAATTGTATGCTTGGATGCTGTACCGATGCCTTGACGACTTGAATTGGTGATGTTATTTGGACATCCCAATTTTTCCCATATTTTTCTTGATATTATTGTTAAATCAGATGCTGAATCGATCTGAAGTGTTATTGGTATGTTATTTATTATGACATCAATATATTTACGCCCATTTTGCTTTTCGGACGTTAATGAGCCACAAAAGTATATATGTGTATAATTTGTGTTCTTGTAACTATTTGTACTATTGTTTCTGCGATCGTTGTAATGACTGATATTTTGCTTGTTGAACTTCGGTTTTGTACCTGTGTATTTTTTTGAATGACAATAACGCTCTTTGTGACCTACTTTTTGACATTTTGAACATTTATATTCTCCAAAATTGCAGTCACTTAAATAATGCATACCGCCACACATCCAGCATGGTGTGTTGTGTTGTTTTTGTTGATCTATTTTCAACAAACTTGAGGAAATTTGTTTTGAGGAAATTTGCTTTGTTGTTTTTTGTTTTGAAACATTGTGATCACGATTGTTGAATGCTTTGGTGACTCAACCATTGCTGTGTCTTGTTTCAAATTGATTATTCGTTGAGTTTCAGTAATTAATTTGTCGAGCGACATTAGATCTGCGTCATTTTCAGTATCCAATCTTGAGAGTAATCGAGTTCTGATTTCGTTATCCCTCGGTGAATTAAGACTTGTAACGAACAGTAAGCATTTGAATTGTTCTGGTGAAATTTTATTAATTTGAAACTCTTCACATTTTTTATTGACGTTTGCAGCATGTGTAATGATATCAATTGAATCTGATTTTGAAAATTGTAGACATTAGAGACATTGTAGACATTGTAGACCAAATGTTTTGTTTAATAAATCTATGGTTTCTTCAAACGATAAATGCTTTGTTTCTTTTGGTAGTATAATCTTTAGGAGTTTTTCATGCGCTGGTGTATCTAGTTTACGTAATAGTAAACGTACTTTTGCAAAGTCGTCTAACGATTTTGTATCCTCCTCGAAAAGATCCTTGTATCTGCGATACCACGCGTCAAAAGTGTAACCCTCTGAAGGTCTGAATGTTTCGATTGATGCTGATAAGTTTTCCATCAATTTTTCTTGTGTTGAATTTCTGGTTTCTCTTCATCTTGATTTGGTTTGATGTTAGCATTTCCAGTTAATTTTATTATTAACTCTAACATTTGTTGTTGTTGTTCTTGTATGAACTGCTTGAATTGATTTGCGTCCATGGTGATAAAACAAAATTCCACAAAAATTTATTGTTGATTTAAATTTTTTTTTCCAAAAAATTGCTCAAAATTGATTTTTGAGTTTCTTCAAATTTTGATTTTTGAAATTGGTATTTTTCTCAAAATTGATTTTCGAGCTTTTGAAAAATTGATTTTTGTGTAACTAATTAATTTATTTTTGCAATTAATTATTTAAAAAAAAACTTTTGTATTTGATTAATTAAACTATTTGCTGAATTTAATTAATCATTGTTGAATACCGAAAAAAATTTTTGTTTGGTTATGTTGACACTTGCAGTTTTATATGAAGAAAAATGTCTTGCTTTGAATTTTAGCATGGAACAACATTTTCAAATATATCTTTTTATATTTGGACCATCCTCGTTGCCAGTTCTGTTAGGTTCTTTGTTTATGAGGTGACTCTTGATGTTGCCTAACAGATATGAATATTCCATGCGAAATAATAAATAACTAATTCACGTTTATTAAATAGCTTTTATTATGTTTCAACTTTATACAGAGTGTATATCTATCACCATCTTTGTTCACAAGTGAAGTATGAGAAAACTTTTTTCTATAGACTGCTCGAAAAGGTGAACTGCTAACTTTAAGTTATACTATTGTTCGTTAGGTGGCGGCACCTAACATAGACATTATCAGACTGAAGAATTTGTGATGCACATAATGTAACAATTGGAAATTGGATTCCAAATTGGAAATAAATTCCAAACCTTTTCCTACATTATAAAAACATTGCAAAAATTATAACAAAAAACTAATTTTGTTTCACAAATCGATAATGTTTCCACTTTTTGTTTCTCCAAAAAATTGGCTAAAAAAATAAATGCTTGTCATTCTATTGATACACTTAACGGTGGTCAATATTAATGAATTTGCAATTGAGAGGAAAAAAATGTAATTCAATTATTTGATTTTAATACGGGATTCGTTTACATATATAGAACAATTAAAAATAAGAAAACATAACAAAAACATTTGTGAAACATTTAAACAAAACATTTGTGAAACAAAACATTAAAAACATTTGTGAAACAAAATTAGTTTTTTGTTATAATTTTTGCAATATTTTTAGAATGTAGGAAACAGTTTGGAATTTATTGAAAATTAAAATTTTTAACAATTTCCAATTGTTACATCGTGGGGCAGACCTAGCACGATTGAGATGTCAAGAAGGATAAAATATGAATCAATTCAGAAATGAATATAGCGAATATCCTTTGCATCGTAAACGCCTATTATTTTCCCCTAGCAACGTGAGCTATTCTACGCAAAACATTGGCTTTAATAAATTTTGGGGCTAGTTTTGCTGAAAATCCAGTGAGAGCGAACCCTTACCCATTTCCGGTAGAGTTTTCTAGTTCGTTGCTTTAATCTGTTTACAAGTATCACAAGTTTTAATATAATTATGCACATCACGTGCCATGGTGGGCCAATGATATTGCCGTTACCAGAGATTTAGGGTTTTCGTGATCCCTAAATGGGCACAAGAAGGTGAATTGTGTGCCTGTGTAAGTAAACTAGGAACAAATTCCTCAGGAATAACCAGTTTCCACATTGAAATGTCTGTGCGGTCATCATCACTCGCATATGGAAGAATATATAACCTATTATCTAAGACTTTTAAATTTCCTGGAGTTTCTCTCAGGATTTTCCCTCTTTTATCCTAGCTAAGTAACACGGATCCTTGAAAGTGTCAGAGTTTAGGTCTACATGTAAAGGACTTACGTTCTCATCATCTTGGCAGTTTGCTATTTTCACTAACTCTTCCAGCTCAACTCTAGATAGCACATCTGGTACTATATTTTGAGAACCTTTCCTATATTCTATATTAAAATTAAACCCTTGTAGTTTAAAACTCTATCTGGCAAGTCGTCCAGAGAGGTCGCTTTGATCCATCAACCTACGCATACTGGAATGGTCTGTGATGATCGTAAAGGTGTAGCCTTTAATATAGGGTCTAAATTTTTTTGCGCTCATAACAGCAGCTAGTCACTCTTGCTACGTTACGCTATATTTTCGCTGTGCCGAGTTTAGTTTGAATAAAAAATATGCGATTGGGTGTTCTTCATCCTGCTCAGAATTTTGGAAAAGCCCGCTACCTATTCCTCCTGAACTAGCGTCACATTGTATATAAAACTGACGCGTAAAATTTCCATTCCGTAATACAGGGGCAGATGTTAGTGCATTTTTCAGTGCCTCGATTGCAATTTGAGCTTGTTCATTCCAATTAAGTTTTTGGGTTTTCTTTGGCAGATCGTTCAAGGATTCGTAATTTGAGCATAGCCAGCAGTGAAACGACGAAACAATGCTTCGGAAAGGGTAAATAGGACTATAATTGCCGCTGTTAGAGCCTATATCAAAGACGATCACCGACTGTGGGATAGACATATAGTTATAGACGAAATTAGTAGTGCGTTAAGAAATACCATACATAGCTCCATTAGGTTCTCGCCTTACTTCCTAACATTCTGGCAACTCATAGTATGCCATAGGTCCTCATATAATTTAATGCGACAGCTGAACATGTTGAGTGATAAACAAACATCACTAATGACTTTCACAAACAGACTTGCTGCCGTACAAGATAAAATTCTCAAGCATCTTCGTGAAGCCTATCAGCGAATTGTTAGTAGTTACAATCTTCGTCGCAGGCCTCGCGTTTTTGTACCCAGAAAAACCGTTTTCGCTAGAAATTTTGTGCAAAGCAATGCTCTCACTGGATTTTCAGCAAAACTAGCCCCACAATTTATTAAAGCCATTGTTTTGCGTAGAATAGGTCACGTAGCTTATGAGTTGATGACAAGGGGAAAATAAAAGGCGTTTACCACACAAAGGATATTCGCTAAATTTCTTTCTGAATTAATTCATATTTTATCCTTCTTGTGCCCGGCTTGAGACATCTCAAGGATGCTGGGTTTGCCTCACGATGTAACAATTGGAAGCATCGGTCATCCAGTTCACCAACTGGATTTGGAGCCTCTCTATTGGATTATAATTTTACTGCAAAATCTATACGTCAGTTGCCATTGTTAAAGAGTCATCTATATAAAAACCATTTAATACAATCTTGGTGGCTAAAAATAATGTTATTAAACACGCCTAAAAAAACAATATTTGGGGTCACTTGTTTTCTTTGGTGCCTCTCCAGGATGTCTCTAACACCAGCAGTCTGATTGTTAAGCACATTGTGTGACTGACGCACAAACTACAAGCGTCCAATATTATGCTTTAACGTTAGCGTTTTAGTATCCGAAAGTATTGTCGTTATTTTGGCAGAAATTAAAGAGATTTCATATTAGTACTTTGGATTATTCTGTAGTTTAAGGTGAAGAGACATGTTCAAATCAAATCATGTTTGACGTCCATCGAAATAAATTTTACAAATATTTATATGCTTCTGATTTCATCAAAAATTTGGATTTTAGTGGATCAAAATGCGCCGACCTGCGCCGACCCAAAAGAAATTCTTATAAAAATATTGCGACGCTGATGCATAGGCTGACTTCGTAGAAAAACTAAAAAACTTCAAAAAATTGCAAAAAAAAATATTTTTATTGGAAGTTAAAAACTGGAAGTTGGGATGCAGAACTGTTGTGAACCGTACTAAATGCTTATATACCAAGTTTCATCTAATTCGATCATGAGGCACAGATGTTATTGAGCATTAAAAAAACGGGTGCTCAGAGGACCCCCCCACCACTTTGTTCACTATCGCTGAAAAACTAATCAGCTCCTTGCCAAACATATTCGTATTTTTTCCAAAGTGTCATCAAAATTCATTCACGAACGAATATTGTATGCTCCCAACAAACATAAAAACATTGTGGAAAAAACCACCTGTTGTATGGTGGACCCCCCAACCCTTTATCCAATGTACGTTTCATGAAAATCGAATGGTAATTTTTTTAACCGGAAGTGACAAACCGGAAGTGACAAACCGGAAGTTGGTATGCAGAAATATTGGAAACAGTACTAAAACCTTATATACCAAGTTTCCATAAGATCATAATCCGAGATTAGAAGTTATTTTAGGTTTAAACTTAGAGATTTAAAGATTAGAAGTTATTTTAGATTTAAACTTAGATTTAAACTTAAACCTGCGCGCCATTTTGTCCAAATTTGAAATGAATCTAGATTTTCCATTTGCAGAAATGTCACGCACCCACCCACACACAGACGTACACCAAATTTTTTTTTGGCTATTTAGATAGAGAATGGTCCAAAACAAAAGAAAAAAAAAACAAAATTTGGGGTACGTAAGATTTTTTTCTCGATAGATTGCATTACTTCACACAATTTAAAGTTGTGGTGAAGTAAAAAAACTTCAGACTCGAGTTTCACACCCAACAAATCGTGCCAAATTTTACAAATGGCAAATCATTTTTGGGTCTGTTAATGATTCGCGTTTAGTTGGAGAAAATGCTAAAATCGAGAAAAATATTGGTTATTCAATTTTTTTAATTTTTCAAACTGTAACGACACATTTTGGCAAATATTTAAATTAACTTTTCTACTGACCCTCGAGAATACATTTCATATGACCTCGAAGGCATTGTTATGTATTTAACAAAATAATCAAGTTAAATTGTAGATCGGCTTTTGTTTTCGAACATCGAATTTAATAAAAAAAAACTTTTATCTAAAGGAAAGCAAGAGAAAAATGTATATCATAGCTGATATCTTCCATGATATAATGCTCCCCCTGATAATGCTTATATAATCAATACAAATTTAAATTTTATGCTAAAGAAAACACCAAAGACAAAAAAAGCCTCTACACTACCACTTAAAAAAAACTCCAGCTAATGCAAATCATTTTTCGTATCCCTTCGTTATCCTTTCAGTTGAAGTAAAACTTCTTTGGCTATTGTGGCAGGTATTACTAATAAGATTAAATATAAAATAAATATGTCATATTGAAATTTAGAGTAATCTTATATATTAATACGCTAAATAAAAACTTTGTACAGCCTAAGGCTTTTTTATTCGAATTTTGATTCATTTCAAATTTTCACTGCTAACTGATATTAGTGTAACTTAGAATTGACAGATTTTTGGGATTTTTCGGATCATAAATAAAAAAGTTATAGACGAATTAAAATGTATTTTTGAATTCAACGGCCTCCCACATACAATATGAAAATGGAATTGCCCAAGTATATATTTTTTTTCTTCACAAAAACGATAAGCAGGCTACAGACCTTCAATCAATTTGTCAATCAATTCGAAAACGAAAACAAGCGAAAACAAACGAAATAAAATTTAGTGTAAAAATCCCCTAAATTTTATTTCGTTTATTTTTGTTTTCAATTGATTGACAATTTGATTGAAGGTCTTTAGCCTGCTTTAAGAGAAAAAAAACACGAAACAACAAAAACGAAATAAGAAAATTTAGTTTATGAAATGCTTTTGGGGGGGATATACGTATTATTTTTCTTTGTTTTTAAATATTATTAGAGTCAGTAAATTTTTCTTATATTTTCAGTTATTATTATTTTTACTAGGAGGACCCGGTGTGCTTCGCTACGCTTATAAATAAAGTTTTTGCGTAGACATTTTGTTGACGTAGGTGCAATGATTTCAAAAAGTGGTAATGAGATATGCTAGCATATAATTTTTGATTTTTCTTTTTAAATATATGAATGAAAAATAATCAGAACTCTAGCTGATCATTTCGGATATATGAAAAATTAGCGATCAAATAAGTTAGAGATCAAATAAGCTTACTTGAAAACATATGTGATCCCTAATTTTTCATATATCCGAAATGATCAGCTAGAGTTGAGATTATTTTTTATTCATATATTTAAAAAGAAAAATTAAAAATTATATGCTAGCATATCTCATTACCACTTTTTGAAATCATTGCTTCTACGTCAACAAAATGTCTACGCAAAAACTTTATTTATAAGCGTAGCGAAGCACGCCGGGCCCTCCTAGTATTTATTAATAATATAATTTACATCTGTTATAAAAAACCATATATACATAATTTATTACAAAGTCTTACAAAGTGTTACAAATTAAATTTAACGATGAACACATGTCTATTTAATTCAACAACAAGATTTGGTTCAACATCTGATGCAGTTTTTTCCAAAAATTTAGCAAATTTGCAAAGCAAAGTTTATGTTTCTCACTTTAGCTATCATAAACCTCTGATTTCATATTTCAATTATGGTAATATGTAATACATTATGTAAATATGGCTCTTTATTACACATGTTGTAAATTATATTATCAATAAATGCTATTCTAAATTTTAAAATAACATATTCATTTTATATTTTATCTCTTAAGTAATACCTGCCACAGTATTCAAAGAAGTTTTACTTCAACCGCATGTAAAGATTACATGTACTCATTTTTTTATTGCATGAATGAAAAATAAGAAAAAAATATAAATTTAAAAAATAACGAAACTCAATAATTAAGTAACTAAAATCGAAACATTTACTTCATATAATACTTAACACGAGACTGAATAAAAAAATATAGTAACATTAACAAATGAGTAACTAAACTATTAAAATATCATTCCAAAAAATAATGGAAATTGATACATAATCGAATTGTATCGAATACTTACCGAAAATATTATTCGTTTCCTTTTAATTTTTTATCGTTGTTTGAATAGGAAAATGTTCATAACGCAATAGGTTAAATTTATTATGCTATAGGCTAAAAAAAATACAATAATACATACTATTGTTATGGAAAAAACATACATATAAAGTTGATATTAATAGTTGGAAGAGAATAAAGTACGATAAAAATTAAAATGTCGAGAAATTTGTTTTTTAAAATAAAATGTGTTGTGTAGTATGCATTACAATATATGTCACAACAACACATAAAAACCTTTTAAGACCAAGGTCTCACAACAACATGCGTTCTAATGCGTTGATGGACAAACATTTTAATTTTCTATAATGTTTATACTTGGGTTAATTGAATTAAAAGAATTTTTATTGTTTATAATTATTGTTTATTTTATTATTAGTTACCCAACGTTTTCAATAAATGATATGTTTTTTATGTTATTCATACAATTATGTCAAGTGCCCACAGCAGAACGTGTTAGTTTTATCAAGATGTTATAGTAAAGTAAAAAAATTAATTTTTGGACGTTTTTCGGAATAACGATTTGTATGAATAGAAAATCAAAATCTAATAATTTCAACCCCTAATAATTTATGAATTGGTGAAAAAAGAACTTTAACCTATTTCCAATCCGTAACTTGTACATTTTCTCAATAGATCGAATAAAAATATTTTTTTAATTTAATGTTGGTTTTATTTTTTAATTTCAGGTAAGAATTTATTTGAGCTAATTTCTGACTTCAAATGGGTAAATATATTAATTTAAAAATCAAATAAAATATTTTAAACAATAAAATTTCCAAATGCTTAATCGAATAACAATATAAACAATAATCTTAGACAGTTAGAGTAAGATACTGCACATCAGAATACAAAAAATGATTTGACATGGTTTGTTGATATTTATTGATATACGATTTCCATTTATAATATACAACTAATATTTTGATTAGCAACTCCATGTGTGATCGATATTCCTGTTTGTCCAATTTTAAATGTAAAACGATTTTCGCAAATTTGCAGTCATCAACAAAAACATTGATGCAACTCATAAAAATCTATTTTTAGGATGCATCTGGATTGGCGGCCCCCGTGTACGAACGAACCACGATCACCACGTCCAACCCCTACAATTCACAGCACACCTTCACATGCTTTCACGTCTCATACACTCACACACACACACACCTAGACACACGTGAAATAATCCATTATCATTCTTTAACAAAAAGAATGTTATAGATTTCGCAAATTGAAACAATATAATATCAATTTAGCAACAGAAAAGAATTTAACAGTTTTTTCCTTTATTACTTAAAATTGATAGTAATTATTCACTTGATTATGCTTTTTTTTTATTTTGTATACCTTCTGAATTAAATTCAATAATTAAACGTTAATGGTCTATGCACTATTGTTTTTTTTTTTTACTCTTTGGTGTATTAGATTAATATAATTAAAGATATAAAAAGAGTCCAAAAAAAAAAAATTAGGCCCTTTGTTACAATATATATTACAATTGACATTCTTTTCATATGTTTAAAAAAAAATGAACTCAATTTCTAATATTAAATGAAACAAAAAAAATCGAAAAATTAAGTTCATTGTTCAAAACGTTGATAACTCGAACCAGCATTTTTATTATAGTTGTTTGCGATACTATTCTGTACTATGATTTATGTATGAATGAAATAAAAGTTTGGATATTAATAATAAAATTACATCCTATCACTGTTTTTTTTGTGTTTCTTTTTTTTTTAATTTTTTGTTGTTTTTCTGTTTAATTTCTACATAATTTTTAGATTATATTATAATAGAGAAATAGTAGTGCTATATTTTATCGTTTATAATTAAATCAGAATTAATGATTTTATTATAAGCTGTTTAAATTTTGAATAAAAATTATTAGAAATTAATTAATAATTAAAAAAAAAAACAATTTATAAGCATTTTGGTTTGTTTTATAGTATACCACCCATACACACCCCATGCATACACGCATACGTCCACACACTCACGCCCACATTCATACATGCATACACTCCCACATATATAAATATATATATTTAAAAACGACTCACCCAATAGCTTGGCCAGATCCCCCTCCAGTAGTTCAAAATTAATCGCTCATCCTCCCACAGTTCATCGATTGGTGAGCTCAGTAACCAGTACCACGATGACGATGGAAAAATTATTGCAATCCAAACGGGTTGATGATCAGGAATATTTCTTTTCACCTTTTTCTTTTATTACCGGAAACGTATCGTACTATTCAGCAGGTATGATGATGACGATGCATAATCACAAAAACAAAATGGTTGTGCCGGAAACGCATTAGTACAGTCAGCACCCGGTAAGAATCATACCAAGCGGTCAAGTATTTTCTGTAAACTACACTTCAGCATCCAATTCACTGATTCACTTCGACGTGAAACCAGTGTTACCACGGAAATATCACAAAGATTTTATGTAGATGGAATTAGGATGGTAATAACACATCTATTAGAAACGTAGTCAATCTCCAAATTTCAACAAGCCATTAAAAAAATTATGATTATGTTTTTCTAGTATGTAACAGTTTCTTTGTTAAATCTATTTTTCTTCACACGTACTTGTAATTTATGTCAACACAGAATCATGCTTATTTTTATATAAGAATGCAATTATTATTTATAGTTCTATTTATCACAGTTTAAACAGAAAACAAATATTATCACAGCAATTCTACATTCATATTATTATGATTTACTATTAACTTTATCACAACACAAGAAGAAACATTTTATTTAATATAACTAATTTTCTTTTTATGAACAAAATTATGTCCTCAGCTGTGGTTTTGTTTATCCAAATAGTTATAACCAAACCAACAATTGATAGAAAAACTCACATGCGTTTTACTTGGTTTTCCGGTCTCACATTATCATAATTCAAGGACGCTTACCTTGGGTTATAACTATCGTTCTTGAACTTTGTACCGGGTTCTTTACTTTAATTATTCGCTGGATTAATTCCTTTAATTCTAATTAATAAAATACACCACATTAAACACGTGACATGCAGACGTCAAAAAAAAAACAAAACACCAACAGATATGAACTTGGTAGACATAATGTCGAACTAAGAGAGTTAGTTTACTGTTTTTTTTACAGCACAAACACATAAACTTTTTTGAACTATTGAACTATTGAATTATGCTAAATAAAAAAAAATTAAACTAATTGAACTAACAAATTGGAATTTAATTTAAATTTTCACTACTTAATTTAACTTAAAATTTAAGCAAAATACGTGAATTCAAAATAAATTCTATAAATTTTGACATTCACGAGAATAAATAATTGACTGAGAGACACTTCATGTCTTCAACCACGTATTTATAGTTAAAGTCACGCCGTTTTACACAACAACGAATCGATAAACACGATAAGTCTGTTTATTGATTATTCTCCTTCGTTAAATATGTGTACCCACTAAAAGAGTCTTCACTATTAACCTGTACTAAAATTGGAAGGGAATTATAAACAGAAATATCTATTCCGAAACGATTGTAGGAAATTACATTTTATAAAATGAAGCAAAAGCAATTTAAAAAAGTTCACGGCACTACGATGAACGAGACGTAATCTATGGATTGATTCCTCTTATCTTTTGGGAAGGAAATAGAGCGAATTCAATTTAGGGAAATTTTGTTTTCGCTTTATTGTACCCACTAAAGAATTCTTACAACCAACGGGTATTAAAATAGGAAACTACATAAAAAACTATTGAATAATAATGTTTGGAAGCATTATACCTGAAAATAGCACGATTACGAATCAATGGTATTGTACAACTGTTTTATAACAATTTGATAGCGATTGACGATTACAAATTGAATATAAGAAATTACATTGGGAAATAGTACACAACTGTTTTAGGATAATTTTTAAACGGAAACTATTTTAGATGACGATTATGGATTGAGTATAAGAAACAACGTTCAAAGGAAAAACGAAAGCAACTATGAAAGTTTCGGTTTAGGTAAATTTAATGTGTGTGGGAAAATGGTTCGACTTTCAATCACGAAGTTTGAATTACAACTTCATAACAACATCAATTAAAAATCAAGTTAAAAACTCTTTAAAGTAATTATGTTTGTGTCAACCACAAATTGTACTCAAGTGTGAAATAAATTACGCTGTCCTGTGTCGTATACATAATTTGACTTTACCTTAAGGAAAAAGGTAAAACTACAACAGAAAAAAATGAAAAGGAAAAAATTATGAAATATGCTTAACTATGAGAATTGAAGGAAAGGTTACAAGGAAATTTTCTGCGGTTCAGAAATTTAAGATTTTTTGGATCTTGCCCAATATTTTATGACTTTGCACCTTTAAGTAAACTGTCTAAAATGCTATTGGAAACTTTAATTTTAATCCGTAAAAAAGATCAAGAATGCTCCTTTAATTCCCATGCTCTGAAGAGTTAGTTACTCAAGAGTATTTGAACAAAATGGGATACAGTAAGACATTTTTTGCGGCAACTATTTTGTCATTTTGTTACTCATCAAAACGTTTTCACACTTATTTCTTTAAGACATGTTACTGACAGGTATAAAAAACCTGTAATACTTATTTACATAAAAAAACACATTTTCTTGACAATACTGTTTCTATCTCGAAAAACAAAAGAAGCAAATTTGACCTTTTTAGCACAATACCACTACTGTCCGTAACCACATCAAAATCGTTTTTTTTTTTTTTTCTATTTTTACCATTCAAGCATCTAACATTAATTAGAAGATTACATTCCAGTCCTTGAAATAAAACTCAAACAATTTAATAACAAATTCTTTGACCATAAATTTCTTAATTATTGTTGTTAAACCAAAAAACAACAAAAAAAGGACTTAAATTGGAAAGAAAGAATTTAACTATTGTATTTTAATATTTTCTTTTTTGTAAATCATATTTTCTTGAACCTCGATTTGATATCTTTAAATAAAATAATATAATAAAAATATAATATTTGAATAAGAAAAGGATAATGGTACTTGCCTAAGAATTTATTGTTATTACTTAAAGTAAAACAAAACAAAAAAATTAAAATTTGTTTAGAACAAAAGGAGCCCGTAAATGGTAATAATGAAACAACTTGGTGTTGGAATAATTAGAAAAATTAATATTTAAAAGTAAAAATTCTAACAAAAAAAGGATAAATTGTTTTTAATGCTTTCTTCAAAAGATTTATAATATTATTATTATGGAAATTACGTTAAAATGTGTTTTGTTATTGGTGGAACTGAGATCATAAATAAGGATTATTTCTATTCTTTTATTTCGGGATAATTTATTTAAATTGATTGAGTTGGTTTATTAAGTCATCAGCAGAATAAGGGTTAGTATCGCACATCGTATCATTTTGTTCCATTGAATAATTGCAACAGTTGACATGAAATATTGTTACTTCTTGAAGGGATATTCCTAATCTCAAACTAAGCTATACGTTTAATATCTTGATACTTTTGAGCTTGTAACTCCAGATTTCATAATATTTCTACCCCATCGAATAACATAAAACTTATATTCTCTACAAATCAGCAGTTAAGATTTTCTTTTATGATTACATTTTCTTGCTACATTTGATAAATTTATTGAAAATATTTTTTATATTTTTTATTGGCAATATAATCTGATTAAAGTACATAAAATCTGTTTCATGATATTTGGAAGGTTTAACAGTTTATTTACGGTTTGAGGATGCGTTTTTCTTTTTATTTCATAATAAATACAAAATTGATTTAGGTCCGTTCAGAACAGCACAACAATTATATCATTGTGATTGTAACAAGTAACCAAAAAAACTATTACGTTGGTTTGAAATTCATCCATACAATACAAAACCAACTGAGTCAATATCCTTTTTTTTTATGTGAAAATAAATGTTTATTTCATTTTCTAGAAAAACTAATTCGGTCGAAAATCTCCTTTTTCTTGTTTCGATTTTCAATTTAAATTTGTACATTTTTATTCGTTTTTATTCCATTTACTAATCTTTTATTCAATTGTAACAACACAAAAAAAAACACAACAAAACATTTCCTATTTTCCATATATGCATTTTTTTTACTTTTTCAAATACGAACTAAAAAGCTCTACGACAAAATTAGTCAAAGTTGATTGATTTTTATTTTGTAAGTTTTTATATCCGAAATTTAATTAATCATTCGTTCTTTCTTTTTCAAATTCATTAATTTTTTTGATTGCTTCTGGTGGTGGGGATGGGTTGAGAAGTACGTAGTTAGCAATTTATTTTGATTTCTAGACAAATTAACTGAGTTTATATTTCATTAGAGTCGTTGCCTACCTCTAGGTCTTTTACTCCCAAATGTGCTGTTTTAAATTTTTAATCTGGACATTCTGACATTCCAATAAGGTCAACCGTCGTAGGAGCTCATAGTTGGATGGTCTATGTAAAGTACTTCTCAAGGCGCAAGCGATATCTCCGAGGGAATTTTGTATGTTCTCATTCCAAATATGCCCTAATAGCCACCAGGACACTTCGATTCACCCGCTCCGACGCGTTCCGCTGAGGCAAATAAACGGCTGTTAGAGTATGTTTTATTCCCCAATTGTCTAAGAACAATGAAAAAAATTAGACTTAAATTGAGTGCCGTTGTCAGTAACTGTCGATTCCAGACGTCCAAATACTTGAAACACTTGGGTTTCCAACAACCTACAAATTGGTTCGATAGTTAATGATCTTAACGGAAACAAAAATAGGAATTTAGTGAAATGGTCCAACACTACAAGAATGGCTATGTGACCTACTTTTGATCGTGGATATGGACCCAGAATATCAACAAACAGCCGCTGATTCATTATTTTTAGATTTAAATTTGGTGACCATTGGAGGTCTTAGAACTGCATTGAGTGCCTTAATAGATTTACACACTTTGCAGTTATTAATGAAGTTAGTAACTTTCTTCGCCCGCCATTTTGGGTCAAAAGTAAAAAAGTCTCAAACGGTATAAAGTCCTTGTGACTCCTCCGTGAGAAGACAAAGGGTGATCATGTGCTTGCAAAATCAACTGTTCGGCTAGTTCTTTTGGGATCCACAACTTCCAATCCTCTCCCTCTGGTAATGAGTCAGTAGTTAAAAGGTTAAACTTCTTGTACACCAACCCATCAGAAAAACGCAAGTCAGGTAGAGAACCATTAGCGTCTACAACAATCTTAAGGACCTTTAAATAATCTTCGGATTACGATAATCTTCGACTTTTACGTGATAGTGATAGTAAATCGAGTTCCAACTTATTGCGTGGTATAACAGTCACAGCATCACCTGAAAATGTTCGTGAAAGAGCATCCAGCACCGTGTTCAAGCTACCCCGTCGATGTTCTAATCATATCCTTGCAACTTAAGGCTCCATCTGGTCAAACGTCCAGACAGATTCCTTTGCTGCATAAGCCACTTCAGAAACGAGTGATCCGTTATTACTTAAACTTATGACATTATATTCTAGGTAAGCTCTAACTTTCTTAATACCTAATAAGGCTGCATTCTCTTTCTGATACGCTGTAATTTCATTGCGTGGTGTTTAGTTTTTTCGACATAAATGCAATGGGGTGTTCCAACCCATTTTTATCAAGCTGCACTAGAACACAGCTAACACCATCATTGCTGGCGTCGCAGTGGAGAATGAAAGGTGCAGAATAATATGGGTTCATCAGAACAGGTGCGGACACTAAGGCCAGTTTTAACCTATTGAAGGCATATTCGGCTTCTAAAGTCCAAATTAATTTTGCAGTATGTTCTTTTAATAAGTCCGATAAAGGAGAAGCCAAAGAAGCGAAATCAGATATAAAACGTCGGTAATACCCTGCCATACCCAAAAAACGAAGCACCTGTTTTTCTACATTAATGGATAGGTCCACCCGTCTCAGACACCAAGTGATATCTTCGAGTACATGGACGTGCTTTTTTATGTCGCAGACTGGTGATCGATGACGCAGTTGTATGAAATCCCTGGTTTGGTCATGCACTGTTTCCTCATACGTATCAGAATTTCATTCACATAAGCTTTTATAGTCGGGTTTCATTCTGTCCTGTATACATGGTCTTGGACTCAATTCATGGTCATCATTTATTATAGCTCTCGCTACATAGATTTAGCACTAGAAAAATAGTTGTGTAATATTATTCCAATGCCGTTTCCTTTGCCCAATATATATAATCGTTAATCGCTATAAAATTGTATAAAAACGGTTGATTATTCTCATTAATCTATACTCATGGTATTAACATATATAATTCGTTCAAATGTTTTGTAAATAAATTCTTTCTTTGAAAAATTTTCCAAATTTCTATTACAAACTAGCATCCGTATTTCTTAATGGGTAAAATAAAATTAACGAAATAGCGAATATCAAATTTCCCCAAAGAAACTGCATTATCATTTTCGATATTAATTGTATATAAATAGCAGTCGACATGCGGCCTCGCTCTCTTATATTTTTAGTCTATTTGTGACTCTTACCCTTGTATTCTCTGATTAGAATCTTATTTTGGCTGTCACTCATTTTGATTGGCATGAATATTGTAAAACAAAATGTTTTCCTTTGTCTTAGAGTGTTGTTATTTTCTCTAATTAATTTATTATTTGTGTTTGCTTTAAGTAGTGCAATTCATTTTAGTTAAATTATTAATATTAAAAGTTACCAGTGATATTGGCGAAAATATACAAACGAAAACGGAATCTCAGTTTGGTATAAACAATTTTTGTCACAATTGTTATAAGAAAGATTTACATGTTTTTTTTGAGCGTATATTTTGGTTGATTGATATACGAATTATATATGACGGTCGGGCGATTAAAGAAAAATTGTGAAACTGGCCTACTTATCAATTGTATAATTGCTAATAGAATAAAGAAATTCGTAAATTATTCTATTGTGGACTCCGAAGATTAGATTATTATAAAAACCCAAATTTGATTAAACTGGGTGGTAAAATCTCTTAAGATTAAGAGAATTAAAAAAAATTATTATGCATGTTTAGTATCGTCTGTAATTTGTAAATTGTGTTCTGGATAACTATTCTGTAACTTTAATTTATTTTTTTTTCATTGTGCAGTTCGCAATAGATTAGTCATAAAAATTTATTTTAATGGTGTATTCTAAGTAAAGTAAAGAAACAAATAAAAAAATAATTATTGTATGTAATTTGTCCGTCAGTTGTTATATTCCGTATTCTCATTGCTATCATGAATACTGGAAATTAATACCGTTAATACAATAAATGAGTCAGCACGTCGTGGTTCGAGAGAGATCTTCGAATTTACATAACCTTCAGCCATAACCTGGATATTTCATGGGTGATATCGGTGATGTAGCGGATAATTTAATTTTGTTTCAATTGATGAAATCTAAATTCATACTTGCATGATCCAGTCGTTTGACATCTAACTCAACTGAGCAGTTATAATGATATATGTTTAATCATCAGCCGTTATCACATGGTTCAACTGCATTATATTATTGGTATACATTTCCATTCATCATTTATCCGGACTTGCATGAGCCAGTCGTTTTTCATCTAACTCAATTGAGCAGTTGTAATGATATATATTTAATCTTCAGCCGCAATCGCATAATCCAGCTGATTTATATGATTTATGTGCATTAGCGTTTAACTCAAAGTTTTTCAATCTCCAGCGCTGGAACAGATGGCCTAAGCTTCGGCTTGGTGATAGAAGCACGGGGTCAATCACCACATTGGGTGAGTAAAATTTAACTGGTTGGAACGATAATCGAATAAATAATTCAATCACTGACAGGAACTTTTCAACTTGTTATACCCGAATTCTTTTATTTCGAATTACTTTAAAGTGGAAGTGAAGGATACACATGGTTAAATGTTAAACTTATGGACCTGAATGTAGGCATAGGTAATTGTGTGCATGTATGGGTGAGTGTGTGGGATTGGATGAAGTGCGCGAGTGTGTGACTGAATTAAAATAATGGAGGTTGCCGGAACCATATACAGCTTCAAAAAAAAAAAAAGGAATATGTCAATAATCTAATTAGTGATTAAACCTACACAGTTCAAAGTCACTGAAACTTGCAATTGATTTAATAAATACCCAGATTAATGATACACTTCTAAGTCTAAGTGATACTATTACAACGAATGATCAGGCAAATCCTTTCAAAAATGCTATTATTTCGTGTTTTGCTACTTCTAACATATTTTCATCTAATATAAAATAATCAAAACTTTCTAACAATGACAATGGTAACAATATTTATAATTATGCTAGTCCAGTTTTTTTTGAACATCTACATTTTGCAATAATTTTTTAAAACAGAATACAATTTTAATTGGAGACATTGCTTACAATTTAAATTAAACTAATGATAATATGAATAATAACCAACCTAATAGCAATTTAAGCGATAGTAGTAGTAACGGCTTACTAGGTAATCGCCGTGTGGGTGCGTGTGGGTGCGTGAGTGTGTGGGAGGATACGTGAGTGTCTGAGGCGCGAAAGTGTGTGGATGTGTAGTAATTTAGAGGGTTGGACGTGCTGATCGCGGTTCTTGCGCCTAGGGGGTCGCCAGAGTCTCATTCTTTCACTTGATTTTTTCCATTTCCGTATATATCATGTATTTCGCGTACAAGTTTAGTTATTTATGCTGAAGTAACAGGGATTCTTACTCGTTCCCCACATTGATTGATGCTAGCTTGGAGCTATATAAACTTCACTAGGTGCGTGACCTGATAAGCCTCTTCGTTGTTCCGCAACGAAGAAAGCGCTTCATTACAGCATGTCGAATGTATCAGTGACTATTAACAGATCGCCTTGATAAATAAAAACACACGATTTTAATTGATTAGAAATCACTAAATCCATTAGCTTGGACATGGTTTGCGGCACATTACACAGTCCGAGGGGCATCCGTACCAACTGATACAATATCCGTCCTGGTATCGTGAATGCAGTATTTTCCCTGGATGCTTTTTCCAATGGTATTTGTCAGAATGCATCTTTTAGATACAAACTAGTAATAAAATTAGCTTCAGGCAAATGAAGGCCCTTCTAGAATCCAAACAGAGACGCACTTTATCGAGTTTTCTAATCAACACCATTGGAGACAACCAAGGGCTGTTACTCTCTTCTATGACACCCAGTGCCAAAATGCGGTCCAGCTCATCGCCAATCATCTTCTCAACAGCTGAATAAGGTCGCTGTTTGATGGGAACAGCATTTTCGACATCAACGGTGTGTAGCAACGACATACATCCCAGACCTCGTTGAGAAAACGAAGGAATAAGCCGGACCACATCCTGTAACCGTGCATCATTTTCCACTGATAGTCCTTCTACGTTTAACTCTAAAATAGTTCCATGACTTGATAAAAACCCAGTACTGAACAAATTATGAAGTTTAAATAAATCAATTTCCAAATAAAGATCTTGTGTAAGACCAGGTATTATGAGTAACTCAATCGGAAGAGTACGACCGCGAAACGAAATTATAATGTTCGAATCCTTCCCATTACTCTTTGACGTGTCCCATCAGTGGTTTTAACTTTGGTATTCGTTCGCGTAATTAGCTCAGGAGTTTGTAATAAAGCCTGGGCAAACTCCCTTCCAATAACGCTGACCGACGCACAGTGGGATTTTTTGTGCAATAAGTAATTTTTTCGACACATAAAATTTAAAAATGTAATGATGCAGTTTTCTAGAAAGTTGATTCAGTATGAAGAATCCATAAATTGTATCCCAAAAAAAACGTTTATTTGTCTTTGAAATAATGAAGTAAAGTCACATGTAAATTTTGGTCCAAAATATTAAAAACTGTTTACGCACTTCTATAGTGTTTGAACGTAAGATAACTTTATTGCTCTAATTTAAATAGTGATTATTTTCAAATATAGATTTTTCTGCGTATTTAAAAAAAAAATTATAAAGTTCGCTCATATGGTTTAAAAGATATGATAGAATGAAATTTGTTCTATAATGTGCAGTGATTGCAAACTTCCTTGGAAGAAAAAAAAGGTTGCTCGGTCGTGCTAGGTGCTCCTGCTATAATAAAATGAAAGGTAAGACCCCATACTATCAATTAAAAAAAAAAAAATTTAAATAATTAATAATCTTTTAGAAAATCATAAAATTTGTCTCCAAATTTATGAAATTTTTAATTTAAAAAAATTACAAAAGATGAAAAACGTGATCTACGCAGGTGAACAAGTCGAAATTTGAACTTGACCATTTTTGATTTTCCTGAAACTTGGCATATAAGTAGTATGGACAAAATAAAAAATACATCTTATTTTAAAATTTTTTTAAAGTGCATAGTTTGAGCATAGGGGGCATCATGCACCCCAACATGCATGAAAAATGAAAATTCTGTCAATCCAATGTAACTTTGAAATTAAATTGCTCAAGAACGGCTAAACCGATTTCATCAAACTTTTTTTTGTTTGATAGATGATTAATTAATCGTTTGAAAAAAAATTAATTTATTGTTTTTATAATTAATTTTTAAATAAAAATATTGAAAAAACTTTTTTAAAGATGACACTAGGGTCAAAGATCAATTGGAATTTAATTAGTTTTTTTTCTGAAAATAGTTCTATCCTTATTGTAAAATATATCAAATTTACAAAGAGGCTAAAACTCTTGTTATTGAGATATTTAATTTTAAACATTTTTAGTACGGCTGAAGTTCGAATTTTTCTTCATTTTTTCAAACAACTTCCATTAACAAAAAATTTTAAAATCAATTAATTTCAATTTCAATTTCAATTCAATTTCCTTTAAAATATATCAAATTTACAAAGAGGCGTTAATTTGTGTTCTTGAGATATTTAATTTTAAAGATTTTTAGTCAGTCTAAAATTCTAATTGTTCATTATTTTTTCGAACAATTTTTATCATCAAAAAATTTTAACCACTGAAGTTCGAGAAAATAATGAACAATTAGAATTTTAATCGGACAAAAAATCTTTAAAATTACAATTAAACAAATTAAACATTTAAACATTTAAAATACAATTAAATAAATTTTATGCAATTTCGATACCTATTTAATTGTTTGTTATTTTGAAAATGAAATGACCTACAATGAAAGACAATAAAGTTCTAACTACTAATATTAATGAGAAATGAGAATTGCGTCTTGAGAAACTAAAAAACAATCATGAAAAAAATAATTATTTTCATAATAGAAATTCAATTTAATTTAATCATAGTAGTCTTTGCCTCCAGCCAATATTCGAAAGAGGCATGTCCCTCATGTCCCGAAAGAGGCATTAGTTTGAATTTTTTGTTTTTTAAATAATCAGAGCGAAAATGTTTTTGTTGATTTTTTATTTATAAAGTACAATCCAAAAAATTTATTTCAGAGTTCAATGCAATCAAATATATTGTTTTTGGCATATGAATATAGACTATTTTTTGTTTTTTTTTACCACAATTGTGTTCGTTATTAGTCTTAATAGAATAAAATAAACAGATGTTAATTTTATTCTGTTTCGTGAATGCTGCAGAACACAACAAAACAGTGGTCAATTTTGATGAAACTTTATTTTATTCCTAATTGAGGTAATAAAAGGCTCTGTGCCAAATTTCAAAAACTTTGGGCCAAAAATAAATTTTGGATTCTATGGGCGGTGGGTAGTGGGCGTGACCCATTTTGATGAAACTTTATTTTATTCTTAATTGAGGTAATAAAAGGCTCTGTGCCAAATTTCAAAAACTTTGGGCCAAAAATAAATTTTGGGTTCTATGGGCTGCGGGTAGTGGGCGTGGCCAATTTTGATGAAACTTTATTTTATTCTTAATTGAGGTAATAAAAGGCTCTGTGCCAAATTTCAAAAACTTTGGGCCAAAAATAAATTTTGGGTTCTATGGGCGGTGGGTAGTGGGCGTGGCCAATTTTGATGAAACTTTGTTTTATTCTTAATTGAGTTAATAAAAGGCTCTGTGCCAAATTTCAAAAACTTTGGGCCAAAAATAAATTTTGGGTTCTATGGGCGGTGGGTAGTGGGCGTGGCCAATTTTTATGAAACTTTATATTTTTCTTAATTGAGCTAACCAAAGGCTCAGAGCAAAATTTTAACATTCTACGAGCACTCCTTATATTTTTTGCCAAAAATTGTATGAATAAATCCCACTGTGCGACGCACTACTATCCAGAAGGACAATTTTTTTTTGTTTTAGTAGTTTAACCTCCACATCATACCTCTTATCGTTACCAAGTGTGAAGATCGAAGACACAATCGTGGATTGAAAAGCCTTACCTAGCTGCCAAAAATTTCTCCTTCGCAACCTTGATCTTAAAGTTTTGGATGTTGTGCTAACTGTATTTATCTCTAACTCTTCACGACGATTCATATAATCCTTCAATCGTTGCTGAGGAGATCTATAACATTGAAGAGGAGGTAATTTTGGCAGAGAAGTACATGGGTTCTCGCGTTGCAACACGTTTATTCCTTTCGAATGCACAGGCTTAGGCAAGGTACTAAGAGAAATAGATGTAGGATTAGAATAATCTATCACCGTAGGCATGGGATTGGCCGAAGCACATAGAGAATTAGACACCATATCATTAGGAAATGGAGTAAAAGATGTAAGATAATTGGATGTAATTGAAAATATAGTGGACACATAGGGATGTTCTGAAGGCATAGTTGAAGGAAATGGATGAAATTCCTCCCTTTGTTTATAAACAAATTCACTTGAACAAGATAAGAACGTCATAGTTGAACTAAAAAAATTGTATGCAGAAATACAGGTTAGTAAGTCAGTTTGACTAACTTAACCGATAAATTCGGGCATCAGAAAAATGATTAGTTGTCGAGGCTATCGTGGCCGATTTGAGTTCGACACTTGACGAAAATCTGTGCGACATTCCTCACAATCAGGTTATTGGTTCTTGTCAGTGCGGTGTTGCTAGGTGTTTGGGTCGGGCATTAAGAACACTAATAAGAGCTAGTTTCCATTCACATGTTTGTAACATATGGTTCGTAAATGACATAGTGATGATAAAATGGCCTGATGCAATACTGGCGCACTAGTGCTACGGCACGATAACTGGCTCAAAGTCTCATTTTTCGTGTTAAATGCCATAGTCAGACCCTTCTCAAAATGAATTATTTCGACAATTGGTAATAATTTCTCATTAACTACTGTCTAAAGCTTAAAAATCGGTAAGTTAAAATTTTAGAATAATAATATATCGGAGAGGAAACCACTAGTTTAATGAACACTGTGCGCTTCTGAATAGAACCAGAATCAGGAACAGCCAAGAAGTAGCGTGCCTTGAGATTAAAATTCCAACTAGTCTCAGTATGTGAGTTCGAATATGTCTCCTCAGCCCATCACAATTTCAAAAGAAAACTGACTCAAATGAACAAAAAACAGAAACTCTGACAACCTCAAAAGCCATAAGAACCAAGACCATCACCATCAAATATAAGTATTGCATTAAAAAATGTTTCACTCACCCCATTACTTGTAAATTATTATCGAAAACTCCGTTTTTTTTCAACATGAGCCAACCATAGTGACTAAAATCTGGGTTCACGAAAATCAATCGTTGGGCTAATGGTTAAAGCGTTTGTTGAATTCTAATAATAATACAATATAATAACCGATTGTTGCGCCAATGGTTCAAGCGATTGTTGAATCAGAATAATAAGCCATTATAATAAGCAATCGTTGCGTCAATGGTACAGGCGATTGTTGAACAAAGATAATAATATAACTCAATCGTTGCGCCACATGTACAGACGATTGTTGAATTATAATTATAATATAGTTTAATCGTTGCGCCAAATGTACAGGATATTGTTGAATACTAATAATAAAATAGATTTATTGTTATTTGATTGATTTAATTATAATCCATTTGAAAAATTTAAAACATAAATGTACAACAAAGATTCAAACCAAGAAAAGTAACTTTGATAATTTAATTTTTATTTTGATAAACATAAATTTATTTTTTTTTAATCATAAACACGTTAAATAACAAATTAATCTGTGTCTATCGATTTGTTTTTCCATTATTGTTTTTCCATTTGTTTTTCATTTGTTTTTCCATAATAAATTTTTAATCTTAATAACCAATGAATTTAATTTTTTTTCTCTTTTTTTTTTAATTACATTTATATTACTTTCTTTTCACGTGAATTCGAAAATTATCTAAATTCTAAACTGCTTCGTAACAAAATAAAGCTAGCTAACAGCCTTCAGTAATTTTTATCCATCAAATGGAAAAAAAGCATTTAACTGCTAATGACTTTTCATCTAAACTTTTACAATCTATAGTCCAACTATTTTATTTCTATTTGTATTTGGTTATTTTAATTCAAATTTGTATTTGGTTTTTGTGATTCGTAAGCTTGATTTTAAATTGTTTCAGGATATTTTTTGTGGGTTTGAGAAAGAGAAAAATGCAAGAATGTTTGATTAAATCAAAATTGTTTTTCTGTTTTAGTCATATAATCTTTTAGGTAGGATAATGGTGACTATGTTGTTATTTTATTTCTAAAGATTCAGTTGGAAGTCAAATTATTCTAATGTTTGGTTTAAGCAAAAATAACAGTTTCCACTTTGAAAGATATTTTAGATACATTGATTTATTTTTAATTGTACAAAAGCCTGTTCTTGTTCTTTATCTATATAAATTTACTATATAAATGTACTTCTTCTTGCCTTCTGTTTTTCCGCCGCATTTTTTTCTAATGATCTCGACAACAGCTACCTACAAAAACATCTCGTTTGATTTTATTGTGTTGATTATATTGGTTATTCAAGAAAGATTTGTTGATATAAATTAAATAATTAAAAGTTTTTCAAAACGTTTGAAGGATTTTACTTGTAAAAGGTCATGCTTTTTCTGTCTTTATCTAAATATGATAGAAAAAGAATTCTTTGAATTCATTCTATTAAATAAATTCCATCAAATGTTTTCAAAAACTTCTAATTATTCTTAGTTTTACTCTGATTCATTGATAACCTAATAGAAAATTATTCTAGTTTTAATTTTCTTCAACTTCCAGTCAAATATTTAACAAAATCATCTTAAGGACATTAAATTCTCATCAAAACTTTAATTAAGTTTTTTTTGTTATGAAAAAAAAAATCAAAATATCAAATAATCAAAATAAAACAAAATAAGTTTTATAAAGTTTTTAATATTTTATCTAAATGGAAAATAACTTAACTGACAAAAGATTAAATTTTTTTTAAATCTTCAACAAAAAAAAACTAAACGAAAATCAAGAGAAATAAATCAAAAAATGCTTAAGCTATCTATTTCTTTTAGCTTTACAAAACGAAAAAAACTTTGTAATTTATAAACTTTTGAATAAAACCTAAATAAGTAATCAAAGAAAAAAGTTTAGCATAAATTTTCAATTGGTTTTGGAAGAGAAGGAATTCAACAATTATATTTTGTCAAATCGTTTTGAATGAGTCTAATTGTCACCTAATATAGGTGTTATTTCCTTGAAACAAATTTCTTTAATTAAATAAAAATTTGAATGAAATTTTTCTTTTGTATGAGATCTTAACTGTTAGAAGTTGCTGTATTTCTAGACAAGATTAACTATATTTAGCTCCTGCTTATACTCATTAAATTTAATTCTGCTCTTTTTTATCTTAAGTCTTGTTCAAAAAGTACTGCATATGTGTAAAATATTCATAATTTTTCAGGTTTTTATGATTTTTCTCCACAGTTTTTGAGAATTTTTGATTTCATACCTTTTCTAAATTCTATATTTTAAATTATGAATTTCAAAATTTTCAATTAGAAATTAGAAATTCTATATTAATTCTTAATTCTTAATTCTTAATTCTTAATTCTTAATTCTTAATTCTTAATTCTTAATTCTTAATACTTAATTCTTAATTCTTAATTCTTAATTCTTAATTCTTAATTCTTAATTCTTAATTCTTAATTCTCAATTCTTAATTCTTAATTCTTAATTCTTAATTCTTAATTCTTAATTCTTAATTCTTAATTCTTAATTCTTAATTCTTAATTCTTAATTCTTAATTCTTAATTCTTAATTCTTAATTCTTAATTCTTAATTCTTAATTCTTAATTCTTAATTCTTAATTCTTAATTCTTAATTCTTAATTCTTAATTCTTAATTCTTAATTCTTAATTCTTAATTCTTAATTCTTAATTCTTAATTCTTAATTCTTAATTGTTAATTCTTAATTCTTAATTCTTAATTCTTAATTCTTAATTCTTAATTCTTAATTCTTAATTCTTAATTCTTAATTCTTAATTCTTAATTCTTAATTCTTAATTCTTAATTCTTAATTCTTAATTCTTAATTCTTAATTCTTAATTCTTAATTCTTAATTCTTAATTCTTAATTCTTAATTCTTAATTCTTAATTCTTAATTCTTAATTCTTAATTCTTAATTCTTAATTCTTAATTCTTAATTCTTAATTCTTAATTCTTAATTCTTAATTCTTAATTCTTAATTCTTAATTCTTAATTCTTAATTCTTAATTCTTAATTCTTAATTCTTAATTCTTAATTCTTAATTCTTAATTCTTAAATCTTAAATCTTAATTCTTAATTCTTAATTATTAATTATTAATTATTAATTATTAATTCTTAATTCTTAATTCTTAATTCTTAATTCTTAATTCTTAATTCTTAATTCTTAATTCTTAATTCTTAATTCTTAATTCTTAATTCTTAATTCTTAATTCTTAATTCTTAATTCTTAATTCTTAATTCTTAATTCTTAATTCTTAATTCTTAATTCTTAATTCTTAATTCTTAATTCTTAATTCTTAATTCTTAATTCTTAATTCTTAATTCTTAATTCTTAATTCTTAATTCTTAATTCTTAATTCTTAATTCTTAATTCTTAATTCTTAATTCTTAATTCTTAATTCTTAATTCTTAATTCTTAATTCTTAATTCTTAATTCTTAATTCTTAATTCTTAATTCTTAATTCTTAATTCTTAATTCTTAATTCTTAATTCTTAATTCTTAATTCTTAATTCTTAATTCTTAATTCTTAATTCTTAATTCTTAATTCTTAATTCTTAATTCTTAATTCTTAATTCGTAATTCTTAATTCTTAATTCTTAATTCTTAATTCTTAATTCTTAATTCTTAATTCTTAATTCTTAATTCTTAATTCTTAATTCTTAATTCTTAATTCTTAATTCTTAATTCTTAATTCTTAATTCTTAATTCTTAATTCTTAATTCTTAATTCTTAATTCTTAATTCTTAATTCTTAATTCTTAATTCTTAATTCTTAATTCTTAATTCTTAATTCTTAATTCTTAATTCTTAATTCTTAATTCTTAATTCTTAATTCTTAATTCTTAATTCTTAATTCTTAATTCTTAATTCTTAATTCTTAATTCTTAATTCTTAATTCTTAATTCTTAATTCTTAATTCTTAATTCTTAATTCTTAATTCTTAATTCTTAATTCTTAATTCTTAATTCTTAATTCTTAATTCTTAATTCTTAATTCTTAATTCTTAATTCTTAATTCTTAATTCTTAATTCTTAATTCTTAATTCTTAATTCTTAATTCTTAATTCTTAATTCTTAATTCTTAATTCTTAATTCTTAATTCTTAATTCTTAATTCTTAATTCTTAATTCTTAATTCTTAATTCTTAATTCTTAATTCTTAATTCTTAATTCTTAATTCTTAATTCTTAATTCTTAATTCTTAATTCTTAATTCTTAATTCTTAATTCTTAATTCTTAATTCTTAATTCTTAATTCTTAATTCTTAATTCTTAATTCTTAACTCTTAATTCTTAATTCTTAATTCTTAATTCTTAATTCTTAATTCTTAATTCTTAATTCTTAATTCTTAATTCTTAATTCTTAATTCTTAATTCTTAATTCTTAATTCTTAATTCTTAATTCTTAATTCTTAATTCTTAATTCTTAATTCTTAATTCTTAATTCTTAATTCTTAATTCTTAATTCTTAATTCTTAATTCTTAATTCTTAATTCTTAATTCTTAATTCTTAATTCTTAATTCTTAATTCTTAATTCGTAATTCTTAATTCTTAATTCTTAATTCTTAATTCTTAATTCTTAATTCTTAATTCTTAATTCTTAATTCTTAATTCTTAATTCTTAATTCTTAATTCTTAATTCTTAATTCTTAATTCTTAATTCTTAATTCTTAATTCTTAATTCTGAATTCTGAATTCTGAATTCTGAATTCTGAATTCTGAATTCTTAATTCTTAATTCTTAATTCTTAATTCTTAATTCTTAATTCTTAATTCTTAATTCTTAATTCTTAATTCTTAATTCTTAATTCTTAATTCTTAATTCTTAATTCTTAATTCTTAATTCTTAATTCTTAATTCTTAATTCTTAATTCTTAATTCTTAATTCTTAATTCTTAATTCTTAATTCTTAATTCTTAATTCTTAATTCTTAATTCTTAATTCTTAATTCTTAATTCTTAATTCTTAATTCTTAATTCTTAATTCTTAATTCTTAATTCTTAATTCTTAATTCTTAATTCTTAATTCTTAATTCTTAATTCTTAATTCTTAATTCTTAATTCTTAATTCTTAATTCTTAATTCTTAATTCTTAATTCTTAATTCTTAATTCTTAATTCTTAATTCTTAATTCTTAATTCTTAATTCTTAATTCTTAATTCTTAATTCTTAATTCTTAATTCTTAATTCTTAATTCTTAATTCTTAATTCTTAATTCTTAATTCTTAATTCTTAATTCTTAATTCTTAATTCTTAATTCTTAATTCTTAATTCTTAATTCTTAATTCTTAATTCTTAATTCTTAATTCTTAATTCTTAATTCTTAATTCTTAATTCTTAATTCTTAATTCTTAATTCTTAATTCTTAATTCTTAATTCTTAATTCTTAATTCTTAATTCTTAATTCTTAATTCTTAATTCTTAATTCTTAATTCTTAATTCTTAATTCTTAATTCTTAATTCTTAATTCTTAATTCTTAATTCTTAATTCTTAATTCTTAATTCTTAATTCTTAATTCTTAATTCTTAATTCTTAATTCTTAATTCTTAATTCTTAATTCTTAATTCTTAATTCTTAATTCTGAATTCTGAATTCTGAATTCTTAATTCTTAATTCTTAATTCTTAATTCTTAATTCTTAATTCTTAATTCTTAATTCTTAATTCTTAATTCTTAATTCTTAATTCTTAATTCTTAATTCTTAATTCTTAATTCTTAATTCTTAATTCTTAATTCTTAATTCTTAATTCTTAATTCTTAATTCTTAATTCTTAATTCTTAATTCTTAATTCTTAATTCTTAATTCTTAATTCTTAATTCTTAATTCTTAATTCTTAATTCTTAATTCTTAATTCTTAATTCTTAATTCTTAATTCTTAATTCTTAATTCTTAATTCTTAATTCTTAATTCTTAATTCTTAATTCTTAATTCTTAATTCTTAATTCTTAATTCGTAATTCTTAATTCTTAATTCTTAATTCTTAATTCTTAATTCTTAATTCTTAATTCTTAATTCTTAATTCTTAATTCTTAATTCTTAATTCTTAATTCTTAATTCTTAATTCTTAATTCTTAATTCTTAATTCTTAATTCTTAATTCTTAATTCTTAATTCTTAATTCTTAATTCTTAATTCTTAATTCACAATTCTTAATTCTTAATTATAATACATAACTGACACATATTGACATATGTGCTTTGTGAAAAATCTTGTCAGTCTTGGAAAAATGGTGGTTACCGCACATAAAAAAAATGATAATCTAAAATCTTAAATTTTTATTTCATTTTCTGCCATCATACCCAATGTAATAATAAAATAACATGATAATTAAAATTTTTCCACGCGATAATTCGTATATCAAATTTCGTTCTGATGATGATATTTCATAAAAATTAAAATTCCAACAAAAACATGAATTGTAAACGTAGTTATATAATCCAAAAATATACACCTTAATCAGAGAGAATTTTCTGTTGATTCTCCATTTTCTTTTTTTTGCCTTAAAAATATTCTATGATATAAATTTTATTGGATTCCCACAGCACGACCTTTAGCCACAACGTGAAAATTTTGTGGAATATGAAATAAAAAAAAACACAAAAGCAAAAAACGTTAACAACGAAACAACAGGAAAATTGTTAGCGAAAAATATAAAAAATAAATGAGAAAAAAGGAAAATTGCTTGAGCAAAAAGAAAACTAGAAAATAACACAAATATACAGTTTTGAGTTTGTTAGTTTTAATGGTATAAAAAAAATGACCGGATGATTTGTCGGATGTATGAAATATTTTATTTATCAAAATGAATAACTTTTTTATTTTATAATTACATTATTATTATTATACAATGAAGGGAGTATCTCATACATAAATTAAAGAACAAATACATACATTAACAAATTTTGAACAAACTTAGCACATTTGTATGTATCCTTTGTTTCAAATTTTTATAAAATATTAAGGAAACAATTTTCATGCTGGTGTTTACAACATATCTCATTTTTACAAAAAAAAGCAATATTATTATTACCACTATCTATCTGGGTCGCATATTATACTATTATTATTTTTATAACAAAAACAACAACAAGAATAATATTATCACATTAAATACATGGAAGCTTTGCCAAAAGCTTTTTTTATATTTTCTTTTTCAAAATAGACATTAAACCACGATTTCAAAACCATGTAGTAAAATAGTACAAAGTGATTTTGTGAAAATTTTACGGATAATATGGTGAAAATTAACATCAGATTTGGCAGAAAGTTTATAAATATTATTTTCTGAACATGAATAGAATTATAATGATAAGCAAAAAGGTTGGTTAAAGGTTGAATAGATCAATCGGATATAATTATTCTAAATATCATTCCTGAACTTTTTTTGTTTTTTTTCACGAGAAATTTTAATGAGAATAATTTGATTATTTTTATTAGCCGTCCATGGATTAATAGTTTTGTTTATTTAAAGAACCGTTAAAATGGTTGAGTGGTGGTTTGTGTGATGTAACTATCCTATCACACTCGACTATATGGAAGCAACAACCTTTTAATCCAAATCCAAGTATGTTTTGATAAATGATCCAAACTGCATTTGCCCGATTTCTTTCTAAAATATCACTTTGGATAGTTACATCTTACTTCTATTGGAAGAAACCGGTGTATGCGCAGTCATCATATCTACAGACTAAAAACTAGACTAATTTAAAGCAGTATAGCCCAAACCTTTTGGACGAATTTATTTAAACTTTTGTTAAAAAGAATTGCAAAAAAATTTTCGGGTCCAATTCGATTTCGACACTTCGTTTTTTCAGACAAAGTCGGTCCAAATTGTCAAGTTTTACATTATAGTGTTTAAAAACTAAAGTTAACTATGAAGTGGATGATTAAATCTAAAACTTGATATCTACGACTCAAAATAAATTCTTTAATAGCAGTAACCTGTTTCATCTGCTAACAGAAAATAAATTGGCTTATCTTTCCTTGGTTATAGACATACGAATTGTTATTTTTACTATTAATTATACAAAAGAAAAAAAAATACAATAAAGTTTTTTGTTAGTTGTTCGCTTAGTTGTTAGCTGTTCGCTTAGAGCTTAGGACTGACAAACTCGTGATCAAACAGTGTTCACACGAAACCCCTCTCCCTCGATTTCATTCGATTATTTACTACTACCACAAAAATCTATGCCAATGATGTTCCAATGATCTACGCACATCATTGCACCCTCCTGAGCGCCATCTATTTTAAGGGCTAGTTGCTTCGGCAGGTGACTTGTTACGCACTCCTCAGCGGATTACAACTTCCATGTCCACCATCCTGCTATCTTAAGCAAGCAACACCTTCTATGGTATCTGTATGAGTCATTAATTTGGCGCCTTAACATAACGTTTAGTTCATCCAACAGCACCAGTTCTGCTTACCGAAAATGACCCACTGGGCACAATATATCATTTTCCAAAGACCTCTTCATCGTAATCATAAGCGCTAATCGAGATAATAAGGGTTCAGATCAGAATAAATAAGGCTGTTAGTTGGTTTATACCGGTTTATACCGGAATTTAACATTTAAAATTAAATCAACAAGTGACTTCTGGCCCAGGCAAATTTCGAAGAAAATTTTAATTAATTGGTTATTATAAAGACCAAAAACCTCAGAAAATAGGTATACATAAAATTAAAAAATATAAGAATAAAGCAAAAGGAAAAAAAACTTAACTTATAGAGTTGATTGTTGATTGTAGACGGGTCGATCCACAAAATTCTGCAACTTTTCCGCAATCAAATCATTGTTACATTCCACTAATTGCGCGGTTGTTGCTGATTCAATATCTAATAACTCATTGTCAACTGGTCAAAGTAGTAATAGTTTACCACCATTAGTAGTCTATCACCTCTACCACCACTTAATTATATTTATATTTCCGAATTTGCAACTATATATTATTAATTTATAATTATATTTCTGAAAAACGAAATTATTTTTCTTTCTGCAAAGTTTTAAAACGATGCGCAATGATTGTTTACATTTAGCATTTTAGTCATGTAGACAACTTTTTTAGACGAAGAAAATTTTAATTTTTTTGTAATGGCCGATAAATTTTACCACCAAACAATAACTTTCACTCCACCGGCTTCCACCACATATACAGAAAAAAAGTGTATTGTTTTAATTAAATAGTTTAATCAAAAAAAAATTATTCTCAAATTAATAACTTTTCAAAATTTAACATTCATTGATTCTTTTTTCATTATGCCATTGTTTATGATTAAAATAATATAAACAATTCTAAAAATTAATCAAATTTCCTAATTGGCAATTATATTAAAATGAAAAAACTTTTACACAATCATATTAAAAAGTTCAAAACAAACATTTTAATTTTTGATTTTTTTGAAAATTAAAACTTGGCTTTTATTTCTATTTCAAATTTTATGGAAAGTTAAAACTTAACTGATTTCATAAAAGCGATGCGATCTCTCTGTGGTATACACTTTATTAAAAACGATATACATTTATCTCTCACACCGCAAATCCAATCCGTATTCCAAAAAAACATAACAAAGATCATTTTAATAGTTCCATATCAAAAAAACAGAAGGTAATTCAATATTTAATCAATCATTTATATTGACTATTGTCAACATATTACAGCGAAAACTCGGAATATGAACTACTCTCTATACATCAACGCTTCTGTGCATGATTCATTTACTTTATATCGTTTTCGTTTAAAACAAAATAATAAAAAAAGTATTTTTGAAAAAATATAGTGAAACACTGCATACGCCGGAATTGTTTTATAAAATGATTTCAAATCGATTGATAGCACGAAACAATGTATTATTTTTAGTATGAACTGTGTGAGAACTGTTTGGTTTAAACATTAAAATAAAATATTTATTCAATAGATTTAGGTAGGCAGACTCTAATAGGGAAATCATAAATGATTTCTGATAGGACTCGGATGAGAATTCTCTATTAGGATGCTACAACAACAAAACAGTGATCACCAGAGAAATTAATTGACTAAACCTGAATTTATTAAATGTATGTTTATGCAGATTTTTTGTTTTTACACGCTAGAGTTGTAACCTAATTTTTGGTTTATATTCATTAGCGTTGACATTTTTTGGTAGAGTTTATCTAGTCGGCTAGCCCTGATGAGAATGATAAACTTTTTAAAGTTTAAAATTTTCTCATTGGTTCGAAACTAGATCACTCTAAAATTGTATGGATTGCAAAAAGTTTATAATTTGCACCATAATTTTTTAGATTCAAAATAATGGATAACTAAGCAATAAATCACATATAAAATATGACACCGGCCAAAATTTCGTGATAGGACAGGGAAAATAAAAATAAAATGAGAAATAAAAAGCAAATTTGTTTTAAAAATGTGTAGGAACAAAACTAAAATGTATTTGCCAATAGTCCAGCTTATAATGAAGCGCTTCTTCGTTGCCTAGCAACAAGTGGCATAGCAGGTTGCGTACCTAGCGAGATTATTATTTTGCCCCTGACTAGTTGCAGCCCATGGGATCGAGAGAAAAATACCTGCTACTCCAGCACAAATAACTGTAATGTACGCGATAATAACGGATATAACAAGAAGCAAGTGAAAGACTGAGACTCTGGCGACCCCCGTACACGAAAGAACCACGATCACCTCGTCCAACCCCATAATTTCAATACAGTCACACACTCGCGCTCTTCATCCACTCCCACAAATACCAGCCATCCATATCCCCATACTCTCACGCTTGCATACACTTTTATACCCCTACATACATACGCACCGTCATCCATGTCCCCATACACTCACGCATACATATGCACATACAGTCGTCTTTCATACCCAAACGAAAAACTTCGTCATCCATTTTTTGTTATATTAGTTTAAAAATTTTATTATAAATCACGTAATCACATGAACTGTAGGTTGTTCCTTAGTGCTTCGTAGCGAAAGTTATTCACTAGATAGTTGCTATGAACATCTCTCGCTTTTAATTTGACATCAGCAGCGGAACCTTAGTTCTTCTACCACACCCCGTTTCACCGACTAATACTAAGGCTAGAAAGTTTTCCAAACAATACAATATCCCGCATGGAGGGATCAGTTTTTATTGTTTTGACATTTTTTTTTTATTTTTGATCTACGGGTGTGACAACCCCGCGTACTCCAGTCCCTGCTATTGACATACGAGTTGACGTGAGATATCACACACCACTGGCAATAGCAGTGAGATATCACTAACCAAGGTGACATCTTAGGAGTGGTGGCGGATGAACTGTATTCAGTCAACGGTAGCACACTCAATCCTAGCTGTTAAATGATGCTTGATGATGAGACGCTGTTGCTTCTTTGAAAAAATGAGCCTTCATATAATTATGTGTGGGCCTTTAATCTTCAAGAAAGAGAGTGCGTCACAGGATCAAGGAATATGCAACCGGCTGGATTATTGGCAAGTACATTTTTGTTTTGTTTCAGCAAATTTTTGTCAAAATTTGCTATTTACTTTTTAATTTACTTTTATTTTCTCTATTCTATCATAAAATATTGGCCTATGTCATATTTTGTCAGTGATAGGATTTTGTGTTTAGTTACCCATTCTTTAAAAAATATAAAAATACAAAAAAAGAAAGATTTACGTCCATCAACACCTTTGAACGTATGTTGTTGTGGGATCTTGGTCTTAAAAGGTTTTTATGCGTTATTGTGACACATATTGTAATTCCAACTACACATCACATTTTATTAAAAAAAAAAAAAAATACAATATACGATTTTTGATTAAAAAAAATCTGTATATCGGAAGACGGTCACGTTGATGTTAGAATGCCAATGAAAGGCGTGAGTTACAGATAAAAGTCGTCGCGTTATCGGCGCGTTGTCGATTGAGCGTTTTGATTGAGCCTTTTGTAAATCCAAAAAGAATCGCCATCTGGTTTCTGGAACTTCGGTTTAACAGATGTTGAGTTCATAACGCATTCAACTTTTACGAAACTATTTTTATTCCGTTGACCGAAATCATAAAATACGCTTTTGGAATACTCAAACTTTAATTAACTAATCACGTGAAATTCAATATTAAAACTATTTACACTTTATTAATGCGGTTTAGAAAGATTAAAATTTAATTAATTGCGTTGGCTCCACTCATCTGTTTTTTTGTATATTAGGGGAAATCAGATTAATAAATTTCGTTTGAAAGTTTTATCACTCACGCAGATTCACACCTATATATGAAAAATTAAAATGTAACTCACCCCATAGTGTTGTGGAATCCCGCTTTTTTGTATTTTAGCCCCTCATATCCATCCTCTCTCTCGGTAGTATGGTTGATAATAAAAATTAAACTGGACACCCAATCAATCAAGGTGCATATTGAATTAGACATCGTAAACTTGATGCATCAGTTAAATTGATGGGTTAATAAAATTAGGTTGCAGTGGTTTTTCCCCATAAATCCTTTTCCCTTTTCAGACGGCAATATACTGTTTATGTTGTGTAATCCGGATATATATTCATATTTGGTTTAAGCAAAAACATTAACAAAAAAACGCCCCGCTGTCTGTTGGAAATTCTTTTTGAAACTCCTGCAACCACAATTCACTCAGATCCTGTTACACCAGTCATCAAGTCTCCATAACAGGTTTATGTTTTTCATATATTAATATGTAGCCTCGAGCAAAACCAAAAATGTCTCTACGAAGTTATGTATCGCCTTCAACACCTGCCCAACCCGATACTATACGGACCCTCTCCAGAAATCCAATGCAAGTATTTATTTTATTATGTAGGTTATTAGTTGATTATTTTATGATTTCGTCGTGCCACTAAATTAATTAAACTCACCGTCTACAGTTTCACCAATAAATGTAGATTAAATTAAATTTTATTTTATCTAATAGTTAGATTGATGTCCGAAGACTACATTTATAAGAACTTAAAATGTTTTTTTGTTTATATTTCTTAGAAAAGTTATAAATATATACTATTAGCAATCACTAACTTATAGGCAAAATTTACACACATACGAACTAAAAAGTTCTTACTAAAAAATTCTTTGTTTTAACTAAATAATTTAACTAATTAACTAATTTTAACAAAAACTATATTTTGTTTTTGTTATTATTTGCTTTAGATTCAACCAGTTTTGGAAATTTATTAGAAAGAATCAGAGCACTTACAGTAAACATTCACTGTTTTAGGGCGTCGTAAAAATGGCCGGCTATGACTGGAAGTTTTAAGTGGTAGACATTTAACCAGAACTTGTAACTCACACATAGCACGTCAATTTTATTGTAACACGGAACATCACATTGTAGTTTAGCGATTATTTTCTTCTTTAAATTTAGTTTTTATTGTAACTAAACTATCTTTTTCCATCAATTATTACCACCAACCGGATGAATGACAGCACAACAAAACGTCCACGTTAAAATTAAAATAATCCAATTGGAAAAATAGCAATAAGAGAGCGAGGCTAGCTGTCATCTACTATTTATATGCGGTTAACGCCATTTCTTTGTTTATTCCCCAATAACGAATCGATAAGGTAGTTTCTTGGGAAATTATATTTTTGTTTTATCGTTAGTTATTATACCCATTAAGGAGTATAGACTGCTAGTTTGTAATAGAAATTGGAAAAGATTTGAAAAAAAAACATTGTTTACGAAACAATTGAACGAATTATATATGTGAGTAGCGCGATTAAGGATTAATGATAATACACAACGGTTTTCTGACAATTTTATAGCGATTAATGATTACAAATTAATTACAGGAAATCACATTGAAAAATATTATTAATTGATAGACGATTGTATGAAATCTACCTGAAAATAGCGGAAGTACGAATACAACTTGAGCAAAGGGAATTACATTGGAGAAATATTACACAACTGTTTTAGGGCAATCCCTGTTTTACGAAAACTATTGTAGATGACAACTACGGTTTGAGTTTGAGGGAAAAAAATAATCATGAAGGTCTCAGCCAATGTAAATTTGATGTATCAGGGAGTTATACAACCGCGTTAGGATAGTAATTTTTTTTAACGGAAACCACAGTAGATGATGACTTTGGGTTGAGTTTAAGAAACTATGTGTACAGGACAAAATGAAAACGACTATGAAAATTTCTGTTAAGGATTGTTTTGCGTGTATGGGACAATGGTTTGAATTTCAATTACAACGTTTGAGTTACCCGTCATAACAAGCTAATGGCAAAATCCTTGATTATGTAACGTACTATCTTCCTCAATGATTAAAACTCAGATATATTTTTATATGAAGGCTCGTTTCTTCGAGCAAGCTACAGTGTGCCATCATCAAGGAACATTCATTAGCTAAGATTAAGAGTGCTACCGTTGGCAGAATACAGTTCATCCGCCAGCAACCCCAATATTTCACTTTGGCTAGTTATATCTCACTGTTATTGCCAGTGGTATGTGATATCTTACCTTAACTCATATACCAATAGCAGGGACTGGAAGACACGGGCTTGTCACACCCGTAGATCAAAAATAAAAAATAAAATTAACAAATTAATATAAAAAATGATCCCCCCATGATAAAGAGCTTAAACACATATGACCATGCAGATGATATTAGTATCTTTTGAGAGAAGACAGTATAAGGCATTTGCAAAAAATGCAGAATTTCTAGATATAACCAACAGTTGGTTTCGGAAGCATAGCCTAGCGATCAATGTTTCTAAGACACAATTCGCTGCATTTACAAACAGAAGTAAACGGAAGGAAATTGATAGCTATACACCTTGACACTTCGAGATAGCGTGAAGTACCTTTTTGTAAATCTCTTGCCTATGGAAAGTCTATAGAACTTATTAGAATCTACTCCTCGGCTTTTATTTGTCAGGTCTTGAAATTACAATACAGTTCAAATTTTTAGAAGCTACCTATTGTTGCAGAGAAATTCATGAATTCGTTATGGAATGTCTGAAGAAACATTTGATAAATTTTGTCATATCAAAAAGTGTCACAGTAGCTCTTACTAAAATTAGTTGTTTTGTTTTGTGCAAATAAAAATACCTAAAGCAATTAATGAGCTCTTACGATTCCTACAGGTGGTAAATTGTAGTCTCTGGAAATGTGCTGTGAATATTTCAAACGTAAACATGTTTTTGTGATTAAGTCTTTTTTGAAACTGGCGTATTCTTTGATTGCGACAATACTCACATATTAGAAGTGAAACATGAGCTTTTCAAATCAGATTTAAATGTTGAAACTCTGCACAAAAGTTTAACTATTCTCTAATGTCATTGTGATTTAGTCCTCCAATAGTTTTAACAGATTTTTTAATTCACTTTAACCTTTACGTTTGTCAACTACCAACGCTACAAGTATGCTAACCACCAGTAAAATAAAGCAACCACAATTCTATGTTCTCTTATACCAGATCTCTCTACCTTCCATAAAAGATAGATAAATTATTCAAGGAATATTCATATGAATCCAGTTATTTATTCCCACGACATTCAAGCTAATTATCCCAAAATTAAAACAACCACAAATAAATAACCAAAAACGCTATCTCCAAATGTTGTAAGGTAACATACTTTATATGATAATTAATTACCAAATTTCTACCCAACCATAAATGCACCAAAAACAAAACAAAATCCGGAATGCAATTATAACTTGTTTCATGTTGTGCTCAGTCCCACAAACATAGCTTCTCATTATTCTATTTACTCCACATTTCCACGTTTTTATTCCAAAAATCGTTTGTGTAATTAAAATTCAATTACGAGAGAAGAAAAAACACAATCCAATGAAATGAGATGAACCAAATCTACGTAATTTGGAAAATTATAAAAAATTATCCATTCCAATGGTTTATGTTTTATAATACAGATGGTTAACAACGATGTCCTTAAATTGTTTTTTTTTGCCACGATTAAAATTTTAATGAGTTGTTTGTTGAAAACTCAGAAAATAATTATTATATTGTTGGTTTAAAGAACAAATTCGCTTAAGTGGTTTTAGTATATTAATTATTTTTTTAGTCTTAAACGAAAGAAATGTGCTTGAGAAGGTTAGAAATTATTTTAAAATTTAAATTTAAAAGTAATTATTTTTTACGAAACGTATTGTGAAATTGAAAAATTTTAAGAAATTGACTTAAGTGCGAATTGAATTAAGGTGTTGATTATATTTTTCATAAAGACAACCGTTTAATTGTTACGAAAGTTCATTCCAACCCAAACTTAATTCATTAATAATCTATAAGATTTTATCTTATAGAGTTATAACAATATAACTGTTTCATTCAACCAATATTCAATCAACTATAAAATCACTCTCATTATAATCCAATTTTGTTAAATTTTAAAAATCTTTTACTCAAATCTTACATAAACTAACATCTTAAAAGTTTCATAATATTCGTCTTATTTTATGTATTCTGCATTCGTAATACAGAAATCAATACATCAAGAGTAACACTTAAGATAAAATCTGTTATGAATACTGTTTTACTACTTTGATAACTTACGCTAATAACCATCGAAATGTGATATTGTTAATTGAGAAATTTTTTTTTTAAAACAATAATAAAAATAAAGACGAACTAAAAATATTATTTAGATTTTGTAATTTTCTAATTAATTTTTTAATAGCTTTCTAATAATCGTTAACACTAATCGGTTTTTTAAATTGTTGGTATGTTGAACATGAAATGTCAATTTTATAGACAAAATATTCCCAAACACATAGATTCTACACATTCCCAAACAAAGTTGTGTAGAATCTAAGCAATATTGTGAATCTGACAAGAACAATATTATTACTGTCAAAATCACAATTTTGTTTTATGTTTTGTGTATTGACTTTTTTATATCAATTTCATCGATTGGCGTAAAAATTAATTTATAATGCAAAAATAAGTCTTTAATAATATTAAATAATTATAGTTTTAAATACATCAATAAAAAATCTTTATTTATTGACTAAATGTGTTATAATCTGTTATAATTATGTAACTAAGATACAAACCTATATGATAAAAGAATTTGCGTTATGGAATACCATTTTTTTTTACAGAAATTGTGAAGCATTTTGATGAAATTAACAATACTGTCAATTGACAAATATGTGTTCAGGAATAGGGCCCCTGTTTACCTATTAAAATACGGTATAGTTTTTAAAACTGAGACACCAGCTAAATAATTAAAGCGGTATTAGTGTATTTAGGGCTACGTACAGAGTGAAAGCTGTGAGCCGTGCTGTGCGCAAAGCGATGCTATAGCAAAGCGATTGACTGTGCACAGTAATGTTTTAAGCAAAGCTATATGCTTACACAAAAATCGATTTTATTGGTCATTTTTCAAAATTAATTCATCATCAGACGCTGAGTTATTCTTAAATGAAAGCTTACAGCATGAGGGTGGAGCATTTGCCTATGTTGCCCTATGTTCTATCAAATGTAAACATCGAAAGAATTGAAATTTCCAGAAGTGTAATGAAACGCTGCTTCGTTGCATATAAACGAAGTGGCATAGCAGGTCGCGTACCTAGCGAGGTTGTATTAGTTGCCCCAAACTAGCTGCAATCTATAGGATCGAGAAAGAAATCCTGCTACTTCAGCACAAATAAACAATAGTACGCGTGAAACATGATAAGAACAGATAGGAAAAAATAAGCAAGTGAAGGCCTGAGACTCTGGCGACCCTCGTATGCGAAAAGAACCACGATTCCTACGTCCAATCCTCTACTTCATCACACTATTTCACTATTTCACTCCTCATACACTCGCGCACTCTCACCCACATACACACACGCACACACTTACACACACATGCACACGATCACCCATACCTACATCCATGCCCCTAAGTTTAACATTTCAAGATGTTCATCCTTCACTTCCACTCTAACAGCCCACCACATAGAGATTTTATTGTGATACACTTTATGTTCAAAGACAAGTAACGGGCAAAAACACGGGCAGTACGTAAGGATGAATTTTTACACCAACATGACGGTAAAATAACTTGAAAAGTTCCCGTTAGTGATTGAATTATTTATTCGAATATTGTAATAATCGGTTACATTCATATATAATTTCATGGACCAAATGGTAACAAATATTGTAAGTTTTTTAACAGTAAGAATCCCGCGCATTCAAACTTTGGAATGCACAAACAGAGCTAGTAAAAAAAAATATCATTTTGTTTGTTTCACGGTATATTATTAACCTTTAATGTTTTCTCAGTAGGAAGTAATATATTTATATAATAGGTCCATTTGCTGGTTTGTACAAATAACAATGATACAGAATTCCCATTTATCCCGCTTTATAACACCACACCCAGGATATATTATGAATTAAAGTATGTTCATGTCATGTATCGGTTTGATGTTATTGCGTCTGCGCAAAGTCAACAATCCAAACATCAATTATTATTAACCCTTGTTTAAATTTAATTATAATATAACATCAGAGTCCACAAATAACGGTAGATCTTGGCTTGATGTGATCGAATAAAAACCGGTTTGACTTCTAAAATAAAAAATATAGGTAATCTTTGCTACTTATGATAGCCATAGACATCATTGTTGTGTGAAAAAAAACTCATTTAATCTAACACATTCTCCTCTGACTCATACGCGCATGCACCACATACACTCGCTCATACATATCCCCATCCACATATCCATATACACACAATCGTACACCTACATACATAACCATAATCATTCATGCATAAAAGAAATAAATTAAAAACCAGATATGACTCACCCCATAATGTTGTCCAGTCCTACACTCCTATCCTTCAAATTCAGCTGCTGATCTCCATCAGGTTATACATCGACCAGAGCTCTGCCAAGGTGATTGCAAATTACAACCGTTGTTAAGATCCAAATTTTAGATAAATTAACGGTTGTAAAAATTGCTAATAATTTATGATGGATATAATAAATCAAACTGGTAACTGTGACGGTAGCAATTTAACGGTAGATAATCTTGAAACAAAATAGCCACTGGTAGAAATAAAATCGTTGATCTTACTAACAGCAGGTTTCAGCGATGATTCACTGGTAACTCGCGGTGATGAATATGATGATAACAACTTGCAAACAACGTTAATGGTTGTAAGACACCATTAAAAGCACTAATCCAGACAGCCTCAAGATCACTTGTAAATTTTTGTCATGGATCGTCGAATTTTATTATGATTTTAATATAAGTAACCGTTGGGATAGATGTTATCGCTTGAATTTGGAAATGACGCCAACCACTGAATCTATCTACCAAATCAGCTTCAAGGACACCTATAGTTTATGGATTTTGATAACTGGATAAATGATGGCACCCATATCATATATATAATTTTTGTTTCATTTCATTTGTTTTAATTTTCATTTAATTTGATTGATACATGGAATATTTTTTTTTTTTTTTTTAATAAAATGTGTTGTGTAATAGGGTTTAGAATATGTGTCACAACAACACATAAATACCTTTTAAGACCTAGGTCTAGACCTGGGTCCCACAACAACTGGCGTTCGTAGGTGTAGATTAACGCTTTTTCTAAACATCTGTGGGTTGTAGCCACCTGAGACTAAGTGTTCCGGCAAACTATTCCATTTGAACGCAGTTCGGACAAAGAAGTCTCTCTGCGATCTGCCAGTATGACAGCGCGGGATCTTTACCGTTTCACTGGTTGCGGCAGCCGATTGCCGAGTGGAACGGGGGTAAGAATAAGTTTGAGGCATGATGCCGCTGATTTCATCTGAGCACTGCTGATGACGATATTTGTAAAAAACAACGAGGTCAGCAACAGTGCGACGATGTTGTAGGGAATCAAGTTTTGATGTCAAAGTTCGATCACCTACAATTCGTATAGCTCGCTTTTGAACAGAGTCCAAGAGGGCCAAGATGGAAACAGAGGCAGCACCCCAAACTTGACAGCAGTACTCCATACAGGGACGAATATAGGACTTATAAACATGGAGCAATTGGTATGGAGTGAAAAATTTTTTGCATCTGTTTAGGAGGCCGAGTTTTTTAGACGCGCTTTTTGCCATCGCCATTACATGATCGTTCCAGAGTAGGTCATTTGAAACTGTGACACCCAATAAACGAATGTTTTTACATTCACCTATTGGTTCATCACACATACTAAATAAAATATCTTTGGGGAAGTCGGTCTTTAATCTGGAAACAATCAACAGCTGTGTTTTGGTGGAGTTGAAATTGACAAGGTTTTGGTCACCCCAGTCGGCGACTTTATTCAGATCTTTGTTCACGTTTATGGCAGCGTCTCTCCGGGCAGGATTAATTTGTTCGTGCATTTTACCTTTTGAAGGAAGGGGCTCGAACGACTTGTGCAGAGTACTATCATCTGCAAAACTATTTATTGGGTTGCTGGTGATTTTCAACAATTCGTTGATATAAATCAAAAATAGGGTTGGGGACAATACTGAGCCTTGGGGTACACCAGCGTTAATTAGTTTAGACTCAGAAGAATATCCTTCTAAGGTTACCGAAATGTATCGGTCGAATAGAAAATTTTGAATCAGCTTCACAACATTGGGATGAAAACCGTACGCAACGAGCTTGTTGATTAAGTTGGCATGCCAGACTCGATCGAATGCCTTGGAGATGTCTGAAGCGATAACGTATGTTTCACCACCTTTATCAAGTATGCTGTTCCAACAATGCGCTACATAGTTTAATAGATCGGTAGTTGATCTTTTGTTTCGAAAACCGTATTGGCTGTCGGATATTAAATGATTTTCTTCCAGAAATTTTGAAATATGTGTATTAATATAATGCTCATAGACTTTGGATAGGACCGATACACTCAGAGAATTTTGTTAGTAAATTTAATAACCGCCCGTTTTAAAAATGTGTAATAAGTTATTTTATCAATCTGATAACGATTTTTATTAAAGTAATTGCCACATTCGTTCGATTAAAACATTTTGTTATTATTTTCATAAAAATGTTTATTAAAATAAAAATACGGTCAATATTATTAAAAAAATCACAACGGTTGATTAAACTAATAACCAATTTTTATTAAAATAATGAATTCGGACAGTCAAAAAAAAAATCATGTGATTAACGTAGAGCTATTAAAATAAAAACATAAATTATTAATTTCGTAGTTAATTTTAATAACCATTTTATTAGATTAATCATTGACGTTTTTACTTTCAAAACGTGGGTTATTAGATTAATAATAGTATACATTACTCTAACTTTAGGTTATTATTTTTAATAAAGATTAATAAAATCTTGGTAAGAATCACAGTTTATATACAGACGCTAAATAAACAACTTTAAAAAATGTTTAAAAGTTTTGTGAAAAGTTAAAAGTGTTGTTAAAAAAATTGAAAAAGTAAGATTCTTTTATTAAACGATAAGAAATTTGATTTAAAACAAAAACAAATAGTTGGAAATTAATATAAGAAATTTGATTTAAAACAAAAACAAATAGTTGGCAGGTAAACGAATTCATACGTTACGTAGTTAATTTTAATAACCATTTTATTAGATTAATCATTGACGTTTTTACTTTCAAAACGTGGGTTATTAGATTAATAATAGTATACATTACTCTAACTTTAGGTTATTATTTTTAATAAAGATTAATAAAATCTTGGTAAGAATCACAGTTTATATACAGACGCTAAATAAACAACTTTAAAAAATGTTTAAAAGTTTTGTGAAAAGTTAAAAGTGTTGTTAAAAAAATTGAAAAAGTAAGATTCTTTTATTAAACGATAAGAAATTTGATTTAAAACAAAAACAAATAGTTGGAAACAAATATAAGAAATTTGATTTAAAACAAAAACAAATAGTTGGCAGGTAAACGAATTCATACGTTTGGTATGTGAAACTCTGTCAATTTTTGTGCTGTCTATTTCGTTTTTAAAAAAATTGGTTTTTCAGTTCCTGAAGCAGATTCATCAGAACATGTAGAAATTTCGTTCGATGAACAGAGTAGTTGGGCTGAAATTGAGTCTGCATGGGACAGGACTAAATAACTGAGACTCAGCGACATTTAAAAATTAAAATCAACTTCGGAAATTTTAACCTAATGGAAGCTATTTAAATTACCGCTTGGTTATAAACTGGTAATTAATAATTCAATATTAGTATATTTCAATAGCTGTGTTTTTTTGTAATTCCATATAGAACAGAATTAAAATTTTCAATACGATTTGACAACTAATTAATTCTGTAATAATTCTACAGAACTATTTAGCTGTCAAATCGTATTGAAAATTTTAATTCTGTTCTATATAGAATTACAAAAAAACACAGCTAATATTCCTTTTAAAATTTTCAGATAGAGATTTATTTTAAAGCGGAAACATTGAAAGCCAGCGATTTTAGTTGTAAATTACCAACATTTATTTAGAAAACTCAGCCCATTTTTTAAGAACAAATTAAAGATGAAAAGTTAAGAGAGATTGTTGAAAAGCTTCGCAATACACAGAATATACGACAGAAAGTAAGTTTTTTAAATTTGTTTTTTTTTGGCTCCAAAAACTTGAAAAACAGAATTCCATTCAAATTTTACAGCAACAGAATTTTTTGCGGTCAACTTTGTATGACATTCTGTTTCTGTTTCTGATGTATTTGAATATCCAACTGTAAGTTAAAAAGTTGTTTTTGGACATGTCATTTGTAATTTTTAGGGTTCCGCGTTTTTTATACGGAACACTTGGTGAGAGTACAATGTGTTTTTCACATTATGTCGATTATCTCGTGAACCATTAATCCGATGAACTTAAGATTTGAGGTGCTTATAAAACTAACCTATCCACACAAGATAACGGGTTAAAAATAAATAAAGTTGTGTTCGTTTGTTTTACAGAGGTACGATGCACATTTTTTGAGTTATTCTAAAAAATGTGCAAATTTCATGCCGTTCCCCCCATACGTTTCGACACTGATAAACAGAAAAAATTTAAAAAATTCACAGAGACAGGAAGTTCGCTATATTTTGAACGAAAATTATAGCGAACTCTCAAATAATTATATTTCTGTGTGTTTGGTGAAAGGGTGAAAGGGGAGTAAAATAAAACTTTTTTGACCCAGCGAGTGGGATGTCATTTGAAAGAGCACCAAATTTAAGAAACATTGCAATATTTTTTAGAATTTTGCGATAAACAGTTTTTTAGTTATTGTTAAAAAAGTTTTATTTTAAGTGTATGTATACCACCACTACCCTAAGTTTTGACTCTGATTTATAGAAAAAATATTCTCAATTTAAACCATTTAAACTGGCTAAACTGTCTAAATCTTTCTTTAGTTAACATAAACAGCTATAGATAAGATTTAACCTTAATACCGCATTTACAGCGACATAGCAAATTAGTAGATGTAATTTAAATCAGTGCTATAAACATTTTTTATTTTAAGAGCTTGCAACTAATTTGAGATCTAGTTTTACTATCTAGTAAATAATTTTCAAATTAATATTGACGTAGTAAACACCATTGAAAATAAACAATTTTGATTTCTACACCGTTTCCTGTTCCTAAAAATTTTAAATTATCAAATTTCTTTTCTCCGTCAAATATTTTTCAACAATCAGAGAAAGAACTTAAGGAATGGCTAAGTTATCATATTTTTATTGCTTTTTTAAAAGTTTGACAGATAGCAATTTAAACTAAACTAAATTAAAATATGTTTATGAGATTAAAAGATTTATTTTGCAATCTACGCTGTAAACTCATATTAAATATGACAAGATGCAAATTAATATACTATCTACTAGTTTGCTATGTCACTGTAAATGCGCTATAAGTAACAATTTTTATGTCATTTTTGATCAATGTATAGTAGAATTTTTTTGCCAGCGAACACGCAATTTGTTTGTTATGCGCATATTGTTTGCACATGCGCATATTGTTTGCACATTCAGTGTCTCGATCAAAATATTGAAAAAAACTATTAGGGTCCCATTGAAATGGACAAAAAAAACACATAAAATAATAAATTACTATTGAAATTCAACCAATTATAATAGAAAACCAAAAACTAGTAAAAATATTAATGATTTTGTAGGCAATGTAACAAAATTTTGATAATTAAAAATAATTATAATAAAAATAACGACGCCTATGGAAACAAATATCACAACAAACAAATGGTACGAACTAGAAGTAAAAATTTAACTAATATAATTGTTTTGAAAACAAATTTATCCCAAAATATATAATACATCTCTGTTTTACTTTTTGTCTCATCTTTTATCTCTTGCTGCGTCGTATCTGTCAAAAATTAGCGGGCAAAAAAATTTATGTTCTCTTTTATTTAAAAGTGTAAAATATAATTTCCATTATTAATTTAATAAGTTCCATTATTAATTTAATAACATCTAATTATTAATTTAATAAGTTCTATTATTAATTTTAAAGCATCTTATTATTAATTTAATAAGAACCTTTTATTAATCTAATTAGATTGTATTATTAATCTGATAATATAATATTATTTTAAAAACAACTTTATTATTCTAATAATATATGTCATTTATCCAATGGATATCTAATATGAATGTAATCCATTATGTTATTGATTCAATAAGAATTTTTATAAATATAAAAGCGATCGTTTTTAGATTTAAAATTTAAATTTTTTTTGTTAGTAAATATTACGAACAAATAATATTAGTTTAATAATGCCTGTAATTACGAAATTAGTGAAAATAATCACAAGTTGTGATTAGCTGTATAATAATCACCAAATTATTAATCTAATGGCTATTTTGATAGTTTTTAATAACAGAATTCTCTGAGTGTAGTAAAGCTATTGGCCTATAATTTGAGATATCGGATTTTGGTCCCTTTTTGGGGACGGGCTGGACATTTGCCAACTTCCAGCACGAGGGAAATATACCAGATTTGTAGGATTGGTAGAATATTTTAGTTAAAGTTGATGCAAGTTCTTTGGAAAAGGTTTTTAAAATAATGGGTGGAATATTGTCCATTCCTGATGCTTTGTTGATGTTTAACCCCTTTAAAGGTTTAGCGACTATTTTGGGTTTGAAGTGAAGTTCATTCATATTAACTCCTGAAGACTGGATTTGGGGTATTTCTTTAGGAGTTTCCAAAACAGTGGAGTTCAGCGCAAAGCGTTCAGCGAACAAGTTAGCTTTTCTTGCGGGATCATTGACGATTAAATCACCATCAATAATAGGGGGAATAGAAAATTTTGTACCAGAATTTAAAGAATTAATGGCACTGTAGAAACTCTTGTCAGAAATAGACATAGACGTAAGTTTTGAGGCTTTCGCTCTGTCAATTTCGGACTTTTCGTTTGAGATAATCTGATTAGATATTTTGTTGGCCTTTAGATATTGGGATCGATTAGTGGGAGTTTTGTTATGAATCCAAATATTAAATGATCTACGTTTGTTTCTAAGTGCCGTTTTGGCAGCTTTCGAATACAAGTATTTTTGTTTGGGTTTTACTATGGAGAAAGGGACAAATTTATTGACAGCAAATTGGATGGTTTCTGTAAAGTTTTGAGCAGAAACATTTACATTGTCAGTGTTAAAATAATGACGGTCGAAAGGGAAACCATAGAAAAAATTTTGAAGACCACTCTTATCCATTTTTGAGTAGTGAAATATTTTACGGGGTTTGGGAGCTGTAGTTTTAAGTAAATCAGTTTTGATAACTGATGAGATTAAATAATGATCAGAATTTCCAATACTACCTTTCGCGACATCGACACTCGTAATATCTGGCATTGTGGTAAGATAGAGATCTAAAAGAAAACTATTATCACCGCCATTACGGGGAGTGAAAGTCGGGCTTTTAACAATTCGGAATAGACCCTGAGACGCGGCAAAAATTTCTGCCAGTTTTCCACTATTGTCAACATCGTCAGTCGATTTGGAGAATTCCAACCATGATTTGTTGTGGACGTTGAAGTCACCGGTAACGATAACTTCACAATTAGGGGACTTTGCTCTAATCTCGTCCATAATTTTTGTCAGTATATTAAAAAAGTTTGGGTTACGTTTGTTGGGGGACCGGTATAAAGCTATTGTAAAAAAAGTCATTTCTGGAAGACAAATCTTTAAAACCATTGTATTGAAGCCGTCACCGTGTAGTTCAAAATTTGGAAAGCGCGTGTACGCAACACTCTCATGAATGAATGCGCATACGCCCTGATGGAGTTTGAAAGCTGATTCGAGCCTATATTTGGAATTAAGCGATTCTATAAAGAGAAAATTTTCGTTAGCGGTTAGCGTTCAATCCGCAGATGTTTTGAACATGTATTTTAAAATTTTTTATTGATTCATATATGTTTTGTCCCTGCAAATTTCGTGGACATGCCGCTTTATGGGCGGGTGGATTGTGCAAATTTGCTTTACCACTTGCAGACTTATTTTTTTTCGGTTGTACTGCCATATATATATCAAAATGTTTATTTTATTTTTTATGTTTTATTTTAAAATGCATAACTAAGTAAAAAATCTAAGTAAAAAATATAATTATACTAGGAAATTTTACTATTCACTGATACTCAATATAGATTAAATATTAAATTCGAATTTTAACTAAATAATTTACGATTATTTAATTAACTAGATAATTTTTTTTTGCTGTCAGATATTTTATTTTTCATTCATACAAACTATGGTATTTAAACAGTAGGCTTTGTTTTTACTGTCGGCAATTCTTCTTGTCGTCGATAATTTTGCTTTGTCGTTATGAAAATTCTTTGTTGTCATTTTTTCTTCTAACAAAATGAAATATAATTTTATCTTAGTAGGCGCATAAATGCTATAAATTTGTAATTTATGTTTGACAAATAAACATAAACAAGCAATCATTTATGAATGAAAACGGACATTTTTATTATTTGCAATTTTACATAATTTTTTATAAGCTGAATAATTTGTAGAAAAAACTTTATTTAGAAACTAATAATTATTATCTTTTAAATAAAATTATAATTTAAAAAAAATTATCTCATTAAATACCACTCTTCATTGAAATTTTTGTCTAAAATTTTTCAATTTTACTCATTAAATTATTTTTAAGCAACACTGCTCAATCAAACCACTACATAAACCACTCGTCCTTCGGACTCGTGGTTTATTGTGCGCTTTGATTCGCAGTGTTGCTAAATAATTTAATTCGTAAAATCAAAAAATTTTCGAAAAAATTTCAATGACTCGTGGTATTACAACCGATAATTTTTTTTTGCTGTCAGAAATTTTATTTTTCATTCATACAAACTATGATATTTAAACAGTAGGCTCTGCTTTAACTGTCGGCAATTCTTCTTGTCGTCGATAATTTTGCTTTGTCGTTATGAAAATTCTTTGTTGTCATTTTTTCTTCTAACAAAATGAAATATAATTTTATCTTAGTAGGCGAATAACTGTTATAAATTTGTAATTTATTTTTGATAAATAAACATAAACATGCAACCATTTGTGAATGAAAACGGACATTTATTATTATTTGTGAATTGCATTTTTACATAATTTTGTAATATTGAATAATAAGTAGAAAAAATTTTATTTAGAAACTAATAATTATATTTTAAAGAAATTATAATTAAAAAAAAATTATCTCATTAAATACCACTCTTCATTGAAATTTTTTCGAAAATTTTTCAATTTTACTCATTAAATTATTTTGAAGCAACACTGCTCAATCAAACCACTACTTAAACCACTCGTCCTTCGGACTCGTGGTTTATTGTGCGCTTTGATTCGCAGTGTTGCTAAATAATTTAATTCGTAAAATCAAAAAATTTTCGAAAAAATTTCAATGACTCGTGGTATTACAACCGATAATTTCACAAACATACAGCGATTAAATTTTTTTTTGTAAATAAATAAATTGATTAAATTTTAACTAAATAAATAGATAGTTTCACAAACATTTAGCGATTATAATTTTTTTTGGGTTATTTGGCATTAACTGGATTTTTGAAACTAACATGCTAACTTCAACTCAATAAAGTTGTTAAATTTTAATTACATAAATTTGTCTACTTAATTTTAAGAGAAAATGTCGTGAATTTCACAAAAAAACTATTCTGAAATGTAAACAGTCACAACAAAAAATTGACAAAATTTACAATTAATCCGATGAAAAATAGACCGAGCAAAAATGGCGCTCGCAACGGCACAAACATATAATTAATTTTTTTCTTTTATTTTGGTTCGCTGGCACTAAATAGGCAAACTTGAACCCCATGAATTGGTATTATTTTCAACTACATAAATTTGACTAAGTAATTTTTAAGCACACTGTCGCTAATTCAATACAAAAAAAATATTTTCTAATGTCGACATTCAAGATGTACGATTAACAACAAAAAAAACTTCATCACCACTTGTCAAATTAGACAACACAGTTCAGATCGAGAAGTCAATGCCAGACTAAGAGACTCTTTATGTCTTCAACCACCTATTTATAGCTAAAGAAACGCTGTTTTTACATCACAAATCGATAAACACAATAATTTTGTTTATTGGACATTCTCTTTCGTTAAAAATGTGTACCCGCTAAAAGGGTCTTCACTATTAACCTGTACTAAAATTTGGAAGGGAATTATAAACAGAAATATTTATTACAAAACGATTGTAGGAAATTACATTTTATAAAATGAAACAAATGAAAATTAAAATAAAATAAATATAAAATGCAACTCAAAAAAAATGCATGACACTAAGATGAACGAAACGTAATCCATTAATTGATTCCTCGTATTTTTTTGGAAATAGAGCGACTCCAACTTAGGGAACTTTCGTTTAGTTTTCGTTTTATTGTACCCACTAAAGAATTCTTACAACCACCGGGTGTTAACATAGGAAATTGCAAAAAAATAATTATTGATTAATAATGATTGTAAGATATATATATGAAAAAAGCGCAATTACGAATCAGATTGAATATAGGAAATTATATTGGGAAATAGTACACAACTGTTTTAAGACAATTTTTAAACGGAAACTATTGTAGATGGCGATTACGGTTTGAGTATAAGAAACTATGGTTAAAGGAAAAACGAAAATAATTATGAAAGTCTCCACCAATGCAAATTTTATGCGTGTGAGAAAGTAGTGCGTCTCTAAATCAGGGAATTACACAACTGCTTCGTTGATCACTAGACTACTTCGTTACAAAAGACTCAGCGCTTAACCAAATGCTACAATTAAAATGCCATAAGTGATTTTAACAGATAAAGCATATCCACTATTAGATTAGGTATTGAGACCTTATCCTAGAAGACATTTATCACCTATAAATAAGTAATTCAATAAAAATTTATAAAGAGCGCGAAGATGTGTTGAATATGCATTTGGAATCATAAATTCGAAGTGAAGACTTTTATGGAAGTCCAAAGAAACATTACCTGATTTTGCTGAAAAAATAGTTAAAGCAATATGTATCCTACATAATAAAATAAAATATGTATCCTACATAATATTATTTTAGCTTTGGAAGGAATGCCAAATACTGAAATTTTTACGGATAACTTATTAATGGAAACAATAGAAAATCACAACCATAATCATTAATAAAATGGCAGATTTATTAGAGATACAATTCGTGGTTATGTTTGTTGCCACAGAAATCTAACAAGTTAAATGCCTTCCCGGGCATGTTAAACAACGTACCAATCTCGGGCCAGTATTGGCGAGCCATACCTTAGCCAAGCCGAGGTCTGGAAAAAAATTGATTTGGTAGACTTGGCCCAAGTCTTATTTGCCAGACTTGGCCCCAAGACATCAGTCCAAGCTTGGCCTAAGCTTGGGCCATTTAAAAATGTTAAACCGTTTAAAAATGCTATGGCGCGGTCTTGGCCCCTTAGCTTTTTCTCGGGTTATGATTTACCTAACATTTTAATTTTTTAAGTTTAAATAAAGAAAAAAAATAGAATATTCAAGAAATTTCAATTTAGTCATTAGTTTAGAATATGCTGAAAAGTTCAATTTTAATTTTCACAAATCATGTTAGAATTTTTACTGCCAACTACTGCATATGTAATTTGGGCGTTTTGATGCCTATTTACATCTACTAAATTCGTTGTTTGCTGGCTTTAATATACTTTCAAAGAACGGCCATGACAATTTATTTTTGTCAAAATCATTTGCCCCCGCATCACCTGACCGTTCTACTGGAAACTATTTTATTTCATTGTGGTAGGTGTCTCGGAGCTGCTTCCATTTTTTCTTTAAAACTTCGACTGAAAAAATAGAGGTTTTCTCGATGGATTATCAGGCAAAAAGTACAAAAAATAAAAATATACGTTAATTTAAATAAAAATAAGTTAAATATATAAAAATAAAACATCTAACTTCGGTTCCAAAGCGTTTACGTTTAACTCAAAAAATTTCGAAGAGGCGAAGTAATCGTTTAAAACCAAACCATAAAAACCAAAACGCTATAAATATGCTCTAAAAACCGATAGAAACGATGTTGAGGTTGAACAAATGTTTTTAAAGTTTCGATTTTAATTCGGTTCCTAAGAGGTCATAGTGCTTTGATTATAGACAAAGGACTGATTTACTAAGATACCTGAGCTATAGATCTGCGCTTTTGTTTGCATTATATACTGTAGACTCGAGATATTACGAGTGTCAATAATGGTAGTACATGCAAATTAATCTCTATTAATTATTATTAATTCCATCAGTAACAAAATTTATTTGATATTTATTTCCTCTAGAGCGCCCAACTCCCGTAAAGTTCTTTGCTTCGCAAAAATTGACTAATTTGAAATAATTTGCTCGCGAAACATCTAAAGAGGTACTCTAAATTCTGTCTTCCGGAAAAATATTATGAAAGAATTTCTTTCAAACCCAAATCTATTAAAAAATTTAAGGCGGTTAAACATCACCAATGCTACCGTTCCAACATCCCACATACTATTCTAAAAACATTTGCAAACGAATTTTCACCAACTTTCAACTAAATCTGGTATTTTTCCAGGAATGGAATGTGATATTTCAAATTATACACAAATAGCCCAAGATTCCATTTTGTCTCTCACTCTATTTTTAATTTAAATTAACGAACTGTTGAAAATCACCAGTAACATAATAAAAAGTTTTGCAGACGATAGTACTATACAAGTAATTTGTTCTCCTACTTTAAAAGGGCAAATGCATGAACAAATAAAAGGTCCTTGGTGAGACATCGTCTTAAATGAAACGTGAACCTAAAACATATCGTCGATTGTAATGACAAATAAAAATTTGGTAAATTTTAATTCGACCAAAATAGAGTTTTTGATTTTTCGCAGAACGAAGGCCGAGATCACCAACGATATTTCAATTAATATGTGAAGCGGATAAATAAACAAATGTTTCAGCATTTGTTCATTGGAAGTCACAATTTCCAATGACTTACTCTGTAACAATCTTAAAATAGCGGTGGCGTCAGAAAAATTGGCTTCTTTTAAAAAGATGCAAAAAAAATTACAAGTTGTCAAGTTTGATGCATATTGAATCTGTTTTTCGCCTGGCTCTTTTCAAGACTCCGTTAAAAAACCTGCAATACAAATTGTAGATGACCGGAAGTTAAGTTGAAATCTTGATTGCCTGCAACATTTTCACCCTGTTGTTCAGCCCGTTGTTTTTATAAATATTGTCACCAACAGTGCTCAGATAAAATCAGATGCATCATGCTAAAAACATATTATTTTCGTTTACTCATCAGTCAAGTTGTGAAAACTCATTGTTATAGGAAACAAATGCAGAGACTCTTTTGCCTGAACTGAATATAAATGACTGCTCAAACAGCAAATTATATTATTAGATTTTTCTCAATAGGCGTAGTTCATATTTGCTGTAAATTTCATCAAAATGTTTGTGCGGAATCAAATAAAAATAAAATAATTTGATAGATCAAAACACATATTTTCTTTGATATTTCAAAACTTATAGATCCGAGAACTAAATCTAAAATTGAAATCTTTAAAATAATAAACCATTCTGGACACGTCAATGAGTACTAGTTAAATCTGATACAGGATAAAAAACACATATTTTCATTGAAATACCAAACCCAAGGTTTTTAAAAATTATATAAAAGAATTACAATCTTCCTTAAAAAATTCAATCTTCCATTTATGGCATGGCTTGACTGGTTCCAAAAAACTCGCAACAAATGTATAGCAAAAAAATAATCTATTATATACAAAAATAATTAAAACGAATGCTATTCAGCTTCATAAACTGCATACAACAGTTTCAAAGCGCACCGCTTGCGAATATGCTTACGCGCCGCAAACAATTTCGGTTTACTGTGAACACTCTTATTTGTTTATACGCGTGCAGTTTTGAAGCTGTCTACGCTTTCAGCATCGCTTTGCGCACAGCACCGCTCACAGCTTTCACTCTGTGCGTAGCCTAGGTCAAGACAGAGTCGAAATTTTTTTGTTTGTTTGATAGATGATTAGTTAATCGTTTGAAAAAAAATTAATTAATTGTTTTTGTAATTAATTTTAAAATTAAAATATTAAAAAGTATTTCTATTCTTACTTTAAAATATATAAAATTTACAAAGAAGTGTTAATTCGTGTTCTTGAGATATTAAGTTTTAAAGATTTGTAGTCCGACTAAAATTCTAATTGTTCATTATTTTTTCGAACAATTTTTATAAACAAAACATTTAAACCACTGAAGTTCGAAAAAAATGATGAAAAATTCGAATTTTAGTCGGACTAAAAATCCTTAAAATTCAGATAAACGAGTTTTTGCCTGTGACTGGTGTTATTGCCAAGTTGAAAAATAATTTTACTGCGTATCGTATCCTATCATTTTCGTTTGCTTTAGACATTTCTTTTCAATACTGAGCTTAAAGCTCATCTGGCAGTTATATGTGATATAAAATTGAATCGCAAATTTCGAAAAGGGCTCAACTCGGATTTTTTTCAAAGTGGATTTTTTCGCTTTTTTTCTATGTACACATGCAGACCGATGTTTTATGAGCGAGAAGGTCTCATATCTGGTTTATATAGTTGAAAAAAGAGTATGACGTTGAGATGGGGTTTTAAAAATCTGTTAAGCAAAAACCGTATTCTAAAATAGTAAATTACTTATTATGCGATGCTTTTGGTTTAATTGATGTTCATAGTTTTGCCAAAGATCAGAATCATACAAATATTTAGTATTGACACTGTAAGAACTAGAATCAATTGCAAACGACATTATTATTAGTAGAAGCGTTGTAAAGGGTAGAGCAGCGCTCTTCGTTGTATGATCAAAGAAGTGGCATAGCAGGCCACGCACCTAGATGAGATTTATTTAGCCCCAAGCTAGCTTCAGCCTGTGGGGACGAGTAGACATTTACCTGCTGCTCCAGTTCAAATAACGGTATTGTACGCGTATCTCATAAAAGACGGATTAAACGAAAAAACAAGTGAAGATAGGTAGACTCTGGTGACCCCCATTAGACGAAAAGAACCGCGATTACCACTCCACTCCCATAATTCTAACACACTCACACACACACATACACTCTCGCACTTCGCCCACTCACTCACACACACACTCACACACCAACACACATTCATGCCATAAGCGCCAGTTTGTACATCAGAATTTAGTAAGAGTTGTTCAACTGCTTCTACCAGTATAGACTGATCATACTTGTATAACTCAATTCGTGAATCAATTGATGATGTCACTATATCTTCCCGTTTTGGAAGTTGTTTTTTTTATGAAATCACATCCGAACCACCCGTTTAACAGCCGAGATGCATAACCCGAAATGCCGTTGTAACATTGATCCTAACTTTTGTTCCAAACTTAATAAGAGCAGATTAGAAGACATTCTTCAAAAATAATATTGAATTCACTTTTACATTATAAGGTAGTATAAGAAGTATCGAGCGGACCAAAAAAAATTATCCGTTGAGATGCAATAACTGGTCCAAACATTGGTAGAACAACAATAGAATGACGATTTTTTTCATCCGCAATACCTTTTTTTATTAGTCTATTCGTGCCTGCTATTTCTCGAGTTTTTGTCCATCATACCATCATAAAATTTACGATAAACTACAACAATTGGTTGAATAAATAATAACAAGCCATTCATTTTTAATTTTATTTATTTATAAGTTTTATCAACAACTTTCGCAATATTCAGGTAAATTTCCCGCTTATATAGCTCCAACTGGATCCTGGCAGACACACACGCATGCAACCAAGCTACGCCCTCATACGTACCCGCACCCACACGACCATATATTCAAACTCATACCCCCACATACACATCCATAATTATACACACCCACACCTAGAATAAAGTTAAAATATGACTCACCCCATAACTAGTCCAGATCCCGCCTCAAAGAGTCTCTTTACTCACACATCCTCATCCAGTATAGGGTTTGTTAAAATTACGCCGGTAACACTTGTACATGTTTATAAAATCTCCTATTCCGCCTTAGAGGTGGTTGTTCTTCCGGAAATATCTTTTATGGATAGCACCAAATTCCAAATATAAAATTGTCAGTACGGAAATGTACTGCCGTATTCAGCTCACCAGGCGCAACTGTGGCACGTGATAAATTGTTCAGTGCGGATTGTTTGTAAATTTTTTTGTGTTTTATAGGTTGGTTTTTGGATCATTGTCTCCCTTTTAGACATTCGTTATCACCAAATCATCATTTTAACCTCGCACAATTACGATGTTCATTGACTAACAGTCTTTTAAAAAAAAATTATCACAGAATTTCTGTGATATTTCAGAACGACAAAAAATATCCACAGCTGTTTACCGTTTAGCACAGAAAAAGTAAGAGAGAGAAAAGCCCTATATCGCTTCTATTTATATCATTATTAACGGCCGTTTGTAAACAATAACAAAACGATAAAAACGATGAGTTTGTTTCTTGGGAAGTTTTCTTTCGTTAAGTTTTGCACCCACTAAAGAGTTTGCACAACTAATTCATATCAAACTTGAAAACAAATTCTGTAAAAAAAAGAAGATTACGGACCGAGTGCAAGAAAGTGTGTTAGAAAAGGGTAAAATCAAATTAGGAAGTTCTTGTTAATGTAAATTTAATGCGCGCGAGAAAGTAGTGCGACTCCAAATTACGATGTTTGAATAACTTGGAAAAGATTTTATAAATTGTTGTAACTTCAACTGCTGTTGGTTCATGAATTTTTCTTTGTAATTTTTTTTGTAGAAAATAGTTTAAGAGCCAGTTTTGAGGATTGTTATTGAAATCAATATTAAAGTCACTTATGACAACAGTTGGAGGCAATAGTGCCGTCAAATTGTTACCAACGAGTGCGTGGTTGAGACATTCAAATGATTTGTCTACTGTAAATTGGGGAGATCTAGTTGAAAAATTAAATTATGGTAGAATCAATGGTGACGATCCTCAATTATGAGTCTTGTTCATCATCCAAATTCATCCAGAAATGGTTTTAGAAATTTTGGTTGTCCTTTTATGGGCTGCGATCATCCTTCTAGCTTGTTTATTAACAATGATCCTCTGCGCCTTGCTACCAGTTTTTTGCATTATAAACAAAACGTACAATGACTATAACTGTAGCTATCGTTCTTAATTAAGCTATCGTTCTTAATTAAAAAAATTTGTTAACTATTTCTAGTGAAAATTTTACAGTGTGACTTTCTGCAAAAAAAAACTGAACTAAATTTTGGATGATTTTCACCCTTAGTTCTGTAAGTTGCCCTATTCTCTGGCCAGTTTTCTGACCCGTATCACAGCCAGCTGAGCAATCCTCATCAAAGACTGTAATTCATTAGGTATAGAATTCTTTGTAAAGCGCAATCAGCTTGATTATTCTTCGTAGGAACTTCACCAACTCTCTAGTTTAACTCCATCCAATATGTGAGACATTCTGTTTCCTATAAACGTTTGTCATCTTACGAGAACATCTGATAACCAATCCAGAACTATAGTTGAGTCTGTCCAACAGATAGTATTTGTGATGTTGATGCCTTAGGTTTCCGTTATTGAGTTTATCAGTTTTGCCAAAAGATGTGCTCCACAAAGTTCTTGTCTAGGAACTGAAATCCTTTTGATTGGCGCTATTGTTGCTGCTAACCTGGTGCCTCATATAAACAAAAACTGCGAATACCTGCTCATTTGCATCATATAATCCATGAATTTTTGCAAATTGGTCAGATATTTGCAACCATTTAGGTATCTGAACTCACTCTATGTGCTGTAGTTGGTTTCTGATGAAGAGCATGACATGGCCGCATGACATCCTCCGGTAACTTTTCACCCCAATCAACTTCAATTAACCAAAGTGTTTGAGTTATTATTTTTATTTATATAATTACAGACGATAGTCAGCCTAATGGATCAAAAATTTGACTGCATTCAGATAATAGTTTTCGTTTAGTCAATACTACGGTATCCATTCTAAGATGACACGAAAACACACAGAATTTTGTATTCCAATGCAGTCCCAATGCCTTGAATGTTATGTCTTTTTGTGTAAAATTCTTTAATGATTCCGTTCCTCCATACCTCATCTGATCTGGTTAATCGTGTACAACAAAGAAGTTGTTTAAGCAAATGATGACTTATTTATTAATAGTATCAAAAATGTTGGACAAAAGTAAATCTCCTCTTGTGGCGAATCCTCCCAACAAAAACCAAAAATTTTATTGCAAAAAATATTTTATTGTCGTACCTGTCCACTTTACGACCATCCATATAAAAATTTTGTTTAATGTTGTACAAAAGCATTAAACTCTCATTTCTTATTCTTACACGGTTTTTGTTTCTTTGAGTTTTTGTTAGAAGATTCTATAAAAAATAAAAATTTACTCCTATTATCTGCCATTTTCATAAATTTAATAATTTTTTTTTATTGTTCATTGCGATGGGGAATCATTTATCAAAACAAATAATTTTTTTTCCTTGTCGTTTCTTATGTAATGGTTTTATCTGTTTTTTTTTTATTTTATTTTATTGGCTACTGAGCCTAAATATTCATCTTGACACAAATATTTTGTTTTTGCGTGTATTTAATTCCAAGGTGACCCTTTAAAGTAAAATCATCAATTTTTTTTTTAAAATTTGTTTCAAAAAAATTTGATACATTTTGAATAATAACCTTTTACCTAACCTTCGTACATATCTATCTTAAAACCACAACAAAACTTTCGTAAGAAAAATTTATTATTATCACCTTTAATTTTTCAACGTTCTCGCAGTTTTATGTTTACATGAATTTAACTTTCAAGGGATGTAGGAAAATTCTAAATTGTGACGAGAAAATTAGGTGGCAGCGTTTTTATTTTGTTTGTGATTATTATTGTTGCTCTTGTTCTTGTATCAAACATGCAGAAAAACATTTTTTTTAATTAAATATATTTTTTATGTAAATTTTTATGTTTATTATTCTTTTTCATAAAACTTTGAAACCATTTACATAAAAAGCTTTTTTCAGTTTATGATTAAATTAAGTTATATTTATTTAATATTGTGATAATGAGCTTTTTTAGTTATTGTGTTTTTGTTTTAATTATATTCTTTTTTTGTGTTGATAAAGTTGGCAGCTGTATGTGGATAATATTTTATGGTTATGATGTAAAATGGAGTGCATCAACGAAATAACATCTATTTGGAATAAAGGAAAAATTCAGATAAACATTAAGGCTACTATAATTTTTACAAAATATATATGGAACAAAATCCCATTTCGATTCCCATAAATATACCAATCAAATCAATATCCTTATAATACCCGCCATCGAATTATCTTTTTAAAATAAAAAAATGGAAAATAAAATTTCAAAAATCCTTTTTAACTCTATTTCAATGAAAATAAATTCGAATAATAAATTTGTTGCAAGAACAAAATAAAGGAAATGATCCTTTTTTGGGTTGCCGCCAACAAATATAGATATATTTCAAATCGAATGCAGTTCGGTTCTTTTGTTGCCTAATGAAACGATAAAATATATGTGCTAGTGTGTTTCGAAATGTTTTTTTTCACTTTTTATAAATTCTATTATGGTTTTAAGTTGTTTTCAAAAATGCACATTTTTGAACACCATTAACTGTAATATTCATAAATTCAAATATATACTTCAGATGGTTCTACATCAAATTTAAAAAAAAACAACAAACACAATTCCACTCATTAAATTTTTATTTGAATATTCGTATAATCATTTCACAGAAATATTTTTAATTAAATTTTTCGCTACTGTAACTAAAATTAATTGGCTTGAAAATTAAAATTTTAAAAACAGACTATAATTAACAAAACCTTATTTAATTTAGATATCATGTAAAATAAAACATAAAGTAAATTCATATTCTTATACGCACACACAGATAAACCAAAAAAACACTTAAAAGCTTACCACCTCATCGTTAACGTTCTATAATACAAAATTTCCCAACAATAATTAACTTTAATTTTCATTCAATAATTCCATTGAACAAAACAGCTTTAATAGTAGTTATGTTAAGGTTTAAATTGAAATTTTTAATTATTGAGCTAAATTAGCACTCATGACTGAAATTATCGGATGAGATATTATAATTAATTTCAAGTATGGGTAGCATTAGAATAAACTAGTTTTGGTCCCAACCAATATGGATAGAGGGATCAGTTATTTTCATTTCTAATTGACATAAGTAATTTATCTTTAATTTTATCTTTATCTTTATCTTTATCTTTATCTTTATCTTTATATTTATCTTTATCTTTATCTTTATCTTTATCTTTATCTTTATCTTTATCTTTATCTTTATCTTTATCTTTATCTTTATCTTTATCTTTATCTTTATCTTTATCTTTATCTTTATCTTTATCTTTATCTTTATCTTTATCTTTATCTTTATCTTTATCTTTATCTTTATCTTTATCTTTATCTTTATCTTTATCTTTATCTTTATCTTTATCTTTATCTTTATCTTTATCTTTATCTTTATCTTTATCTTTATCTTTATCTTTATCTTTATCTTTATCTTTATCTTTATCTTTATCTTTATCTTTATCTTTATCTTTATCTTTATCTTTATCTTTATCTTTATCTTTATCTTTATCTTTATCTTTATCTTTACCTTTACCTTTATCTTTATCTTTATCTTTATCTTTATCTTTACCTTTACCTTTATCTTTATCTTTATCTTTATCTTTATCTTTATCTTTATCTTTATCTTTATCTTTATCTTTATCTTTATCTTTATCTTTATCTTTATCTTTATCTTTATCTTTATCTTTATCTTTATCTTTATCTTTATCTTTATCTTTATCTTTATCTTTATCTTTATCTTTATCTTTATCTTTATCTTTATCTTTATCTTTATCTTTATCTTTATCTTTATCTTTATCTTTATCTTTATCTTTATCTTTATCTTTATCTTTATCTTTATCTTTATCTTTATCTTTATCTTTATCTTTATCTTTATCTTTATCTTTATCTTTATCTTTATCTTTATCTTTATCTTTATCTTTATCTTTATCTTTATCTTTATCTTTATCTTTATCTTTATCTTTATCTTTATCTTTATCTTTATCTTTATCTTTATCTTTATCTTTATCTTTATCTTTATCTTTATCTTTATCTTTATCTTTATCTTTATCTTTATCTTTATCTTTATCTTTATCTTTATCTTTATCTTTATCTTTATCTTTATCTTTATCTTTATCTTTATCTTTATCTTTATCTTTATCTTTATCTTTATCTTTATCTTTATCTTTATCTTTATCTTTATCTTTATCTTTATCTTTATCTTTATCTTTATCTTTATCTTTATCTTTATCTTTATCTTTATCTTTATCTTTATCTTTATCTTTATCTTTATCTTTATCTTTATCTTTATCTTTATCTTTATCTTTATCTTTATCTTTATCTTTATCTTTATCTTTATCTTTATCTTTATCTTTATCTTTATCTTTATCTTTATCTTTATCTTTATCTTTATCTTTATCTTTATCTTTATCTTTATCTTTATCTTTATCTTTATCTTTATCTTTATCTTTATCTTTATCTTTATCTTTATCTTTATCTTTATCTTTATCTTTATCTTTATCTTCTTTGTATTTGCACAGCTTAAAAAAAATGATTTTATTGAAACACCATATATTCTTCATAGCCCTATTGTATTGATTGACGTCATATGCAAAAAACAATGAACATTGCCATATGCAAAAAATTGGATTAGTGGTTTTCATTTAATTTGTTTGAACTTTTTTAAATGGAGTTTTCTTTTTCATGATAGCGTTAAATATTTTTTGAATTTCGTTTATATTGAGTTTTAATTTCAAAATGGCGCGTCAAGTTCACAATTTTTTCTGTGCTAAAAAAATAAGTAGGCTTACAATATTAGGGGTTTGATTTTATATATATAATGATAAAAAACGTAAAAAAAGACGGATAATGGTGGAAACATTTCAATTAATTATATTGATTATGTAAAAACTACCAACAACTTATTTAATCAAGTTGATTTCTATTGAAATCAAAATTACAACTAAAAAATTTGAAGAATATTTCTTCTTTATACATTTTTAAAAATTAAATAAAGATGAGGGAGTAGGAGAATTGATTGCACATATCTTATACTCGTCGTGCATATGATTGCATACAATACAACGAAACCAGTTAATATAAGATTGTTTCATTTTTTTCCAAAACGTTTTTCTTGTTTTTCTATCGATTTATAAAACATAAACAGAAGTAAGAACCACCCGTTTATCAATTAAGAATACAAGCAAAAAGAATTGGAAATGCTCATGAATTGCAACAATTCATTTCTTTCTCTGTTTTATTATAATATGAAAGAGAGAAATTTAGACGTTAGCAATTTGTTTCATTTTTATAAAAACAAGGAAAATAAACAAAATTCGAAACGTAAATAGAATGCAAATATATAATCAAAAACTATTATAAACTTGATGCTTCGAGTGGGCCAAAGAAAAAAATCAGGGAGTTGATTGTAGGTTTTCTTATAAATGCTACCTGTTAAATATCACGTAATTTGGCGGACATAACACATTTTAATTAAAAGAAATTCGCTGAAATGAAATGAATCGCGATGAGGCTTAATTAAAAAAAATGACCATTTCAGGTACACGAGAGACGACATTACTATAGTTAACAATGAAAAATTATGCAGACGTAATATGGCCGGCATAACAGGACAGCTACAATAGTCAGGTCTGTAAAAGTTGTGAATGATATAGCAGGACGTATAGTTTCGCTCTCATGTCTACATTAACCAAATCTTGCAACGACTCATCCAAGTGGTCTATGATCACAGCAGCGTATACCAGACACGTAGAATAAGACTCTAGTGAAATGTTTCACATCCACATTTGTTTGATCTTTAATTTTAATTGCACAAAATGCATTTGCATGTACTGCATTATATATGTTTTTCTCTTCATATTTAACTCAGCTCTTGTATTCTTTACTTATGTTAAGATATTACAACATTTTGTAAATTTTTTCTGATCAATTTGTATTTCTTTAATGATAATTAAAATTTAATCCTTATCTTATCTTTTGTTTTTATCATCATATTCGCCAAAAAAAAAACAGACCTCTATGAGCGATTTATTGAAAATTTCTGAAATTCGGCATATTAACTTAGGCAACAAATTTTTTGGACCACTCTAATGAGCATGATTGAATGTAGTTTTAAGTGATCTGTCTCTTAAACGTGTTTTTTATGTATTTGTTTATGTCAATTGGTCTTCTCGAGCATGTATTGTTCATGCGAGGTTATGTTGGTTATGTTCTTCAACTAATTCATCTGTCAAATAAGATAGAATATATTATATGAACGAGCTATATAGATAATTCTTCAGATCTGACGGCAACAATGACACTCGTACAACAGCTGGAGCATTTGTTGTTCCCAGCATGTTGAATTTTCATCTTACTAGTTACTCTTTAGCATCTGCATCAATGATTTTTGTATTATTGCCCGCTTTTTTGCATACGTTGGCTTTGCATAAAATTCCACTAGTTTCATATTTGGGAAATTGTAATCCTCATCTTGTTCTTTTGGACAATTTGCATATCGCTTAAATATGTTTGAGCTTGATTATCCTTAAATCCAAGCACTCAATATCGTTTATCAAACTTACTTGTGTTCAAGAACATACTCTTTTTAAAATTGAACAAAGTGGCTAGGTGATTGATGAATCATCATGGATGTCGTCCGTCAACATCAAGATTCCTGATCATCTCGATATAGCAACAACTATTAATCAAAAAAGCACCTGGCTGATGTTTAATTTTCCAATCAATCCGATCAGATGGGAACTGGTGATTTCAACATGGTATGGTCGCTTACATTTTAAATAGATATGGAGAAGAAATGGGTCGTAAAAACCATCGCTGTCAATCATATTTCGATATAGAACATTCGTATGCCATTGACTTGTTGGTAAAACTTCTGTGCAAATTTGCCACGGTCATGCTGAAATAAATTGTTGTCCATGCTGAAACATGTTCTTATTGAGAGTTTTTTTGTTCCAGTCTTACTTGATATTTCGAATGACACCACTTGCTTGGGTTATAGATATTTCGCTTCCATTAAAAATTCTAGTCAATCGTATAGGTCTTACAATTTCATCGTTCCCGGAGGTTTTTCATAGCCTTACAACCAATAGATGTTCTAAAAATTCAAAATTGAGACATTTGTATTAAAATTTTTTAGTTTTGTTTAACTTTAATACGTTTAGAACCCACGTTCTGTGCGTTTAATTTTTTTGTAGTAGTAAATATAATTAAATTAAATCACATCTGATTGTTAGATATTACAATAATTTTTTGTTATGCATAACAATCTTCAATATGTAGTTTTCTTTAACTCACGATTTCATAGAAGCTTTTTCTGTCAAATTCTCAATTAGTTTTATTTCGATTTTACTGTTTTGTCTGATAATTTTCTTCTATCTAAATCTAACAGATTTATATCATCATACGCATACACAATTTTCCTATTCATTTTTTTCATGATCACAAAGTCTAGTCACGTGTATTATTTTCAAACAATTTCATGCCTTGTTAGAATACCGAAAAAACATCAAACTAAACAAAATGTTTGTAAAACAAAAACTAAATATTAGGTAATGGACGCGACAGATTTTCAAACGTATTTTTTTATATTTTTTCTATACCAGGGTGACGGAATATGATAACTCTAATTTCTGTTTAACGGTTTCAACTGCTTACAAACCCATCCTCATATAAGAATACAATAAATCGGATTCTATTGAAGCTTTGTTTACATAAAATCATAGAAAATTACGAAGGTAATTTTGAAAATATTTTAACTGACTTACCAATTCTCAAGTTATAAATGGATAATAATTACATAAACACTTTATAAATACATTAAACACATAACACCTACGTGTGTGAAAACTCATTATAATCAAATCAATTTATTTCCTGTATTCTTGCTTGTTCTTAGTTCGATTGCCATTTTAGTTAAGTCAAAAATAAACTTTATCGAGCTTAGAAATGGAGAAACGTAAAACGTAAATTATTCGAAAAAAGTAAAAGAAATAATCAGGTGTCTTGTCACGATTTGATTTTATTTGTTTTATTTATTTTATTTTATTTTTACGATTTTTAGATTTGGGTGGTCTTTTTATTTTATAAAGAAAGAGCTAAGAATAAGAATGAAAAATATATGTGAAATGGGTACAAAAAAAAACCGTTTTGTTTTTGTTTGTGTTTTTACAGATTATGGAGCCTAAGGTGAACTTTTGATATCATATTGGTTTCGAAAAGGGATTTCAGTTTTATAAAAATATATTGGATTTTGATTCCGTACGAAGAAGGTCGGAATAGCTACTGTTTTTTTTGTTTTTCAATTTCTGAACAATTTTTCAAATTCTATTTGCATGAAATTTCTCTAAATAAATTCATTATGCGCGCTATTTCATAGTCGATGGTTAACTTTAACTTTTGCATCTGCCGCTTTTGGATTTGCGAACAGAATTTCTTTTACAAAACTATTGACCTTTGGATGCAGAACATTTGCTAAGAGTAGGTGGTCAGCAATTCTACTAATACTAATTCTAAAGCAAAACTAGGGGAATGTGAATTGAGAATTATAGAAACATGATTGTCTCCATCCGAGAATTAAGTTCCCGTAACAGTTTGTACGTAGCTCCATGAAGTACTATATTGTAGCCAAACACCAGAAAGTGAGACGAGAATCCAGTGGAAGAATGAACTAAATTCTTCAATACAGCTCCAATTTCATCCAAATGCTCATCCCAGGTTCGGTAGTTATGCTTGATATACGCACGGATAGAATATTTTGGATTTAAGTCATCTCGTACACCATTTTAACAAATAAGCTAAAGCCACTGACTCAAATTGCCTTCCGTTGTTGGAAAAGACAATTTCGGGTACTCAATAGTTCAATTAATGGTTCAATTCACACATCGCAAATATTGGTCAAGTATGATTAATATGCACGTATTTCCGGATTTCGTACGTGGATATATATGGACCAAAAAATCCATATTCAGTTGCTACGGTCACGTCAATATAATTTACCATGCCAGGTGTGGTAGAAAACATGACTTGCTTGACAGATTTACAAATGCCGCACCCTAAAACATATTTTTTAACATCACGAGTCATACTTGACCAGTAAAATTGACGTTGAAGGATATCTAATGTTTTCACAAAGCCGAAATGCGTTATGGGTCGATTGTATTAACATTGGTTTTAAGGATTTTGGGACAACAAATTTCAAACTAGTAATATCAGTATAATCCAGATCTTGTACTCCAAATTTATTTTGCGTATGGTTTTTTTTGTGACACATTAAAAATTAAACTTAAAAATAGGTAGACTCTTCTATGAAATCTACCTAAAACAAAACATGGATACACATTAAATGAACTTACAATCGATTTGATTGAGCGTCTTTTAGTAAAAAAGTAAAAAGTAAAATATTTGAACATTGGGCAGTACATTTGAACATTAGATGTTTACATCGAGCGAGTCTATCCATGCTACTACATCGGGAGTTGCCAAATGGATGTCTGAGATGTTGCCATTGTAACGTCGAATTGGACACACAGTTGCAATGTGTTTTATGGTTTGTTATGGAGCGCCCTAGTCACACTCAGGGGACTCTGCAATGCCCCACTTGTAGAAAGAATCAGCACATCGTCCATGATTCGTTCTTATTCGGTTTAATGTAGTCCAGGTATGACGTGGCATATCGAAACAAGGTTGGGTAGAAGTCGGGCTAGTAATAGAAAGGCCAGTTGTGTTGTAATGATGCCAGGAGGTATCCCAGGCATCCAAGATATTAAAATTAGTTGCCAGCATGTTGCTGGCAGTTTTATGTGGAGGCTTTCCTGACTTCAATCGACAACGAGTGTGGTCACCGTAATATTCGTGCAAGGGTAACATTTTTATGTTCACGTATGAGAGCATGCGAGCGTCTGAGAGCAGGTGGAGCGATATTGCTCAACATAGGGAGCCAAGGTAAAGGAGTGGACCTGATAGTACCACTTATAGTACGCATCGCGGCATGCAGCTGGCAGTCAACTTTTTGAGTATGTGTGCTATTCAGCCAGACTGGTGCACCGTACTCAGCCACTGAGTAAACCAGACTTAGAGCAGTTGTGCGGAGGGTTGCTGGAGTAGCACCCCATGTCGAGCCTGCCAGTTATACAATATATTGTTTCTCGTTTTAAGTTTTTTTGACGTATTCTCTAGGTCGAGCTTTAAAGAAAGAGTTCTATCGAGAGTAATACCCAGGTACTTTGGCTGTTGATTGTACTTAATGACAGTGCCGTTAAATAACACTCCAAATGCAGGCGTTATATACAACTGCCGTCTTTTTCTCGAAAGTTGAAAGTCTTTGAATAGTCTTTCAACGTCTCGATCAACCAGGTAGTCATGGTGTTTGAAAGTTATCAAATCCAAATCGATGTGAAGAGTGGGGTTACCAATATCGTCAACAGTGATTGAGTCTACATGGATTCTAGATAGCGCATCAAACACTACGTTCTGGCTGCCTTTGTGATATTCGATATTGAAATCGAGTGCCTGTAATTTAAAACTCCATCTCACTAACCTACCGAATAGATCTTTGTGGTCCATGAGCCACAACAGTAACCTTCAATGAATGCACGCAAAATTTTTCACAGCTAACACTGGCGCTAAACATTCCAGCTCCATCACACTATATACTTACGTTCCGCAGAATTTAATTTTTTTAACATATAGCATATGGGACGTTCCCCACCATCACTCGACTTTTGGAAAAGCACAATTCTAATAGCGATGGTACTGGCATCGCATTGTAAGAAAAATGGCTGCGAAAAATTTGGATTTTCCAGAACAAGTACCGAGATAAGAGCACTTTTCAGCTCCTAGAAAGATTTTTGGATATTTTCATTCCATACCACTTTGCTTCCTTTTTTCGTTAAGTCACTGGGAATGAGGACGCTAGTATTGAAAAATTCAAAATAAACGGTACCATCCAGTCATACCGAGAAATCTGCGAACTTTCTGAACGGTTTTGGGGTTGGATATTCTGCTACAGCTTTCAGGATCTACACGCAAACAACCGTCACCAACTATATAACCCAAGTATTTGCCTTACTTGAGAGCGAACTTACATTTCTCTACATTTATGGTTAGATTAGCAGCATGTAATAACCTGGCCACATCAAACAACAGTTACAAATGCTTTACAGAAGTTTGCGATGTCAAGTCGTTCAAGTAAACAAATATCCGATCATGATGCGGGGTCACTTTGTGCATCATTTTGCTCATGGTTTGTGGAGTATTGTATCCCGTAACCGTAAGGAATAGAGATAAAATGGTAAGGAGGTCGTCCCGAACCAGTAAAGGCGGTCTTATCTCTAGTCTCCAGCTCCAGCGACATTTCCCAGAAAGCGTCTTTGAGATCGATAATGCTGATAAATCAAGTTTACTTTTAACGACCAATAACACCATTGATTAATGGTAAAACGTAAGTAGCTTCTACGGTCATGACGTTCATTTTCCTGGCATCGAGACATACTAATGAAACTGGTGAGCTCCATTAGCCTTAGCTCTCCTTAATCACACCAAGAGAAAGCATTCTGTCCAACACTTTGTAGATATCTGCTGGTACAGCAGGAGATACGGCGTGATGTCTTTGTTTTATAGGGACAGCCTAGCCAACATTAATTTTGTGCGATGAAATATGGGTACGACCTAATCTAAGCTTCGCTGAGGATGGAGAGGTGGCAATAACAAAAGGCAATTAAGCTTCTTGAGCCGCCGAATATTCATGTTGGTTGGGTGGGTGAATCGATGTTTTTGAAGTATCATCAATCTCATTTTTTTCAATAGGAACCAAACCGAAGAGGTTCCTAAAATCCATACCAAGATATAAAGGATGCTTTAAACTTGGCGCTATACGAAAACTCATTGTCTTTAACCTTTAACCTTGAATCTTAAACCTTAAAATTTGGACCTCAAACCCTAAAATTTCAACCTTAAACGTTAAACTTTAAACCTTAAACCTTAAAACTTAAACCTTAAAACTTAAACCTTTAACCTCAAACCTTAAACCTTAAACTTTAAACCTTAAACCCTAAAACTTAAACCTTAAAATTTAAACCCTGAACCTCAAACCTTAAATCTTAAATCTCAAACCTTGAGCCTCAAAACTTAAACTTTTAGCCTTCAACCTTTAACCTTAAACCTTAAACCTTGAACCTTAAACTTTAAACCTCAAACCTTAAACCTTAAACCTCAAACCTTAAACCTTAAACCTTAAACCTTAAAGCTTAAACCTTAAACCTTAAACCTTAAACCTTAAATCTTAAACCCTAAACCTTAAACCTTAAACCTTAAACCTTAAACCTTAAACCCTAAACCTTAAACCATAAAGCTTACACCTTAAACCTTAAACTTTAAACCTTCAACATTAAGTCTTGAACCTTTAACCTTAAACCTTGAACCCTAAACCTTAAATCTTAAATTTTAAACCTTAAACCTTAAATTTTAAACCTTAAACCTTAAACCTTAAACCTTAAAGCTTAAAGCTTAAACCTTAAAGCTTAAACCTTAAACCTTATACCTTAAACTTTAATCCTTAAACCTTAAACCTTAACCTCAAGCCTTAAACCCTAAACCTTAAACCTTAAACCTTAAACCCTAAACCTTAAACCTTAAACCTTAAACCTTAAACCTTAAACCTTAAACCTTAAACCTTAAACCTTAAACCTTAAACCTTAAACCTTAAACCTTAAACCTTAAACGTTAAACCTTAAACCTTAAACCTTAAACCTTAAAGCTTAAACCTTAAACCTTAAACCTTAAACCTTAAACCTTAAACCTTAAACCTTAAAACTTAAACCTTAAACCTTAAACCTTAAACCTTAAACCTTAAACCTTAAACCTTAAACCTTAAACCTTAAACCTTAAACCTTGAACCTTAAACCTTAAACCTTAAACCTTAAACCTTAAACCTTTAACCTTAAACCTTAAACCTTAAACCTTAAACCTTAAACCTTAAACCATACAACCTTTAACCTTAAACCTTAAACCTTAAACCTTAAACCTTAAACCTTAAACCTTAAACCTTAAACCTTAAACCTTAAACCTTAAACCTTAAACCTTAAACCTTAAACCTTAAACCTTAAACCTTAAACCTTAAACCTTAAACCTTAAACCTTAAACCTTAAACCTTAAACCTTAAACCTTAAACCTTAAACCTTAAACCTTAAACCTTAAACCTTGAACCTTAAACCATAAACCTTCAACCTTCAACCTCAAACATTAAACCTTAAACCTTTAATCCTAAGCCTTTAACCTTAAATTTTAAACCTTACAAACCTTAAACCATAAACCTTAAGCCTTAAGTCTTAAACCATAAACCTTTGATTATTATAGTTTGATTTTTTGTTGTTATGAGTGAGCAGTGTGTCAGTAAGAGTTTCAGCTCGATTAAACCTATGGTTGATTCTGTGAAAAATTTTCAAATACTTTTAACACGCTTTGTGTCAACTAATCACTATTTTCATATTATTTTATTTACCAGCCCATGAAATATTTATACTGTATACCTATTTTTTTCGTTTCAATTGATCAACTTGTTTCAAAAAGATATTCAAATGAAAATTTATTACAATTTTTCCATTTTTTTGGGCAATAAAAATATATTTGTAATTTTTTTTTGGTTGGCTCCATTGCAATAATGCATTTTTATTTAACTTTGTTGGGTTGTGGTCAAATGAATAAAAAAGGTTTAAATAAAAATATTAATAATAAATTTATTGATTTGACTTTTTGTGGGTTATATGCTTGTTTGCAGTTATCGAATATTTTTTTGCTGAATAAATTAGCAAAATTTTACAATAAAACTGGTTGTGTTTGTATTTTGTAAGGAGATATGATATCATATAAAAAACAGACAGATATTGTTCACCAACTTTTGTTGAAAATCAATAAAATCAAATACAAATATATATGCCTCCTATCACAAATTTCTTGTCTAAAAAATACAGTTTGCGTATAGATTTCATTACTTTTTGACTTGTACACAAATTCCAGTCCATTTGTTTTCTTTTCTTCGTCTTGTAAACAAAATAAAAATCAAATTTTTTTTTCTCGATATCTTATCCTTTTCCTATATCTTCGATTTACTAGTCCTATCCAAAACTCTTATCAACAAAAACTTTATTCTTTGTGTCCCAATCTTTAATGCATGAGCTTTTGGTACTCGTTTATAGTTTTTTTTCTTAGAACTAAAATTGGAAAACTTATTTTTTGTATAAGGTTTTGGTAAATCATTTATCCTTTATTTCGTAGTTTGGATGTTGTTTGTTACAATATATCTACTGTGATGGATGAAGTGATGAATAAAATAGTATAAAAGTTGAAGTTGATGAATATCTTTAGAGTTATCGAGGATTATACTCGTATATAGATGTTGTTCAATTAGTTTATTCTTTGGCATTAGGAAAAACGACAAGTGACGAATTTCAATGTTTTTAGATTTTTGAATTAGCAGATACATCTTTTTATTTACTCTACTAAAATGAAATATAAAAAGAAATATTGCCCATGAATACCTATATATATTTAAATTAACTTTTAGTTTTATTTAAATAAACTTACCTAATACCTTTCACAACACCCCATTAAACACTTTAAAAAATAATAAAATCAACCCGACTCAGCAATTAATTTATCTTACAAACAAAACGACTAGAAAGATACAAAGTAATTAATTTCGAAAATAAAAATAACTTTTTCTTCTATTCGAAAACTTAAAGAAGGAAGTGAACAAAAACTAAAATTATTCTTTCATGGCTGTTATAGTTTCTAACCTCTGACAACATTTTTACATTCATTGTTTTTTATTTATGAGCGAAAAAAAAATTAGTTTTGCATAAGTACCAGAATGGAGGAAAATATTCTTCTGTAAATAATTTGGCGTTCTGGAAATCATAAATATTTAAATTATACCTAACTCGCTGCCAACTCGTTGTGATATGTTAACGTCGGTTAAAAAGTGTGGGAAAATGATTTGGTACTTTTTTGGCTCGTTGGTGACCACCGGTTATAACCGGTAGGCTGGGATTAAAGATGCGGATGATTAACATAGCCTCCAAACATCAAAAGACAAGAGATTGTAAATGAAATTAAGGTTAAATGGGACATAGAAAAGGTCTACGGTGTAGTGAAGCGCTGATTCGTTAAAGGTCAACGAAGTGGCAAAGCAGGTCGCGTACCTACCGAGATTATTTTTAGCCCCTGGCTAGCTTAATCCATGGGAACGAGTAAGAAATCCTGCTATTTCATCACAGATGTAGTATGCGAAAAACATGATAAGAACGGAAACAGAATAAAATCAAGTGAATTAGTTAGACTCTGGCGACCCCCTTATGCGAAAGAACCACGACCACCACGTCCAGGCCCATAATTTTACGAGATTCACTCACACACCCACACCCACACCCACACCCACACCCACACCCACACCCACACCCACACCCACACCCACACCCACACCCACACCCACACCCACACCCACACCCACACCCACACCCACACCCACACCCACACCCACACCCACACCCACACCCACACCCACACCCACACCCACACCCACACCCACACCCACACCCTCACCCACACCCACACGCACACCCACACACACACACTCACAACTATGCAAATTTGATCAGGACTAGATCCATTTTGTTTTCGTTGAGAATATAACTGCCTTCTTCCTTTTTTATAAAATTTGTTTAAAAAAAAGTAATAATACGGTAATGCACCACTCAACAGTAATCCCAATAATCCACAAGCAATTAGGCTATCTTGGTCAACCACTTCATCATCGCCGATTGGTCGTGGTGTATAATTGGTCGATGTTACTATAATACAACTTGTACTAGATGTTGTTCGATCTGGTGACCGAAAAGTTGTTCGGACTATCATCCAAACGCGTTGTAAGTTGGTCGAGATAAAGATATTTTATGGCACGGGATTGATTTAATTATAGATCCAAAAGAAAATTATAATAACCCGAATTTTAAACTCAAACTCTTTAAACTCGGTTATTGGAAAAATAAAATATAACCCCCAAAAAAAATCGATCAACAGTTGAATTTGAACTGTTGGTTGAGTATTTTCTCTTTATTTATCAAATTGGTCTTTAATTGCCTGCTCATTCACCCCCCACATAAGCATCCCATGCATACAGATACACATTCATACATACCTGCACGCTCATTTATTTATATAGTTAAGGTGACTCACCCCATAGGTAGATCCCATTCCTCTCCCAGTTAGCTATTCAGCCTTCCATCATCCACACTGCTTCGGAGCTGACAGCGAGCAGCAGAATTATCAACGCCAGCTGGTTTATGTAGTTATCCCCTTATAATAAGAATCTTCACCGAAAGTCAGTGGAGGAGGATAAGCTTTAGTTCCTTTCACCCTTCCGTTACTGCTTTTACCAATCCCGCTTATTCTAAGTATAGGACGAACACAACAAACATACATTTTTTTCCACCCATTTTTTTTGTAGCTTCACAACGGTTATTGACTATGCTAAAGGAGTAAGTAGGTTTTGATGCTTAATTATCCAGGACCCGGAAAGTTAACATTCCCAAATCGGGCTATCCGGCTAAGCATTCCATAAGAAGTAAATTACAGAACGTCGGTTATATTCTGTGGCCACACTTGTTATGGGGTATATTGAATTTTTGGTTCCGGTTCAATAATTAATTACCACGAACGGAATAATATGCAAAATTTTACTAAATCGGACGAACATTTCCAGATCAATTAATTGCAATTTATTGTTCACATACTATTATTACAATTGTTAATATGACTATTAAAGCTTCGACTATGTTTCAAAAATTATTTACACATAAACTAACATTACTCAAAATTTTGCTAATCGGAGTTGCAGTATAGAGTATATTAAATACAGTTTATTGTTCATATGCCATTAATTCTATTGTTATTATTTAATGTAAAGTTTTGATTATACTATAATAAATAATTACGCAACAATATAGCTAAGATTCAAAATTTTTCTAATAAGACATGCATTTCATAAGGCGTTAATTACGGCATATATGTAGTTCATATATTATTAACACTAATATTATTATTTAATTTAAAGTTTGACAGCCCGACAACGAATATTTACACAGTGAGCAAGAGATTTCTAAATTTTGCTAATCGAACAGGAGTTTAATGATGGACAGTTCATGCTTCATACACTAATATCACATTCGATTCTATTTCATTCAAGGTGTTGATTATGTCGCACTGATTAGATATACCGAAGGAAATAGTAATCAGAATTTGGCGATGCACCTCATAATAACTTAATTTCCTTGTTTTGTTAAAACTATAAAAACCCTTGATACGGAATATATGAGCGTTTGGATTTAGTTTCCATAGTTCTATACGCAGACATAATTGGTAATCGAAATTTTAACTATCCGGAAGGGCATTACATAATCATTTCACTCTTATCCCTATTATCACTATCCAATAATTTATTTGCCAACTATTTTAATCTTCAAAAAAAATGAACCAAAATATGAACCGTCATACCTTTTTTGTTTTCGCCATCTTTTCATTTTGTCATCACCTTCGGTTTTAGTAATTAATCGTGGATACTCACAGAACTTGATCCTGTTTTCTGCTTTAAGTCTTCAATTCCCCCACAAATAGCATAGCCTGTTTCTTCTTCCTTTATTAAGCGCCACCCAAAAAAAACCTTTTAGTTTGCTTTCGTGTTGGTTTTATTCAACCAAAATGTCGATCACCATTTCTTTTTAAAAAAACTTAATTGACAGAACCACACAACATCATGTCAAAAGAAATAAACAATCCAATGACAAAATTAAATATGCGACTCAGAGCGCGAGGCTAGCTGTCATCAACTATTTATATGCGATTAATAACGAATCGATAAGGTAGTTTCTTAGGAGATTTTATTTTTGTTTTATCGTTAGATATTGTACCCCATAAAGAGTATGGACTAGTTTGTAATAGAAATTGAAAAAAAATTTGAAAATAAAACATTGTTTACGAAACGATTGTACGAATCATACATGTAAATAGCACGATTATGGATTAATGATAATACACAACCGCTTTCTGACAACTTTATAACGATTAATGATCACAAACTAAATACAGGAAATCACACTGGGAAATACTACTCACCTGATCCCGGGCCATTACCGTTTTACGGAAACTATTGTAGATGGCAATACGGTCTGAGTTGAATAAAATATGATAAAAACGAAAATAATTACCAAAAAGGTCTCCGCTGATGCAAATTTGATGTGTGTGAGAAAGTAGTGAATCCATAGATCAGGGAGTTATACAACGGCCTCGTCGATCACCAGGCTACGTCATAACAACAGCTAAGTCTTTCACCCAATCAAACACATAAAAATAACCCACCGGAAATATAACAAATATCGGAATGCATTTTAGTTTAGCCACAGGAAGTCGTTCCACGACTATTGCTCAGACTGGGGTGGGGTTTGGCTACATGCATCTTGATGTTAGGGACTGCCATATAAATAAAATAATAAAACAAAACCATGCCGGTTAAAAAAAAATGGGAATGTAATTCGTTTTAAAAAGGGCAAGTACTCGTTGGGAAAATGTGAAGGAAACCCAGAGGTTTTCGAACTTCATCTCACCCATACCTTCGGACAGTTCTGCATCGATATACATGAATCTCGCTGCAAACCAACTGGTTACTATGGAGGCTTTTTGGTTAATTAAAAACACAGAAATTAATGTTGTTTTTTTCCACAATTACTTCGGTCTGAAAGACCTAAGTATTACATTCATGAGCTCAAAGTGAAATTCTTACCCCCCCCCCTTTTTTTAAATTTCTCGACGTTTTAGGACCTCCTGATTCTAAAAAAGCAACAAAAAAAAATGTATGTCTGTCTGCCGGCCGACCGGCCGTCATTACCTACGCTACAGGGAAAACCGCTGGAGGGATTTCAAAAATTTTTTTTCTAAAAATAGGTATACTCAAGGGACAGGTCTGATAGGACGTTGTGTTCGATAACTGTACCGGAAGTGTGTCAAAAAATCATTGAGTGTGTCATAAACAGCAAATTTTCATATTTTTGGCTTAAAAAACGTTCATTTTAACGATTACGCGTAGGAACATTAAATTTGGAGAAATCTTGATGGTAGGGATTGGTATGTGAGATCAAAAACTAGATTATTGCATTATAAGTTTGTCCAAAAAATGTTTTCAAGTGTGTCAAAAAATGATTTCATTTATTTTTTTAGCCAATTTTTTGGAAAAAAATGTAGCTGTTTTTATGCTGTATATGTAATTGAAAAAGAAATTGGACATGGAAATTTTTGAATTTGTTATAGTTTTTGAAATATTTTTGGAATTTTGAAAAAGTTTGTATTTTTGACTTGTAATAATTTTTGCAATATATTTAGGATTTCGGAAAAAGTTTTAATTTTTGATTTTGTAAGAATTTTTTGAATATTTTTAGAATTTTGAAAAATTATTAATTTTTGATTTTATTATAATTTTTGGAATTTTGAAAACAATTTCACATTTTTGATTTTGTAATAATTTTTGCAATAATTTTTGCAATATTTTTAGAATTTTGGGAAATGTTTGAATATTTAAGAATTTTTGGATTATTATTGGAATTTAGAAAAAGTTTTAATATTTGATTTCATTCTAATTTTTGGAATATTTTTGGAATTTTGAAAAAAGTTTTAATTTTTGATTTTGTAATAATTTTTGCAATATTTTTAGAATTTTGGGAAAAGTTTAAATTTTTAAGAATTTTTGGAATATTATCGGAATTTTAAAAAAGTTTATATATTTGATTTTATGCTAGTTTTTGGAATATTTTTGGAATTTTGAAAAAAGTTTGATTTTATTTAATTTAACAATATTTTTGGAATTTTGATTATATTTTTCCGGCAACGTATAGATGTTTCGTGTTAGTTTTGTAATAAATTTTTAAACATATATAAAAAATACTTGTACATACTTTAATAAAGAGTTATGTTTGATATAAATCGCTGCCCAAAACTAAAAACCATGTCCTCATAAACGTTTGCCGAAAACTATATCAAAATCCTTAACCCAGACCAAAATGTTGATATCTCAAAGCTGTGAGATTTCAGCCCCTCCATATTTTTCATTTTCAATTTAAGATAAATTTTGAAAAAGGTTTTTATAATTTGGAAGAGGAATTAGGAAATGTGACGAATAGAAGGAAGATTGATATTGAAGATTTTCCATCAAGGCACAATCGTGGGGACGTACCACACGGCCTGAAAGATAAGAGCTCTCATATAGCCTGGGCAAAATTTACTAGGCGTGACAGAATCATGCACCAAATTCTAGGTCTTAATGTCTTTGGCGTGGAACATTCCTTGGACTTTTACAGAGTTATCTGCTACCTCATAGGTTACGTTACCGATTCGAACCACTCGAACTATTTTAGCCAAAATTCGGGCGATAATTTGGCAGAAAACTTTTTAGCGGCATTGCGTTGGGTGAAACTGCGCACGTACGCTACTTATATAGGTTCCCGTTTCCGTGATCGAGATCGCAAGTTGTATCGCTTGAACTCTTTTGATACGCAGCTTTGAGGTTTTTCAGTACGGCCATACCCAATCATTGGGTCAAATTGAAAATCTGGTGCTGAGCGAAGCAATTCTTATGTGGATCCATGTAATACGATCTGATTTCCAAAGCCTAGGAAGTGAGGAGAATTTTGTGGAGTCATAAATGGCATTGCATAGAGAGGTCCTAATTTTAGGGAGATAGATATCTTATTCCTGATGATTTTCTTTCAAATAGAATCGTATTGCGACGAAGATGGATCGATTCACATGCTCTGACGCATTGCATTGAGGGGAATAAAACGGTGTGAATGAATGACGCACTCCGTATTTAGATAAAAGTTCCTTGAACTTGGTGGATTTGAGAACCATTATCTGAAACAAGATGCTCGGGTACTCTGTATACACTAAATACTCGAGTTTCTATAAATTTGCCTACAAGTTCAGCCGTGGTATTTCGAAAATTATAACATAACGCAAAAAATGGTCTAAAACGATGAAAATATAAGAGTTTCCTCCTTTTGACCGAGGATACGGTTCGAGAAAATCGATATAGAGTTTCTGGATTGGTCGAAATGTAGTATTACTTGGTCGAAATGTAGTATTACTACACTTCAGACCAATATAAATTTCGTTTAAAGCACTCTAACGTCTTGGCTACTCCAGTGTGGGCTGAGTATGGAGAATTGTGTGCTTGCTTGAGCAATTTAGGCTGGAGGGCTTTTGAAATAATTAGTTTTCACTCTGACGTGCTTGGAGACTCAAGAAGGTTGGCAGAAAGGTTTATAAAGACTTTACCATTCTCGATTTTCATGTTTGAGACTCGATTCTCGATCGAAGAGATAAATGTTAAATAATCACTGTCAGAAAATGCGTTATTTTCCAAATCGACATGAAGAGAAGGTATGTTTGGATCGTCAAAGCTTTTAATTTCAGATAGGACCTGCTCTCCATACACTCGAGAGAGTGCATCGGGGACACAATTGAGAGTTCCTTTGCGATATTCAATGTCAAAGTTGAAACCTTGTAATTGCAAACCCCAACGCACCAGTCTGCCTGTAAGTTTTTTTTACTCATTAACCACTTTAAACTACTGTGATTTGTAATTGTGGTTTACCATAGGTCTGCCTTTTAAAGCAGATCTTCGATGTAGGCTCGAAACTTCTTAACGCTTAACGCTGCCGCCAAGCATTATAGCTCTGATACGCTAGAATTACGTTGTGCTGCGTTGAGCTACTGACTCATGTACGCTATGGGTACGCTCACACTGTTATTTTCTGCTTTTTGAAACAACACACTTCCAACGCCAGTACTACTAGCATCACACTGGATATAAAATCTTCGCGTAAAATCAGGATTTACTCGAACTGGCGCTGAATTTAAAAGTTACTTCAATGACTCAAACGACTTTTGTGCAGTTTTGGACAAAACCAACTTTTTCGATTTCTTTAATAGGTCAGTCAGTGGGGAGGATATACTAGAATAATTGTCGATGAATCTTCGGTACGAATCAGTAACATCAAAGAATCGTCAAATTTGTCTGACAGTTTTTGGTGTAGGAAATTCAACGATTGCTTGAACTTTATCGTTATTAACACATAAACATCTATTGGCAACTATAGAGCCTAGATACTCTATTTCCTTTAAACAAAATCGACTCTTTTCCACATTTAAATGGTCAGTCTGACTGATCTTAGTTGTCGCGCAACCTTAGACAAGAGTTGTATATATTGTTCATAAGTGGATGAAGTGATGAGCAAGTCATCTAGATATGCGAGTACACGATCGTGCAACTGATGAGGAATTACTTTGTGCATTAATCGACAGAGTGTTTGAGGTGCGCTACACAGGAAAAATGGCATTACTGTGAATTGGTAGAGAAGTTGGCCGGGGATAGTGAAGGCGGTCTTATCTCTAGATTCTTGATCTAATGGAATCTGCTAGAATGCATCTTTTAAATAGCTAGAACCATCATAGACCATCTATGATTGGAAGAGGATACGCATTCGTACGTGTGACAGCGTTTATACGTCGGGCATCCAAGCATAACCTGGTCTTTCCATTTTTCTTGCGTACAACAGCCAAAGGTGAACTCCAACCGCTAGAACTTTCTTCTATGACACCTAGGGAAAGCATGCGGTCAAACTCAGAATACATCTCTTCTGGAGCCGCTGGAGAAACTGCGTAGTAGCGTTGCTTGATGGGAGTAGCATTATTGACGTCAATTGAATGCTCAACTAAGTGAGTTCGACCTAACCCTAGCTTATGAGATGCTGGCAACGATTTTATAATCTCAGCAAGCTGAGATTGCTCTTCACTCGTTAAATGGTGACTTTTATCATCCATTGGTGTATTATTGATGGACATTACCGTAGCTTCCTTTAAACAGTGGGGTTTGTTTTCTTCACTGTCACTCATTGTTGGTTTTATGCCGAAAGCATTCCAAAAATCAATCCCTAAATAAACTGTTTATTGCAGGGATGGAACAAGATAGAATTTAGTTGTTCTTGATTAATGCTGTTACCGAACAGGTGTTGATATGCAGCCAATAAATCTTTACTTCTGTCCGCTGGCAATACAAATGCTTGTAGTGAGAGAACGGAATGCTACGTGGGGATTAGCTATAAATTTCTCTGAGCCCGCTGCTAAAACACTTATTGATGCACCGCTATCTAGTAACCCGCGATGGTTCTCCTTACCGATAGTGATGTTCGCGTAATGAGTTTTTTAAGTATTCGACGATGTTTAAAATATGCCAAACATCGATGGAATCTGGATAAAGTTGGTTTTGTAGTAGATGGTGAATCTGGTTTTAATTGTAGACAATAATGGGGGTTTAGATTTACGTGTTCATTGATTATCTGGGAGGTAAGGAAGGTTTGTTTGGGATTTGATGATTGTAGATAAATTTCTTCAATTCTGGATCGGTATTCGACACCGCTTTGACTTACTCTCTGGGATTCAAAGGCCGTCGAAGGTATGGAGTCTCAGTGGTCCCTTCCGCCGTCAGTTGGTTTCTCGCGAATTCCAGAGAACATCTTGGACACTGGTTATACTATACTGTTTTTGGTCTTCCGCAACCATAACAAAACATCCTTGGTGAAGGCTTTGGGGCTTTGGGGCTTTTGAAGATATGGCCAGTGTTTCCACAATTCCAGCAGGGATATTTCATGATTTATCTGATGATGTTTATTGCTATCCGTTACTTTATTTGGGTTGGTATATAATTGTCGTGGAAGTTGCAATGATGCTGTGGACTTCTTCGTATGCTCATACACCTCGCTGATACTTTTTCTTTGAAACATACTCAACTCGGGATGTAACCAAGTCTCTGCCAGGTATCTTCGCTTGGAATGCATTTTCGTACCAAATCAGTAAACGAATTAAAAACATCATTAGCCAATGCAATCTGGAGACCTTGTCGCATGTTTCGTGATACCATAGTGATCAACTCTATCTCCGTAAGTGGCGTTCGAAGGGACAGGGTGAGTTTTTGCACATCGTGATAAAAATCGATGAACGATTCTCGAACTTTTTGTTTTGTTTACGGTTTTCCAAGGCATGACGTTCATCCATATCCGTTCGTATATCTTGAAAGTGTTCGAGTAGTGCAGTTTGCAGTTGTCCCCAAGTGCATTGCTTCATACGCTCTAAATACATAGAGAACAGCGTAGATGTCTGTGGCTAGTTTAGTTGTTCCTTTCCTTTGGCATTCCATATGACGCAGCTAGGCTCTCTAAACGGAAAATAAATCTTTCTATTGGGATGTCAGAGGGTGATCGGTTTAAGGAAATATTGAACAGCTGATGCAGGGAGAAATAAAACTCGCGTTTGGGTTGTTTATACTTCCGAAATGTGCGGTTAACCGATCTATTAGCTCAGGATACTCATCTTGCATCTTCTAAGGGGAGCTGATATAACTTGACTCATTTCAGAACTACCTGGCACACCTTCAGGTTTTTGATCGAGTGGACCTTGATTTAACTCATCGGTTTGTTTTTCGGGTAATTCCTGGCTGTCATTTGAGGTGGGGTCTGCACATAAGATCGGCAACATATCTAATAGTGAGTGGCATGCTACTAATAGTTTTTGACCACTGCTGCTGATCGAGATTCTTTCATTCGTATTAAACGTTGTCGAATATGGTAGATACGTGATTGGACACGGTAACTGAAATTTATTTCAGGACTAATATTGAAAATAATATTCTGAATGGGTTGAGCTTGAGGTTTGACCCTCACACCGAACAAAAAAATATTTAAAAAAATAAAAGACCCTGAGAACAAAAAAAATGTTTTTTACTTGTGAAAAAGCACCAGACTACCGAATTGGAATGGGATTGATGCTATCAAAAGTCTAAAAATAGGTACTGAGAGATATTGATTGGACATCATTGCTTTGCACAAGAAATAAGATAGCCAATAGCCTCTTTACTGGAGCGGAGATTCTTATCGATGATAATTTGGCACTGGTGGTTGCACTCATACAAAAATTAGTGATGAAATTCATCCCGGTCAATTTGATGGTTTGCTACCTACGGGTACGCGGAACATTCAACAATATCTCTCTCATTGTCGTCCATGTAGCCATTGAATATTAGACCGTTGAATAGAAAATTTTTCTACATAGCATTAAAAGGGAATAGCAACTTAACGGAGACATATGACTTGATTATGGTTCTTTGTGACATTAATGGTGATCCCTAAGATATCACTTTAACTTGTGATATCTCTCTACTATTGCCAGTGGTATGATAGGTTTCGCTACAGTACAAAATTAGCTCTTGAAAACATTCACTGATTTCCAACCCACAGGAGACTTTTCCAACATTTTTTCCCCATTTTTCCGTAAAGTTACAATTTTGGTCTATCCAAAACAACCGATAAAACAACATAATACTTTTATTTTAATGTCAATGCTTAGATCAAAATTAATTCTTTTCATATTCCTCCTGGGAAATTTAAAATCTAAATTACAGAAATTTTCCGTTTCTTCATCTTTTTTACGTTTCCGAACAAAATTTTAAATCAGCAACTTTGAAATCTTTTAATTTAATTTTATTTCAAATAAATATTCAAATTTCAAATAAAAAAAATGAAAAACATAATTTCAAATTGCAATTTAAATTTTCCAAAAGCATATAGACTAAAGGAAAACTATAAAATTGAAAAGCTGAGTTGAACAAAGTTTAGACAGAAATAAGAACAAAAAATATATTTAAATAAATGAAAATGAAATGTAACTGTAAAATTATAAGTTTTCTTTCTGTAAACGAACCAAATCACAGGTGTAATCAAAATAATTGTAAATATTTCGTTTCTTTGTTGATCTGATTGTTGTATAAAAATATGCAAACTATAAGAATGTTTGATTTTATCTGGTATTAGTTTAACTTTTGTTACCTTTGAATATCTAGTAATTATTGCAACATGATAATACTTTATTTATTTCAGCATGATAATACTTTAATAATACAACATAAAACACTATGAAGTTAAATTTCGAAAATAATTTCGGTCGAAAAAATTCTTCATTATCAAGGGAATAAAAAACAAAATTAATATAACATAAAAATGTCAAAACAATAATTCTGGTTCTGATTTTTCCGCAAGCTAAATAAAAATAATTACACGACGCAACCAGAACTTATACAATTCAAATAAGAATAATTTGATTTTAAAATTTTCACGAAAATGTTAACTTGTAAATTTTCCATTTTACGATTTTTATTTAATTTATTTTTATTTTGTTTATTTCAGGTTCGATAAGAACATTAGCTACATTGGATTTAGAATCTAAACCACATTATTGGTTAACAATTTGTGCACAAGATCATGCTGTTGTACCATTACATTCGTGTGTACAAGTAAGTTAATTAGAAAATTTAATTACTTGGATTGTGAAAATTTATTTGATTTTGTTTTTTTTGTTTTTGCTTTAGGTTTTTATTCAAGTGCAAAATGAAAACGATAATGTTCCGTTGACGGAGGATCCAGTTTACTATCCTGAGGTTGTTGAAGGTAGTTTATCTGGTACTACTGTTCTTCAGCTAACTGCTAGTGATTTAGATGATGATCCGTTACAACGGATTAGCTATAGAATTATTTCAGGAAATCCTGAAGGATTTTTTGCTATCAATAGCTCCAGTGGTAAGTAATAGTGTTTTTACTCTATTATATAATTTCATTCTATTTGTGAATAATGGTTACATGTAACCCAAGTGTGCATAATCAAGTTATTCACAATATGTTTTCCTAATGATTGGCATAGCAATAACAAGTTGTTATCGTTAAGAATATATTTAATTAAATAAATAATATAAATAATATAATAATCATACATTCAATTATCTGATTAAATTCCATCTACTTCCATTTTACCATTACAACTAATTACAAAATAAAAAAAATATGTTCTAAAACAGAATAATTTATTACAAAAATTTTAACTTAAATCAGAAATTAAAATCCCCAAAAAATCCATTTAAATGCTAATTTTATCCTTCCATGTGTTACTAGCTTTCAACAATTTCATATTAAATATTAAAAAATAAATAAGCCTTAAACCATATATATTTTTTTTATTTTGAATTAAAAGTAATTTTCCTAAACAAGAAAATAAATTTTCTTTTCATTCAATTTTATTTCGAAAATTAATCCTTTTTTTTCTATTCATTAGAAAATAGGAATTAAATAAAATATAATTTTTTTATTTAATTTCTGATATTACTCTAGTACGTCTTCTTTATTCTCGTTGAATTATTCTTCAAAAGGTTCTTCATTATTCTTGTTGAATAAAAACTTTGAGATATTTACATTTAATTCCTCGAAAAAAATAATCACCGAAATGATTAGGTTTGTATTTGGAAGTCCAAACCTAAACTTTAAATATTTTGCAATTCGAGAATATTCATTTAAACTACGAAAATAGGAATAGTTAGGAAAATATTAGTAACAGGATGAAAACTATTGGATAAATAAGAAAATATTGCGCAAATGATGGGAAACATAAATTAAACGCATCCGAGCTACGGGGGTGAAATAGGGTGAGCTTTTATGGATAAGTAAAAGTTGTAGGTAATAAAATGGTCTATAACTTTTACACCAGCCATTTTTTCACATAACCTATAATTTGCCGTGAAAAAAGAAAAAAACCGAGAAAAAAAGTCTTTTCGTTTTTAATTTTTATCTCCCACAAACAAATTTTTTTTTTCACAAAATTTAGTGAAAACGTACCTTATTATGTCCCTATTGCTCTGTAATTTTTTAAAACCACAATATTTCTTTTTACGTTTGATTTTGATTTTAACCCAGAAAGTGACCTCATTTTCACAAGAAAATTCTCCTGTTCTGGAAACAGTTTTTTCAAAAAAATCAGTTATCTTTATTTTTGTTGAAACGTCTACTTTTAGATGGTGTAAAAAAAATGAACTAAAGAAAATGAATGAATAAATGAAAACAATGAAATGAAATGATTTCAACGGTAAATTTTAACAAATAATGAATATTTTTAAGCAATCATTGAAAAAAACTCTTTAAAATCAAGTTTATTCAGTTTTTCAAATTTCCTGGAAAATGTTTTCGTGTTTAGGTTATATGTTTACTTTTTTTTACACCATATAAAAGTAGACGTTTCAGCAAACATAATGATTAATGTTTTTTTTTTTTTTTTGAAAAAACTATTTCCCATACTGGAGAATTTTCGTGTGATAATGAGGTCACTTTTTTGGTTTAAAATCAAAATTAAACGTAAAACTAAATATTTGGATTTCAAAAAATTACAGAGTATTAGGGACATAATAAGGTACGTTTTCACCAAATTTTGTGCAAAAAAAAAATTGTTTGTGGGAGATAAAAAATAAAAACGAAATAGTTTTTTCTATTTTCACGGCAAATTATAGGTTATGTGAAAAAATTGGCTTATATAAAAGTGATAGACCTTTTTACTACCTACAACTTTAAAAATTTTTCGACAGAAGGTCTAGTTTTGCTGAAAAGCATAAAAAACCACTTTATACCCCTATTCACCCCATTTCACCCCCGTAGCTCGGATGACATTTAATTTATGTTTCCCATCATATGCGCAATATTTTCTTATTTATCCAATTGTTTTCATCCTGTTACTAATTTTTTCCATTTTTTGCCTGTTTTTAATGTATCTAGACTGGTCTACTAGTCTATACAGTCTAATTCATCATGTGTAGTTCCAAGATTTAAAGTGTTATTCTTTAACAAGTAATAGAGAGAGAGACAAGTTTTAGGATAGCAAAGGTATCAGTAAAAAATGTTGGAAGATCACATTTTCTTTTCAATCTTAGATTGCCAAAATTACAATTGCTTAGAGCAGTTATCGCAAATACGTGGCACGGGTGACAGAATTGACACGTTTAAAAATATGTGCCAGCTACTTGCTACTCATTTCGATTTTCTTCAAAAATTCTGGCAATCCCTAATAGCAATAAAATAAATAAAAAGTTTATTTATTTCCATAAAAAAGGGATAATATATCGTCGATTCCTATAAAAGAAAAAGAACAAAACTTTAAAAGATTCGATTCCTGTCAAGAAATGCGAAATCAGTAATTCTAAAAAGTATAAGAACAACAGTTCACATTAGAACAAATTCAAGTGTTTTACAAAAATGTAAGAAAAACAATCAATTAAATTACAATTTTAAGAACGTTTCCAACAAAAAAAATCAAAATTCCAAACATTCAAAAACATTCACAAGTAAAAAATATTTAATGAGAGTTAGCAAAATTCAGCAACTCAAGTCTAAAGATTCAAGCACCGTTTCCTCTTAAAAATTCAAGAATATTTTATATAACCAAAAATGTTTTCACCCAAACCTCACAAACATTCAATACAATTCAACAAGCTTAAAATACTGGATATGATTTCATAAGGATATTTAATATTCTAAAATCAAACATATTTTAAAATTAATTCTTCTGCGAATTTTTTCTAAAAAAAAAATATAATTTTCAAAGTAACAAAGAAGTTTAAAATTGTCAACAATAATCTACACAAAAAAAAATAAAAACTAGCTTTTAAAAAAATATTTAACAACAAAAATAAAAATAACTTGAGCTGGAGTTTGTCAGTCGAAATTGCGTCGGGCAGTTGAATAGTCGAGTAGTCAAAATGATTATAAATTCAACAAAAATAATAAAAAATTTTAAATTTAGAGGTTCAACAAAACTTTAAAAAAAATTTGAAAATTAAAATAAAATTCGAAAAACTCAAAACGAATTCAAATTAAAGAAACAAATTAAAGATTATTTAAAATTACCAAAATTGTCAAAAATTATTCCAAAGTTATTTTTAATTTCTAAAACATTTACGAAATACAAAACTCACAAAATTATTTAAAAATCAATCAAAACTTTCTAAAAGTCTCAAAACTATTTAGAAACTATTTAAAAACTAAATTCTAATAAATTTAAAAATGATACTTTAATAAGAATTTAAAAAACTTTCCAGGATTTAAGAGTTAAACAAGTTCAAAGGACACTTATAAAACTACAAAAATATTAAAAAATATTTAAAACTAATTAAATTCAAAAATTCAAAATCATTTCGGAACACATCTGCGGAAATCTGCATATCTCATATCAGCACTATGTGAGGAAAACACAGGAAAAGAACAAAGTCTGTCAGTTTCTAAAGGGAAACTAAAACGTTAGTTTTGTTAAGCGGTGTTCAATTCAGAAGCATATACATGCTAATATACATGCTAACTTACAAAGATAGAATTTAGAAAATTTCCATGATTGGTACTTGAACTTGAACCATGAACTGCCAGTCGTTCTTTAGTTTCACGTTGGACGCCTAGTGTGAGGCTAGAACACACAAACCTGAGATTAAGAGACTCACGCTCTTCCAACTGAACTAGCTGGTCAATGCAGAATGCATCAGAGGAAGTGCTCGATGATTGCCTTAGGTACCGAGCATGCCCTTTAAATCGCAAAATACGCATCGTAATTTGTCGTGTTTGTAATAATTAGGATGCAAACGCAGTATGTTGAGAAAACTTTTTTTCGCAAATGAATTGTGGAGATGTAATATATAGAGAGAATTAAACCGATAATAAAATCGATTATTTGAGAATAAAAAATTTGCTCTTATTTAAGAATAAGTTTTTTTGCCATCAAATACTTCCATTTTTCTTAGAGTGAAAGTTTTTTCAAGAAATAACAATGAAGATCATTATGGCAGAAGAACATTATGGTTCATGCAATTTGAAAGTTTAGAAAAATTCTAAAATTTAAAATTTGTTTAATGATATTCGAAAAATATAGTATATACCCTGACTTTAATAAAATTTATCTCAAATGATGCGGCAAGGATTGACAAAAATTAACTACAAAAATTCAAAATCTTTTAAACGAAAGCAAAAAAAAAGAACAAACACTAAACATTGATTTTAACAACGTTCATGCATGACAACTTTTAATGTCAAGTTTGACACGGTTTGAAATTGATCTGAAATAATCCCTTGACCAGACAATCTACTGCATTAATAATTAATATAGAAGAAATGCGTTTGCCGTATATAAGCATTTGCAAATACGGAGCGACAAAGCTTGACAGTATTTTTTACGAGATTTGTTTGGGTTGCGAAAAGGGAAATTTTTACAAAAACCATTTTTTGGCACACTAATCAAATATTTATGTTGTTTGGCCTAGTAGTTAGCTCGCTAGATTCGAACTCGGCGGACCAAAGTTTGACTTCGATCTATATCAAAGTGTTTTGAAGCAAAACATTAACAATAATCAACTCACCGGTTTTCCAAATAACCGATAGTCAACTATATGTAAAGCCACTGGGCTTTATTATAGAAAGAAATAGAAACTATATCTATTTATCCAAGGGAATTTAAATTTTAAGAATGATACAGGAATGTACAGACTAAAACGCGGACTCTAACAAGGGAAATCTCTAACATAACACTGGAATTAGTTAATTTACTTTTACGAGACCATGGTGGTCTAAACAACTCAAAATAAAATCGAATTTGAAAATAAAATATAAAAATAAACGTAACCTAATTGTTGAGTTAATTTGTTGAATGTTGGCTGCTGATGACGACTTTCGTCCTTGTATGTCGTCTGAACTTTATTTTACATAATAATAAATTTTACACTATTTAATAGTACACTTATATAAACAATGATTTTAAGACTAGCTTTTTAATTTCTTTTCTTTTATTTTGAAAAAAAAACAAATATAAACATTTTTTTGTTTAACTTTACCGAATTACAATTAAAATATTCGAATATCCATTTACCACCCGTAACATTATTTTCAAGTTAAATCTGAATTACAACTCAACTGAATTGGAAAATGTTTTTCTTTATATAAGTTTAAAATTAGTTAAACAAGAGAGAGTAGAAGAGTTAATTGCATGAACTCGTTTTAATTAAGCAAAGGGATAATCAAAGAAAACAAATAAAATTCTAAACGTTTATAAAGAAAATTAAAAAAAACTATTATAACCTTGATGTTTTTACAGGAAGTCCGAAGATTATGCTGATTGTTTGTTAATAAAAAATGTTAATGAAAAATGTAATGAAGTCGTATCATCAATGAAAAAGAATGGAAAGGTATGGTGGTTGAGTAGGCATTTAATCTTTACTATCCTTTCAAACGCATTTATTCAGAACTTAAGGGTTCTTATTAGATGGTAGGTTTTTTGTTCAAACGATTCATGTTAGACATCACGTAATTTGGCGGGCATAACATAGATATGGTTAATAAATTTGAAAAACTATGGGGTGATCATCCATATTGAAGTGAAACTCACCATAAAATATTGAGTGCATTGAATTTAATACAGGTGAGGAACACTTGGAATAGAACGAACATATACGGAAACAGAAAATTCAAATATTTAGGTTTATAAAATAAATAGAAAAGTTTTGCAAAAATTTAACCCAAGAGAATTCTTAAATAGCTATAAAATGAAACATCTAATAAAATTGCTCTGGACTGCCAGGAAAAAAAATTTCGTGACACTGATGGACGTTTGACAAATTTGTTTCTTTGTTTTGGATAAAAGCATATTCAGACTCATCTATATTGTATTAACTGATTTTTTTTCCTTTTTATAATCACAGAAGTTTCCGTACTTTTTATTGGGTTATATGCTTTAAATGATGTGCATTTATTCCACACCTCCTCATTCACCTCCCTTAAGAACCAAGACTCAGTTTGAGCATGATTACTTGGTTTGAAGCAAATCATTCCAACTCTTATTTTCAAGAATTCTTTTTGATTATTTATTAGAATACTAATCAGCACATCCAATTTTTCCAAGGTGCTTGCTAATGATTTTCTCAGCCACCACTAATGATCTTGTTAATAACTTTTAATGAGACGAAGGCTGTCCTTGATTGGACCAGCTGCCTTTGTTGTCATATGTAAAAGTGAGTTTTGAAGAAATACACAGATACTCTGTTTGTTTTAAAAATAATATTTTAATTCGTAGCTGGACACCCATAGCTAATCATTAAACTTATTTTTTACAATTTTAGTAAAGTCTCTGGGTTTGAGTCACAAAAAATGACTGTTACATTTTTAACTTCAAACAATGAGGTGCACTTTACTGAATGCTATGTATAAAAGATTAAAAAATTGTTGTGGATAAGTTTCTTATAGATAAGTTATTTAGTTTCGAAAACATATAGGTTAAGTTTGTAACGAGCGGTTGGTTATCAGTCGGAATTACCATAAGTAATCTTGACGTTTAGAAGATACCCGTGGCTTGAGTTTGTTCTGCCTAGCTTCAGTGCGTAGATTCGATTCTGATGACCCGAAAAGGTAAGAAGAACAAAGGCTATCACCAAAGGCCTCCTTCAACTCATCGTCAATCAAATTTTTCATTTTTATTTTTCAAAATTTCAAAAATATTAAAAAATCATACAAAATCAAAAATACAAACTTTTGTCAAAATTCTAAAAATATTCCAAAAATTGTTACAAATTCAAAAAATGAAAATTTTTCAAAATTCCACAATTATGCAAAAAAATTACAAAATAATAAAAATTTGTAACTTTTTTCAATATTCTAAAAATATTGCAAAAATTATAACAAAATCAAAAATTAAAACTTTTTCCAAAATTCTAAATCTATTGCAAAAATTATTACAAAATCAAAAATTGAAACTTTTTTCAAAATTCCAAAAATTAGACTAAAATCAAATATTTAAACTTTTTCTAAATTCCGATAATATTCCAAAAATTGTTAAAACTTCAAACTTCTTCCAAAATTTTAAAAATATTGCAAAAATTATAACAATATCAAAAATTGAAACTTTTTTCAAAATTCCAAAAATATTTCAAAAACTATAACAATTTCAAATATTTCTATGTTCAATTTCATTTTCAATTACATTTATGTCATAAAAACAGCAAAATTTTTTTCCCAAAAAATTGGCTAAAAAAATAAATGAAATCATTTTTTGACACACATGACATTTTTTTTTAATTCTCTATAATAATAATCAAATTTCATACAGATATGTAATTAATTTTATTTTTTCCAAAAACTTGGGTGAAAAAAAAATAAAAATCTATCTTTTGACACACATAATGACATAATGCAATAATCTAGTTTTTGGTCCCACATGCCAGACCATCAAGATTTGTCCGCATTCTTTGTTCACTCATTATCACTTAAAATGAACGTATTTTAAGTAAAAAATATGCATATTTCCTTGTTTTGTTGACACACTTGACGATTTTTTCGACACACTTCCGGTATAGTTATCGATAACATCGTTCTTTCGGCTCTTACCATTAAGTGTACCTGTTTTTAGAAATCAACATTTTTAAAATCCCTTCAGCCGTTTTCTAGATTTCGTCGGTTGTGACGGCCGGCAGACAGACATACATTTTTTTTTTGCTTTTTTAGAATCACTAGGTCCTAAAACGTTGAGAAATGCCAAAAAAGTGGGGGTAATAATTTCACTTTTAGCTGATGAATGTAATACTTAGGTCTTTCAGACCGAAGTAAAACAAACTAAAATTGGAGAAAAGTGAAGATGCCACACAATTGGATTGAAACCCTATGCATACGCTGCTCTGGAGCATTAACAACAAAAAATAAAATATTGGATTGAAACATGGCATGTGTGCAGACGGAACGTTTAATATTACTTAATATTACTTAATATTACTTAGAGAGGTTTGGAATTCATATTATGATCTGGACGGTAACTCTCTATACTGGAATGTTCGTCTGTCTTGAATACACTATTATTTTTATTTTTTAACAACACCTAGTTGTCAATCATGAATCACTGGTCTGTTGTCAAAACTCTTTATGTCAAAAATCTTTGATGCTATCTACCAGGTTCTCACCATTATAATTTATTCAAACATAAAAACTTTTTATTCTGAATTGTGCTTAAGAACTCATATTTATGCCTATCTATTCTTTGATAGACTGTTAGACTCATCCCAAAAGAGCACATACATGATCAATCATGAATGTCAATCTTGACTGATGATAAAAATTCAAACATGTTTAAAATTTAATTAGTCATAAAAGTAGACTGTGACTCATTAGCACACTGTCAGTCATGAATGTCACTCACATTGATTGTCATTCAAAACTGATCGTGTATGGGCTTTTTAAGGCCGCATTGATGTTGTTACAATTCTTTAATCATATGACCTTCTACTTACGGGTACGTGAAACACAACAATATTTCTATTATTTTCCTATTTGAACTTTAAAAACCTAAAAACACGTACTATCAAAAGGCCATCAACGGTCAATTTTTAATGACAATCAACGTGATTGACATTCATGACCGACTGTATGACTGATAATGAGTGACAGTAAAATTTTGTGACTGATGAAATTTTAAACTTGTTTGAATTTTTATCATCAGTTAAGATTGACATTCATGATTGATCATTTAAGATTGACATTCATGATTTGACGCAGCCGGTTAGTCCTTTCCGACATAAGGACAGAAAGGAATATATTTTGGAGGAATTTCAATTTTAACAAAAATTTTCTATTTATCTTATAAAACCGGAATATTTCCCGACTCTTGGAAGCTGGCCAGCGTTCAACCCATACCAAAGAAAGGGAGTAAGATAGATCCTAACAATTATAGACCAATTGTAATTCTGTCAGTTTTAGCTAAAATATTTGAAAAATATGTTAACTACAATTTAATAGATTATTTGGAAGTGTCGCGAATTATTGATGATAAACAGTATGGTTTTCGTAGAAGTCATTCAACAGGTGATCTGTTAGCCTACGTATCCCATCTCTGGAACAAATCGCTGGAAAACCATATTCAGTATTTCACTTGACATTTCTAAAGCATTTGATAAAGTGTAGCATAAAAATCTCATAGCTAAATTAAAATCTTATGGCATAGACCATCTTACTGTCTCATGAATTCATAGTTCTCTTACAGGTCGCCAATTTCATATTAATTTAGATGGTATCACATCCAATATTTTCACAACCAATGCTGGGGTTCCCCAAGGTTCTGCACTCTCACCAACTTTGTTTCTTCTATACATTAATGACTTACTTATTTCCACAGTGCACCCAATCCACAGTTTTGCTGATGACAGCACATTGCATGCGTCACATGCATCTCCTAAATTTCGATCTCATACTGCAGTTACCACTGATAGAGAGCTGCTATTTGATTCTATCAACAAAAATCTGGAGCGTATAATGAAATGGGGAGATCGTAATCTTGTTTTATTTAATCCAACCAAAACCAAACTATGCCGTCTTTCACGAATAGAGCGACATAAAAATTTCCCTATTAAAATAAACCAAGAGGAATTGCGTGAGGTTGAATCAGTTAGACTTCTTGGAGTAGATATTCAAAATACCTTGAAATAAAATAAACATGTGTTCAACCTCGCTAAATCTGCAATGCAAAAATTAGGATTCTTGAGTCGATGTAAAAAGTATTTCAATCCCGAGCAAATTTTTCTAATCTTCAAGTCCTTTATTCGTCCATGTATGGAGTACTGCTGTCATGTTAGGGGAGGTGCTTGTCAGTCAACAATAAAATGTCGAGACTCTGTACAGAGAAAAGCAATACGGTTGATTGGTAATATCGAACTAACGGACCAGCTTGATTTACTCCAGCACAGAAGAAATGGGGCTGAATTGTCAATCTACTATAAATATAACTTTAGCGAATTCTCCTCTAAGGAAATTCAAAATATCTTTCCATCGTGTGCGCAGTATAATCGACAAATAAGAGCTGCCGTCCATTCCATCCCATCCATTTGTTGTTCAAATACCTCGTTGTAGAACTTTGTCCTTTGAGAACGACTATTTTAATAGAGTGGCCAAATTGTGGAACTCATTGCCTCCCTCTGTATTTTCCGATGAATTTTCCCCTCAGGCATTTAAATAAAATTTCCATAATCATTTAAAACAATTAGTATAGTTATCGCTATATCCCCATTCCTTTCATTTTCCTCATCTCTTTCCTTTATAGTTGACATGGTATCTTCGAATATTCAAAGAGTCTAAATAATGAATATTTCATATTTAGTGTGCTAAACATGTCTAACTAATTAATATAAAAAAAAAATGAACCAGTCCTCAGAAGCTAATCAAAAGTTTACAAAAAACCTGGGGTCAAGAACGACAAGTCTGACATCATTATCAGCAACACAAAATAAAGGATCATCAGGATAAACACCTACAACACCAGATAAACGTAAGCTTAAGTTTTTAGATCAGTAAATCAGCAAATTTTTTTAAATCAGTAAATCAGTAAATTTCATTCAATTCTGAACTTTAATTTTTACAGCAACTCGAAATTTGGTTATCATCCTTTTTATATTCAATCCGATAATTCGTTTTCCTGTAATTTTCGTTCAATATGCTATTTGATATGGTTAACCTATACGAAGTAGTGAAACTAGTCGAAAAACTAGACTGTGATGCCGACGATATTGACGAGGAAATAGAACGCTTTATATTTCGCGCTACAACAATTACATTGAAATTGAACGTCCTAGATCAGATAGTTTTTGCACAATTACTGGTTAGACGTATCACAGGTAAAGCCCTCCTAGCCGATGAAGACAAGTCATTCAAATCAGTCGAAGACCTAGGATTCATATTACGGAATTACTTCCCACCTTCCACCAGGCAATTAGAGAGAACAACAGCCCATACGTTTGCTCAGCTCACACAAAGTTTAAGCTCTACAACGTCAAACTTTGCAATTAAGATGGCTAATAACCTACCTAGATTCCCTCTATTGAACCACCCACCTTCAAATACAACAAACACCCCGTCACAAAGTATAACAAAAACTGATAAACCCTCTCAACTGACATTACTGAATAACAATATAATTCCACAAAATCAAAACGTAGATCACATTACCCCACTGCCTTTAACATCTGATATACCATCTTTCCCATCGTTTTCTGCTGCTCATGCAATTTCAAATGTTCCTAAAACAAACCTTTCGAATTCTACGCAACATCCAACATTTCCTTCAGTATCAAACTACCATGAGAAACTGCAATTCCATTTACCCTCTTATTCATATTTACAGCCAGAAGTAGGAAATATGCCTTACCCTTATAGTACAACGCAAAGTAGCTCCAGTAATTTATCACACAGTCCACCATATATCTTTGATCAAAATTCCCCATATCCCTCACACCCACCTTCCAATATATCTTGTTACCAACCAGAAAACATAAAAAATACAAATTCTCCAGCAGAACGACCTAATTCAAATACAAATGTTACATCAAAATCAAACTTTATTGTAAACCCTAAAGCCTCAATAGCATCTTCAAAATTTTTACAAAGTACAAAACTAAATTTATTGGACAATTCTGACGTAGAGCCCGAACCATTAATCGCACAAGAAAGAAATGCACCTACATGACATCTTAACCCGTCTTATATTTTCTTGTCAAATAATTTCCCTGTTACCGGCACGTATACAGATATTCCGTCTTTGAAACACATTGAAATGCCATAACAATTTTATTCGTCACAAAAATAGAATCCAGAAACAGAAACTAAATATATACGAAATATAACTAAAACAAATTACACAAATATTAAAGTACAAAAAAACAAAACAGAACAACATTCGATTAAGCTTTAACCAAGCAATTCCTATTTCTCTGACACCAAAAATATTAAAACGATGACCCAATCTGTTACGATAAACGACAATGACCCTACTAACAAAATAACTGTAAACATAAAAACCGTGACCATAAAATTTATCAAAACCAGAAATTTTTTCATACAACCCCACCCAGACCTATTGAACACTTCATTAAAACTTACACTGCCGATAATAACCAATAAAATACAATCTCATTCTTATTTATCTAATTCAGTTTACTGGCTTGACAATCTGTTCCAAAAATTTCCTGTCTGTTTTTCAAATATTTTAGTACCAGCATGTCGTAAAAACATATACGACAAAGAAGTTTTTAACTTAATTGTAAAGTTTTACACAGCCGATCAACTGTTACATGTTGTTAAGGACAATACTTATTTATTAGTCAAACACGTAAATCAAATTCGACAAATTCGAAATAATTTGTCCACAAAATTACTGACTAGCGATGAAATTTTCACACTTTTAAAAAACTACAGCTCTTTAATATTATTATATTCCGTCTAAACCTAACGCTAACCTATACCACGAGTTAATCAAACAAACCTATCCTAAACCTAATACTAACTAAAACCATAAGTCAATCAAACAAACCTATCCTAAACCCAATATTAACTCAAATCATAAGCCAATCAGACTTATTCCTAATACTAACTTAAACCCTAAATCAAATCTAAACAATTTCTACTAAGCCATATACAATATACAAGCAAAGTAATAATCATAAATCAATAATTATAAGAAAATCAATACAATCAACGAAAATAATAAGTTTACCAAAATTTATCATAATAATCATTAGCATAAAAATACATAAACTAAGAGAATAATTTTTTTTAAGTAAATCTTCAAGTTATCAATTAGCTAATTAACACAACGTAATATTTTAATTGAAACAAAAACAAATAATTTACTACAATTTTTATTTTACCACAACTAAGTAAGTTGATCACAATAATTCATACTATTAATACAATCAATCAATAACCAATACGATTCAACTATCGATACAACCAATAAAAATAATAAGTTTACTAAAATTAGTCATAAGCAATCAATAGCATAAGTATATATATTAAATTAAAACAATTATTTTGTAATCATACAAAAACAAGCAATTTAACTTGACGGCCCAAAACAATTGTAAACCGTTTAAATTTATTAAATATTTATAGTACATAGCATGGATTTAACAAAATTAAATTAATATAAATACAAATTATAATTATGGGGGCCCCTTTTAATTTTATTACGACGATAAAAACATAATTTATTCAATATTTATAAGATAAGACTAAGATAACCTTACTCAATTATTTTTTTTTCTCTCTTTCCTTTTTCTCAAAAGCAAACATAATTTGGTAAAATTTTGTGCTCATCGTTAATTAACTATAACGATGAAAACAAAATTTTTTATTCCGTGGGGGAGGAATGTAGTAAAACAAATTACATAGTTTTCTTACAACTTCCCAAACTATATTCGCAATATCTTCTAAATTCCTACCCATGAATATAAAAACAATTTATATTAAAATACAACCTATATTAAAATTGAAAACAAATATTTCATAACCTACCTTTTAATTACCTTTTTCTGGGTTATTTTAAAATATTTTTTAATATCGTTTAATTTAAATAAAATCAATTCGCGAAATTGGCATTAAATAAATTTCAATTAAAAACAAAGTCAGTGTGTCAATTGTTTCAATATCAATTCACTAACAATAATTAATTCAAAATAATATTTTGATCACTAATTGAGACAGTCGGCATAAACAAATCAATTCAAAAATAGTTTTTACAAAAAAATCAGTACAGTCATTTTTGCAATCAGTTTTTAATCGTTTTCAGAAAAGTTAATAAAAAGGGAGTTTCGTTTTAAAAAATCTATCAAGTCGATTATAAGAAAATAAGTGAATCAAGTTAAGTCAACTAAACATTTCAACGGACAGCTTTGGTTTATTTTGGTCTATATTTAAAAAAATTCTACTTGAAGCCGTACTTTTCATTTATCAAAGGCTATCTATAAACTAAAAATAAACCAAATTAAAAAGGGTCGAGTCAAAATGTCGCAAAATTTTGCTGAACTTGACTGAAATTGCTTTTTAAAAAGTTCATTTAATAATAAAATATTTGATATTTAACATAAAAAAAAAATCTGAATCTAAAAATCGTCATTTTTATAATTTTCCTTCAGAACAAAAAAAACTGATTCCCGACAGTCATATGCACAACGAGTTTTATCTCTAAAACAAAAAATGATGCTAGTCCTAAACTTTCACAAGTTGTTAGATATAAAATAAGCCTCAATTTAGTTAAAAAAAAAAGGCTATGCCATCTTTTTTTCAATTACACCATTTTTTCTTATGTTACACCGTTAAAAATTATTTCAAAAAACTAACAGTGTACATTTTTAAAAACTTTGTTCTAATACCTATTCAACGACATATCATTTATGAAAATCGATTGAGTAGTTTTTCTACAATCGCTCGTCAAAATCGCTCGTCAGACCCCTGGTCGAAAAAAAAAATTCTAAGAGAACTTGTATTTTTTATTTATCATAGACTATCTATAAACAAAAAATAATCAAAATTAAAAGGGGTCAAGTCAAAACGTTGTTGAATCTTCGTGAAATTGCTCATATAGTAGTGTTCTAAACCATCTTGGCACTACATGTGCCCCATAAGACCATTTTCTGTATATCGCTGGAAACGGTTATAAAATCAACTCCAAACGATAATATAGTGGTTCTTCAATAAAAAATGTGGTTTTGTTCAAAAAGTGACGAAATGACGAGAAAATGCCTAATTTCGTATTGTCAAATAATTTTAAAATGTACGATACTTTTGTTTGCGTCTATCTCTTCATACATAGACTTTAGTTTCACCGTATGGAAACACTGAAAGTCAAATTGATTACGTGGTATTATAAGAGTGTTTCTCTTTGTATGCTCTGGGAAGACAAACCTAAATAGGACCAGAGAGAGGTGCATCCCTTGCCAGTTACATGACCATATCAAAATTATACCAAAATCAAAAATCAAAATCTTGTGCCAGACTGTACGAATTTATAAGCTCAACTGTGCTAATATCAATCTATAAAAAATGTGTTTGCTTACTCTCTGCGAATCGCCATCCACTCATATTAGGGGTTGCCTTGATTTAGGGATCTCTGAAGTCTAAGTGAGAGAGTAGTCGGTTGGCGGATATTGTTTTCAGTGAGTTTAGCTCAGTAACTTTACATGGAGCGTAATATGGGGGCTTATGATTGAAAACGCGTGGAAAACGTAAACGTCGATGAAACGTAGTCTATTGGTATGATTGAAAACGCGTGACAAACGTTTTATTTCGAACTTATTTTTTTGTATGATTGAAAACGCGTGATATCCGTTTCTTGTACAAAATTGAAACGTAAGATTAGGCTTGCGTTTAGAATAATTTTAAAACTTAAAAATGTAAGTTTATCTTTTTATTTATTAATTTCGAGTGAAAAATGAACAATGTTTTAAATTTTAAGCACATTTATTATTTTAAAATTTTAGGAGAAAGATTATTAGGGGAAAAATAACAAATCAAAAGTAGTATTGTATTATGAATTAGTAAGAAGAATGAAAGATAGTCCTGATGTAGCTAATTATTATTTTTATTTTATCCAAATATTTGAATTTTTTAAACTTAGCACTGAACACAATGATGTTTTTTTAACAAACAATTAGATCTGACAATTAACAACAAATTATTTTGACAATCTGACAGTTTTTTAATTTCGAAAAAAAATTCGAACTAACTTTTTATCACGCGTTTTCAATCATACCTACATTAGGTGAAGGTGAATAATCTTAACCGCGTGATGCGTTTTCCGTGCGTTTTCAATCATAAGCCCCATGGAACAAAAATGTAAATTATCTCGTAATTCTCTTAATTTACTACTCTTTTTCTTCTTACCTACAAAATTAAATTAATAACATTTTAAAAGCTTTTGATTTCCGATTTAAAAAGTTGAAACAAATGTGAATTAAATAATAACAAACACAGTCATTATCTCATAAAAATCAACATTAATTGATGTTATATAGACAGTTAACTGCAGCAGAAACTGATAATTAAAAAATAGCCAATTTATTTTTTATACAGTTTTTTATTACTTTCAAATTTATTTTTATTTGAATTTTTTAGTATTTTTGTTTTATTTCGTTTGTTAAATATTTAAAAAAAAAACGAAAAAGCTCATGAATTCATTAATAACGTGTCAATGAGCTTTTTAATTTAATTTATTTTATAGTGGATCGTATTTTGTTGCTGATGTTTTTTTTTTTAAATTATTTTAATACCAAGTCAAAAAAACAATATTTTTTTTGCGGATATGAGAAACTATAAATAAATTTTGCACGTATTGATTAAAAATAGTTTCAATGATTTAAAGTTTTATGCAAGTGAAAAATTCGTAAAAGTATCTCAATAAACAGTTTTACATGCTGATAGTCATTAACATTAAAAGGTGATGAAATTGCATTTCTTCACGAATTGAATTTGCAATAAAAATATTTTTTTATTCGCCTACATATTAAAGCGTTACCTTATTACTGTGATTTGCGGCTTTAAAGTGTGACTTTTTAACTATTTATTTTGTTGTCATAGTTACGTCCAAAAAAGTAAAAAGCATTTGTATTTGTTTAAATTCTATGAAAAATAAAATGTTTTATCAAAGCAACCCTTAAATTCAAAATTTCATTATCCAATTAAAATAGTTGTTATCATTTGTTGTCATAGCTACACACTAATTTGGAAAAAATAATAAATATTTTGTCAAAGGTTACTTGTTCCACATATTTTTATTTTAAAATTTATGAAAATTTATAATTTTAATTTAGAATAAACAACTTTTCTTAAAATATTTTGCTTGCGGCGAATAAAAAATAGTATATGATGCACGGACGTAAGCTATTTTGGACTTAATGTGGATGCAAATCTCGGCTAGCGCCTCGATTTGCAAACTCCACATCCGTCCAAAATCTTTAGCTTTACGTCCTAGCATCATAATGTACTATTTTTTAGCATATTAACTAGCAAAATAAAATCAAAGATTTTGTTAATGTTCTTTTTATACAGAATGGCGAATAAAAGCTCAGCAAATAAATAGTATCATAATTTAGAACAAAAATAAGGTAGACAAAAATAGCTAGAAATAGTAAGAAATAGTTAATTTAATCGTCGGTCGTAAAGTTGGAGAGAATAATGGTCACATCAATCTTACTGATGGGAAGTTTTTATTTACCATGAAAACATTTCGTTTAGTTGGGAAATAACGAAACTTTAGCGTGCTAAAAAGGTGGGTCAAGACAAAAAGAAATATTTTTCATGTTGATGAGGTCATCAATTTCACTTAAGAATTTAAATAAGTGATGATAAAGTACAGAAATGAGAATAATAATTAAATTGAATAAATTTAATGAAAGATAAAGATAAAGTGATATTATATTTCATGGAACAATATAATTTTCTACACTGAAAAAAACATGTCCTATTTCCAATCGAAATGCAATTGTCTCAACCTCACCGTGCGGTCACATATGGCGAATCAAACTACGAAATAGCTTCAACAACTCTACAATTATAAATCGATGAAGTTGAGACAATCACACGAAATATTTATGTGAAAATAAAATATAGTTCAATTAATCTCAAATACTTAAACTTTAAAATGAAAAATTCATGATATAAGGCCAAAGAAAAGTTTTTTCAGGGAAATTGTTATTATCTTTATTCAACTACTGTTATATTGGATATAACACTTTATATTTTAAATAAGCCTCATTCTGTTGTTAGGAAAATGTTATCGTGTAGTTGTCCCAATCACAGTGAAATTGTTTGCAAATAATTTTTCTTTGCATGAATAATAAACTGCCAACTTCGAGATGAGGTTGTCATGAACTTCAACTTTTTTTTCAGTGTACCCTAAAACCAAATAAAATCTTAACCGAAATTCGTTTTATGCTTATAAAATTTTAATAAATAATCAAACACATGTTTTGTGATCACTCCAAAGGACACAAAAAATGACTTAATCACAAAATATACAAATTTATTTGAACTCGTTAACGAAAAATAAAATAAATAATAAACTCATAATTTTCGACGTTTTCCACTTTGTTATTTTGTATATCTTAAAAAAAATTCCTTCAAACTGCATCGGAAATTTAAATCTTACCGTTCTTATTTCGCTAACGTTTTTATCTTTGCTTTATTTCTTAATTTTCCAATTTTCCACCGTTCTAAATTTACTTACATTTTTTTCCGGAAGTAATTGTATTTTTATACAATTTTTTTTCGTTATGTTTCTTATTTAAGTTTGGATTTTTATCATTTTTTATGTAATTTTATTTTATTTTTGACTTTAGAAGAATGGAAAAAAATATATTGTAAAAAAGCTCATTTTCAGATTCAAATGCTTAGCAGCTACAATGAGATTCTTGTTTAATTCTCACATCTGTTTGCGAGATTTTCATTTTTTTTTATTCTTTTTTTTTGCTTTGTGTTATATTTGTATTTTCTTTTTTCGTTTATTTTAGATGAAAATTTGTGTTTTTTTAAACAAAAAAAGTTGAAAGGAGAAAAAAAAACAAAAAACTATATTTTTGAACTTTAACGGCAATAACAACAACAAAATGGAATAAAATAAATTACAAATAATAATTTTCCCGGGAAAAACAAAATAACAATTAAATGAAAAAGAAACTTCGAAACAGTAAATTTACATATTTCCAAATTTTGTTGTTGTATATTTTTAGCTGTCCTCGATTAAAGCTATTTTGTTGTTGCCATTTTTTCGGTACAGTGGCGATTATGGGATTTCATTTTATTAAAATAAATTTTTTTTTTGTGTTTTGTGTTGCATACGTTTAATATAGTTATTGTAGGTTGTTGGAGATATGTTTTTTTTTTGTTTTGGAAAATTAAGTTAACCTTTGATAGTACGGATTTGGGTCTTAGCATGTAAAATAAAAAGGCTAAAAAGTTTTTTTTTTTGTTTTGGGATAATAAAAGGTTTTTTATGTGTTAAGGGATACGATGAGTATGTTTAATTCAAAGTAATCATGGGATATGGAATGGAAGTTGATAATGTAGTTTGATTATATATATTGCTATTTACTTAAACAACAAAAAGGAAACATCTAAATATTGATGGTCTTTTGGTTTAGATATTATAACGACTAGAAGTTGTTTTTTTTTTGTTAGTTTCAATATTTCTCTACTGCTCAACTCGAAGTCAAGAAATTGCTGGTTTTAACATGTTTCATGTTATCTTTGTACAGTTGATCCGTTTCAATAGGTTTTAATTTTTTTAATAACTCATGCGTCATTTCTCGATATCTGGAATTGGATATTGTCTAGCGAGTCAAACAATTACCTATAGTTCATATATAACTACAACAAATTCAATGCAGTTTTTAACAAAGTAATTGATGTCTTGATTTAGGTTTGATCAAACAAATCAATTGATAATGGCCTTGCGTGATGCTTGGGAACCTGAAAGTGAATGAAATAATATGACTTTCGTAATAATAAATTGATGAATTTTATTTCTATCTAAAATTATGTGCAAAAGAATTATTTTTGTAAAGGTTAAATATAATATTCACAAAAAACAAACGGGCATTTTGAATAATTAATTTTAGTGATACAAAAAAATGCTTATATTTATTTATTATTTTTGTTTGTCATTTTTCATTTCGGTTTACTTATATTTAAATTAATTTTTTTTAAATATTAAGAAAATCGGGGAAAATTATTATTATTTTTAATATGTAAGTCCACTATTTAAATTTTTGATATTTTTCATTATGGCGTTAAAAAATGGAAGCCTGAAAGTTTTATGCACATTTTGCATACATATTTACATGGCTTGAAAATGGTAAATTTAAACAAATATGTATCACATTAGCCCTCACATTTTTTTAAAATTCAGCGTAATTTAAAATATATATTAGAATTTTTGAAAAAAACTTAAAAATTGTACAAATATAAAAAGTGCAAAAATGTGCATAGACTCGTAATAATGCACGAAATGTGCATAGATCGAGACTCGTAATAATGCTCGAAATGTGCATAGATCGTCGGGTACTGTTCTCTATAGTGTGTCCAACAGTGTTGCGTTTGGTAATGAACGTTTGAATGCCTGAAAAGCTAGTTTGTATATCTTAGTCCAATACAAAATATTAGAGTCCTGGCAGATTTTTGTAATTTTGCCCTGTGTGAATTAATAATCATTTTAGAATGAATCTTAAATAGTAAATGATCAAATTACACATTTAATGATATTTGAAATAAAATAAGAGATATAAACAGATTTCAAAAAAATATCAGGAACAAAAGTAAAATTTAGCTGTCAATATATCACCAAGTAGCATTTTCCTTGTTCATTGACGCACTGTAGTTTCTCAATAATAAAAGCTTACATATTGCATTATATGGAAAGTCATTTTTTGTGGATACAAACCAAAGAGGTGAGCTTATGTTAGAATTTTTAATTAAAGAAAACCTAGGCGTGTTTAACTTCGGGAACACACCCACTTTTGTCACAAGAGCAAGACAGGAAGTGTTATATTTAACGGTAAGAAGTAGCAATGTAGGACAGTTCATAAAGAACTGGAGAGTCTCAAATGAACCCTCCTTGTCGGATCATAAAACTATTCTGTTTGAATTGGATAGTACGAAAGAGGAATCACCCTTGGTTCGGAACCCCAGGAACACAAGCTGGGATCAATTTTTGGAGAATATAAAAGAAGGTCTACAGCTAGGTAGTAACGGTTAGAAGGACAGTAAAACACTATGCCGCGCTGGAACAAGCTGTGGCGGAGGTAAACCTGGCAATCACCAAGGCGTTCGAAGCCAGCTGCCCAATTACTAAGGTAAAAGAGCAGAGAAACGAGTTTTGGAGTTGTCAAAATTAAGAACAAAAGTACGGAGGCTCTTTAATAGAGCAAAATAATCCAAAACCTGGGAGGAGTATACTACGGTGCTTACCACCTACAATAAGGAAATCTGGAGGGCGAAGAGGGGCGACTTTGAACCTTCTGTGATAATATCTCTGCAACGCCTGTAGTGACTAGGCTGCATAAAGGTGTCGAGATTAAAACTTCATTGAGAACGCATACGGAGGATGAGCAACAGAGAGCTGCTCTTCTTCTAAAAACACACTTTCCGGGAGGTTTACGCGTAGACTCTGGCGACCCCCTATACGAAAGAACCGCGATCACCGCGTCCAACCCCATGATTTGCACACATTCACACGCTCTCGTACTGCATACACTCTCATTCATTCATGCATACACACACATATACCCACCCATCCATGCCCATACGCGCACTCACGCCACGCAATACGCCCAAGCTACCATATTCAATTGAATCGATCAGCTTATTTTCGTTTTCAGGTTGGTGGATATTTACTACAGGAGTTATGCAACCAGCAACAAGTTTAAGTGAACTTCTTGCGAGGTTTGGTTAGTTGTTTAAATTAATTTTTTTTACTACTGTTGTTTTAGTTTTTGGATTTGCAAAGTTATTTAGTTTATTTATTTGTTTTATGAAAGAAAAGGAGCAGAATAGCCGTGTCATTACTTCATCAGTTACAAATAAATATGTACAACGACTTTGGATTGGATAGAAATAATATCAAAAAAAAATATTGCGACGCTGATGCATAGGCTGACTTCACCACAGCTCTGGAAACATAGTGTTCTGGATATATAATGAGCTAATATCCATAAAATACTTTAATTAAAAGCTAACCAATATTATGGACTTCGTAGTTCTAATAATAAAAATATTAAAGCAGGCAGTAGTATCCCAACAAACATAAATTCTGTTGTACGAGTAAAAGTAAAAAAAATTTTATCAGAAGTGACAAAGCGGAAGTTAGGATGCAGAACTGTTGTAAACCGTACTAAATGTGTATGTACCAAATTTCATCCAACTCGATTATCAGGTACAGAAGCTATTGAGCTTCCAAAATAACAGGTGCTTGGAGGACCCCCTACCACTTTGTTCACTATCACTAAAAAAACTAATCAGTTCCTTGCCATACATATTTGCATCTTTTTGCAAAGTGTAATCAAAATTACTTAACGAACGAATGTTGTATGCTTCCAACAAACACTAATTGGAACCCTTTTCCATAAGTTTCATCATAATCACTTCGTTATTGTAGGCTGTAGTGTGCATAAAGACACTGAAAAAACTTTAAAAAAGTACAAAAAATTTTTTTTTACTGGAAGTAAAAAACCGGAAGTTGGGATGCAGAACTATTTTAAACCGTACTACATACTCATGTACCAAGTTTCATCCAATTCGCTTATCAGGTACAGAAGTTATAGAGCTTTCAAAAAAACAGATGCTCCAGGGACCCCCCACCACTTTGTTCACTATCGCTCAAAAACTAATCAGTTCTTTGCCATACATGTTTGCATCTTTTTCCAAAGTGTCATCAAAATTCGTTCACGAACGAATGCTGTGTGCTCCCAACAAACATTGAAAAAAGTGTGACACATTAAACAGGTGTTCGGGAGGACCCCCACCACTTATTCCAATATTATCCAAAAACTAATCAGTTCTTTGTTACTTAAGTCTCCATCATTTTCCAAAGTGTCATTAAAATAAATTAATGAACGAAGTCTGTATGCTCCCAACAAACTTAAAAAACAAAGTGTGAAAAGTCAGCATTTGTATGGTAGACCCCCCACCACTTTGATCAATGTGTCCCAAAACAAGATAATTATCTTTTCACACTAATTGGAACCCTATTCCATAAGTTTCATCATAATCACTTCATTATTGTAGGCTGTAGTGTGCATAAAGACACTGAAAAAACTTCAAAAAAGTAAAAAAAAAATTTTTTTACCGGAAGTGAAAAACCGGAAGTTGGGATGCAGAACTATTTTATACCGTACTACATACTCATGTACCAAGTTTCATCCAATTCGCTTATCACGTACAGAAGTTATAGAGCTTTCAAAAAAACAGGTGCTCCAGGGACCCCCCACCACTTTGTTCACTATCGCTCAAAAACTAATCATTTCTTTGCCATACATGTTTGCATCTTTTTCCAAAGTGTCATCAAAATTCGTTCACGGACGAATGCTGTGTGCTCCCAACAAACATTGAAAAAAGTGTGACACATTAAACAGGTGTTCGGGAGGACCCCCACCACTTATTCCAATATTATCCAAAAACTAATCAGTTTTTTGTTACTTAAGTTTCCATCTTTTTCCAACGTGTCATTAAAATTGAATAATGAATGAAGTCTGTATGCTCCCAACAAACTTAAAAAACAAAGTGTGAAAAGTTAGCATTTGTATGGTAGACCCCCCACCACTTTGATCAATGTGTCCCAAAACATGATAATTATCTTTTCACACTAATTGAAACCCTATTCCATAAGTTTCATTATAATCACTTCATTATTGTAGGCTGTAGTGTGCATAAAGACACTGAAAAAACTTCAAAAAAGTACAAAAAAATTTTTTTTACCGGAAGTGAAAAACCGGAAGTTGGGATGCAGAACTATTTTAAACCGTACTACATACTCATGTACCAAGTTTCATCCAATTCGCTTATCAAGTACAGAAGTTATAGAGCTTTCAAAAAAACAGGTGCTCCAGGGACCCCCCACCACTTTGTTCACTATCGCTCAAAAACTAATCAGTTCTTTGCCATACATGTTTGCATCTTTTTCCAAAGTGTCATCAAAATTCGTTCACGGACGAATGCTGTGTGCTCCCAACAAACATTGAAAAAAGTGTGACACATTAAACAGGTGTTCGGGAGGACCCCCACCACTTATTCCAATATTATCCAAAAACTAATCAGTTCTTTGTTACTTAAGTCTCCATCTTTTTCCAAAGTGTCATTAAAATTGAATAATGAATGAAGTCTGTATGCTCCCAACAAACTTAAAAAACAAAGTGTGAAAAGTCAGCATTTGTATGGTAGACCCCCCACCACTTTGATCAATGTGTCCCAAAACATGATAATTATCTTTTCACACTAATTGAAACCCTATTCCATAAGTTTCATTATAATCACTTCATTATTGTAGGCTGTAGTGTGCATAAAGACACTGAAAAAACTTCAAAAAAGTACAAAAAAATTTTTTTTACCGGAAGTGAAAAACCGGAAGTTGGGATGCAGAACTATTTTAAACCGTACTACATACTCATGTACCAAGTTTCATCCAATTCGCTTATCACGTACAGAAGTTATAGAGCTTTCAAAAAAACAGGTGCTCCAGGGACCCCCCACCACTTTGTTCACTATCGCTCAAAAACTAATCAGTTCTTTGCCATACATGTTTGCATCTTTTTCCAAAGTGTCATCAAAATTCGTTCACGGACGAATGCTGTGTGCTCCCAACAAACATTGAAAAAAGTGTGACACATTAAACAGGTGTTCGGGAGGACCCCCACCACTTATTCCAATATTATCCAAAAACTAATCAGTTCTTTGTTACTTAAGTTTCCATCTTTTTCCAAAGTGTCATTAAAATTGAATAATGAATGAAGTCTGTATGCTCCCAACAAACTTAAAAAACAAAGTGTGAAAAGTCAGCATTTGTATGGTAGACCCCCCACCACTTTGATCAATGTGTCCCAAAACATGATAATTATCTTTTCACACTAATTAAAACCCTATTCCATAAGTTTCATTATAATCACTTCATTATTGTAGGCTGTAGTGTGCATAAAGACACTGAAAAAATTTCAAAAAAGTACAAAAAAATTTTTTTTACCGGAAGTGAAAAACCGGAAGTTGGGATGCAGAACTATTTTAAACCGTACTACATACTCATGTACCAAGTTTCATCCAATTCGCTTATCGGGTACAGAAGTTATAGAGCTTTCAAAAAAACAGGTGCTCCAGGGACCCCCCACCACTTTGTTCACTATCGCTCAAAAACTAATCAGTTCTTTGTCATACATGTTTGCATCTTTTTCCAAAGTGTCATCAAAATTCATTCACGAATGAATGTTTTATGCTCCCAACAAACATAAAAACTTTGTGGGAAAAACCACCTGTTGTATGGTGGACCCCCCAACCCTTTATCCAATGTGCTCCAAAAGCTGATAAAATCTTTCTCATGTTATTTAAAAGCTTTTCGCAACGTTTCATGAAAATCGATTGGTAATTGTAGGCTACAGTAGGGATAAACACCTGAAAAAAAAACTTTTTAACCGGAAGTGACAAACCGGAAGTTGGTATGCAGAAGTATTGGAAACAGTATTAAAACCTTATATACCAAGTTTCAATAAGATCATAGCTCGGGATCAGAAGTTATTCAAGATTTAAACTTAGAGGTGTTCGGGAGACCCCCCGCCATTTAGTCCAAATTTAAAATGAATCCAGATCTTCTATTTTCAAGTGAACCTGTATCATTTGCCAAAGTTTCATCAAGATCCTATGCAGAAAACTCGGCTTTTGATTCGGCACGCATTAATTCCTTATATTATAAATATACTTATATACATATTTAAGGGTGTATGTATTTATTTAGTAACTTAATATGAGCAAATATCTGGACTTTGCTAAACAAGTACCAGGGAAACGTTGTTAAATTTTTTTTGTTTTTTATAACTACACGGAAACATAATTATTAAATTTGAATATTTCTTGTACAGTGAAAATTTCAATATATTATAAATTTAATTATTAATAACCAACATCGTGTAACAGTTTTCCATTCAACTTTTTATTTAATTATTTTTAAGTTCCTTTTTTTTGTTATCAATAAGTGCTGCACTATTTGTATAAAATTCTTGTTTATATAGCTCCCATGGGATTCTGAAAAACATACGTACATGCAACAAATATACTCATTCACGGACACCCGCATCCACCCATCCATACACACGACCATATTCACACACGCTCTCGCATACACATACTTATATACACGCACAAAAAGAATACATAAAGCTTACTCACCCCATGGTTAGTCAGGTACACTCCTTCATCCCCCTACCCCCCTTTCAAATCAACGCTTCATTTGTCGGCCTCCATTATTGAATTTCGGAAAAAAGATTGTTTTCACCAAAGCGGATGTCGTATACAGTTAAAATTTGACAATATCTACTGCATGTACCAAGCGGATGGCGATAACTGGTGAAACGTGTCCAAAATTGCAATAAATGATATAGTGGAGTGGGAAATCCCCAAATCAAACATCCAACATGTTCCAAAATAACTTCAAAGATGTAGATTCTTTCTTTGATTTATTTAAATTTCTTTTAGATTGATTTTTCGCTTCCGCACTAAACACAGCATTGATTTTAATTTTCCTTTTTCTTTATTAAACCAGGCATTAATCAAAACAATTATCATTATTTTTCTTTTATTAAACAAAATATTAATTTAACTTTATCACTAGACAAGTAATAATTTACAGTCTTTCACTGAACAAGTTCCAATTTTTACAGTTACTTCTAAACAAGCAATAAATTACAGTTTTTTTTTTATTTTCATTAAACTAGTAACACTAGTAATACTTATACTACTATCCAAGCATGAATTTACAGTTTTTCACTAATCAATTTTCTATTTAAATTTACTATGAAGCATACAAGAATTTACAGTTTTTCACTAAGCAATTTTCAATTTTAAATTTATTACGAAACATATAAGAATGTTTAGTTTTACACTAAGCAATTTTCAATTTTTTTTAATTTGCCACGAGACAAGCAATTATTTACCGTTCTTTCCTCATTATACTAGCATTAATATACTTTTTCTATGAAACATGCAAGAATTTAACTGTTTCTCACGGCATTAAGATGAAATCTTCTTGAATCGACAAGCATTTACGGTCTCGCCAAAAGATTATTCGTTCCAATTTACTCAGGCGATAACTTAAATTTTCCACTAACGGGACATTCATGTGCATTATTCACTAAACACAGCTTTCCGCTACCGTTAGCACAACATTAGACGGTCAACTTTTACCTAGGTTGTATTTATTTATTATTAGAGGCAGAAAGTCTCTCCAATTACACAAACTAATAACACTACAAAATTTTACTAAATGATATCAACTAACACTGATCAAATGGGGATACACAACGAATGGGATACACAATGAATCAAAAGAATATCCATACTCCACACGGATAATTAAAAATTCACAACCTAAACGTCAAAACACAAGTTCTAAACAGAATAAACAAATCGACTAAGAGGGCGAGGCTAGCTGTCAACAATTATTTATATGCGGTCAGTAACGAATCGATAAGGTAGTTTCTTGGGGAAATTTTATTTTCGTATTATCGTTAGTTATTATTTCCATTAAGGAGTAGAACTGCTAGTTTGTAATAGAAATTGGAAAAGACTTTAAAAAAAATGAAACATTGTTTACGAAACAATGAAACGAATTATATATGTAAATAGCGCGTTTACGGATTAATGATTATAAATTAAACATAGGAAATAACACTAGAAAAATATTACTAATTGATAGACGATTGTAGGACATCTACCTGAAAGTAGCGGAAGTACGAATACAAATTGAGCAAAGGAAATTACAGTGGAGAAACATTACATAACTATTTTTCTGATAGTAAATTTTTGTGGCGGAAACTATAGTAAATGACGACCATTGATTGAGTACAAGACTATGCGTACAGGACAGAATGAGAAACGACTATGAATATTTACGCGAATGCAAATTTGATGCGTATGAGAAAATAGTGCATGTTTAAATCAGGGATTTTATATAACTGCTTCATCGATCACCAGGCTACGACATAACAACATATTAAAATAAAATGGTATTTCAAAATTAATAATTACTAAATTTGTATAAAAAGAAATATATGTAATAAAGGGATTCAAAAGCTGGGGCTTTATTTGGTTGGTTTGTTTTATATATCCAGAATGTTCCTTAAAGTGTTTCTTCAAACACATGCCTATATAATATTTTTGTAATCACCACAAGATAGTTCATAAACACCAACTTTATCATGTGTTTTATCTTTAGTTGATCCTAACTTATGTTACAACGTCATGATGTTACAAATTTTCTCATCTACACCAAATATGTTGTTGGTTTTCAATTGTATGTAAAACATATTCCTAAAAATAAGTGATGATAGTTGAAATTATCGATTATATCGATTTAAAGCTAAAAATTACGAAATGGGAGCTGCACAAATACTATAAAAAGAAACAGCTGATCAAACACGAATGGCAATCATAGTGAACAAACTAATTAAAAATGATGGGACTTAGCTGGCAACACGTATGCAATAGTAATTTGCAAACGGTAACTATGCATTAATGAATTAAAGAATTCATTAACGAATTAAATATATTCTCCCGCAGGAAGATTTGTAAAATTTAAAACTTTAGATCTATGGGTGTGACAACCCCGCGTACTTAGGTCTATGCTATTTGCATATGAGTTAGCTTGATATATTGTATACCACTGGCAATAGCAGTGAGATATTATTAGCCAAAGTGATATCTTAGGGATGTTAGCGGATGAACTCTTTTCAATCAACGATAGCACCCTTAGTCTTAGTTATAGAATGTTCTTTGATGAAGACACGCTATTTTTGTAAAATCAAATGTGTTGGGTAGTACAAATTACAATGTGAGTAACAACAACTCATAACAACCTTTGAAGAATAAGGTCCCACATGCTTTCTAAGGTGTTGATGGACGCAAATTTTTTATTTTTTTATATATTTTTAGAAAATGAAATTTTTCGTTTGCTCGAAGAAATGAGCTTCCATATAACTATTAAATATACTGGGTTTAATCCTTGAGCCAAACCATGTTTTACATGATCTTGGTATATGCTTCTAGCACTATAAGGATAATTGGTAACCCAGTTTATCTCTGTTCCTACACATTTGAAAAAAAAAGTATTTTATTTTTATTTCCTCCATTTTATCATGAAATATTGTCCTATGTCGTTTATTATTATGTGAACGGATCTATTATTTAGTTTTCCATTTTTTAAAAAGAATATAAAAACCAAAAAATAAGAAAGTTGCGTTCATCATCTTAAAAAACATGATGGTGTGGAACTTAGGTCTTAAAGGGTTTTATGTGTTGTTGTGTTGAATAAAGAAATAGAATTAAAACGACATTTTGAAATTTTTTCCTTATTAAAATAAATAATTGTTGTAATAAAAATGACACAATGTAAAGTGAATGTTAGGTACGTTTAGTTTGACTGAAACAACTGAAAAAACAACAACAGTTGTATTAAATTTTTCGTTGTTTCAAATGCTTCAGTCAAATCGAGCACGGCTGTTATAAAAACGAGTTTTCTTGAATTTCCTTTCATTTGAGATACCGATAATATGCGACAGGTATAATGTTAAATAAAAAAAGTTTTACACTATTTGATGTAAAATAAATAAAGTTTTGAAAGATTTTTAGAGTGATTAAGCTTAAAGTAATTATTTTAATTCACATGAATTTTGCAATGTTATAGCATATTTTATTTTCACTCAGATAAACTTCTTTAAAACAGTTTTTGTGTGTTTTGTGTCGGGAATAAATACAATTTACAATTGTATAATCACAGATGAAGAATTCAATTTAAATAAATATGAGATAATGAAGTTTCAATTTAGAAATTATCTGAACATGAAAATTAAAATATGTTTCATTGTTGTTTCATCCACTGTGACTGAGTTTGTAAGATGGCTTTGAACTATGATGTCTCTGATGAGTGTGAGTTCAATCCCGACAATAATTACGTATTATTTGGAATAATACTTTCAATAATTACTTTGAGCAATAATTACTCACAAAATCGCCCAAAAATTAATATCCTATTAATGTTGTCTATATATGGAACATATAAACCAATATATTGACCGTGTGTAAGATATTAGTTTTGCATTGATTTGCAACAATCAATAATGACTTTAAAATGACTTAGGATGTTGTATAAATAGAAATATTTCTCATCCTATGAATTCACATCCTATGAATTCCAATACAAAAACTTCCAAATAATTTTGATTTTTTTTGCATCACTTCTTCTATTCCTTTTTTGCATCACTTCTTCTATACCTTCTGTATTATTTATTGTTAACACGATGATGTCTATTTAACAACTGATTTATTATCGTTCTCTTATAAACTCATTACAATCCATTTACACTAATACATTGATCATTATTTATATAGCTCTATGTTACATGTTCCTTTTTTTTTTAAGCTTTTAACATAATAGAAACATAATCTAATATATCTACATCTACTTCCTCTAAAAAAAAAAGTTGTAATCGTTACATCAGTACTAATATAATAATTCAATATCTTATTTATCTATAAAAAAAATTTTGGACTACAAAGATTTTATTTCAACTCAAAGTATTTACTCGACTTTGTTTTTTAATAAATTCATGTTAACATTAATTTTAAATTTCTCACTAATACATAACATTTACTTTAATTTCAGTTGTAACCTGATTCACTATGCTATAATATAACAAAATTATATTTCTTAAAACTATTGGATTTTTTTTTTAAATTTAATACAAACACAAGAATCACCAAAATGAAATTACAGATTTAAGTATTATCTAATATAGATTCAACTATTTAAGATATGTTCAATCACTCCGAAAGGGTCTGATAAAACTTGAATTACGTCTATACATGGTACCATCATCACATTCAACCCAATATGACCTAGGGGTCTTGTGTTTTTTGTTTATTAACCCCTTTTCCCAATTGTGTTGTTTAGATTCCTTAAACCAATTTTTTCACCAACATTAAAACTTTGTTCTTTAGTACAATTTCTATCATAAAAATATTTATTTTTTGCATTATTTTTCTCCATATTTTTATTTAAATTTGGAATGAACTGAGATTGAAAATGGGTATTTTTAACAGGTAGTAGAGTTCTTGTTTGTCTTCCCATTAACATCTCAACTGGTGACAGTTCTAACCCTTTTATTGGTGAATTCCGATATTCTAATAAACTCAGCCACCATTCCTCTTTAGTTCCACCACTTTTTTGAATCAACCGTTTTGCAATTTGAACTCCTTTTTCTGCTAAACCGTTTGATTGTGAATATAACGGACTTGACGTTGTGAGTTCGATATCGTTTGCCATACAAAACGTTTTGAAAATATATGAATCAAAAGGCATATTGTCCGATATAATATGTCGTGGAATGCCATGGGTAGCAAAAACTTTTTTTAGTTCTGTCAGAACTTCAGTTGCAGTTTTATTTTTTATTTTAATAATGTCTATATATTTTGAATAATAGTCAACCAGTACTAAAAAATTTACTTTATCTATTTCCATAATATCTAATGCAATCTTTTGGAAAGGTAGTTCTGGCACTTCATGGGATAACATAGGTTCTTTCGTATTACAACTTCTGTATTTTTGACATACTTGACAACTTGCTATCATATTTTCAATGTTCTCATTCATTCCTGGCCAATAAACCAACGAGCGAGCTCTAAGCTTTGTTTTTTCGATGCCTAAATGCGCTTGACGCAACTGTCTTAAAACTTCAGGTCTTAATGTTATTGGTACTATCAGTCTATCATTTAAAAAACATAAATCATCTTCGATCATCAAATCATTTTTAAACTTCCAGTAAAATTTGATAATATCTTTAGCTTTATCCTTTCGAATTGGCCACCCTTCTTTCAGCATTTTTTTAAGTTCATTTAAAGTATTGTCATCTTCCGTAGCTTGTTTAAATATGTTTTTTTTTTTCATCACTTATATTAACGGTGTGTATTACTTCATCGAGATCTTCTATTTCTATCTCATGACTGTTTTGTAAGTAACTTCTTGATAACGAATCCGCAATAACCATAAATTTACCTGGTAGGTATTTTAATTCGAAATTATACTTAAATAATCTTATTTTCATTCTTTGAAGTCGAGAACTAACGATTTTATTTATATCTTTTGCCATAATGCCTAAGTATGGTTCAATAATGATTTGCTTACCATATATAAAGAAATGAAACTTTTGACATGCAAAAACAATCGCTAAACACTCTTTCTCTATTTGGGCATATCGCTTTTCGGTCTCTGATAAGCTTCTCGAAGCAAAACAAATGGGTCTGTTGTCTTGCATTAAACAACATCCCAAACCATCCTTTGACGCATCAGTTTGAATTTTTAACTCACCTTTTTCATCAATTACTTTTAAAATTGGTGCATTACTTATTAGTCTTTTAATATTATCCAGACAAATTGTATGTGCTGGTAACCATTCAAATATTATGTTTTTCTTTAAAAGTTGTCTTAAGGGTGATGACACTTCAGCTAAATTCGGTATATAACTTCTTACATAATTTATCAATCCTAACATTTTCTGCAATTCTGTTTTATCTTTAGGAATACGTATATCATTAATGGCTTTCATTCTGTCTGGATCACATGCCACACCCAAATTTGAAACTATGTGTCCTAAATACCTGACTGACTCTTCACAATATTGCAATTTGTCTTTGTTAAATTTAATGTTTTTCTCTTTAGCTCTTTGAATAACGTGTTGTAAAATGTTAGTATGTTCCTCTTTTGATTCTGCTGCTATTAGTATATCGTCCATATAAATGTGTACACCCTGTATTCCCTCGAAATTTATTTCATTAAACCTCTGAAAAATTTCCGGTGCCGTTTTTATACCAAACGGAAGACGTGTAAATCTGTAGCATCCGAACGGTGTACTAAAAGTACATAATTTACTTGACTTTTCACTTAACTTGATTTGCCAATAACCGTCTTTTAAATCAAGAACGGTGAAATATTTTTTCCCATTTAGTCTACTTAAAATATCTTCAAAAATGGGTAAAGAATACGTTTCTTCTTTGATGGAAGCATTTAAATCACTTGGATCTAAACATAAACGTAATTGTTTATTTTTTTTTTCAACAATAATTAAATTCGACACCCAATCAGACGCTTCATTTACTTTCACAATTACTCCTTTATCAACCATCTTTTTTAACTGATCCTTTACCGCATCCCGAATCGACAAAGGAATCTTATGTGCTGGCTTAACCGTTGGTTGTGCATTTTCTTTTAACGTTATATCGTAACTATCAACAAAACACCCTAATCCTTGAAACAAATCTTCATTATCTGAAATAAATTGCGTTTTATTACAATTCCTTTGTATTGCATTTATTCTTTTAACTAAATTTAACTCTACACAAACCTATCACTGGCAGTGTATCTGTATCAACCACAACAAATTTTTGTGTTGAAATATCATTGTTTACCATACACACTAATTCAGTTATGCCATTCGTTTTTAATTTAAAACCACCATATGCTTCAAGTTTAATACTACTACTATCAATAACTATATTACTTAAATCTTTTATAAAACGAAACGGTAACACGTTTACTTCTGCCCCAGTGTCTAATTTAAATTGGATAAACTTGTCTTGAATGCGAATGATTTGGTACCATGCTTTATGATTTTTACAAATTAAATCAATATCTTTCAATTCATTGATCACAAAATCTTCATCATCACTATCAATGTCTATTTTTAATTCCCGAATTTGTTTAACTAAACCACAAACTATAGCAAAATGATTGAACATACCACAATTGTTGCATCTTTTGCCAAAAGCAGGACAGTTGCCAGTTGAATGATTTCTCCCACAAGATTGACATCTGATAATTCTTTTGTTTGTATTAAATTCTTGATTCAGACGACTAGAATTATTTGATCTAAAACGAGACTGGTTTGGTATATTAGTAGTATAATTTATATCATATTTATGTTTATTATCATGGTTATAATTATTATTGTTTTCATTGAAATTATAATTAAATCGTTCACTATACTTTGAAACATGAGGAACGTTATTTTGAACACTAATTGAATTATTTTTTTGATCTCTAATTTGATTCAAAGGGTGCTTCACTATATGATTTTTATTTAAGTTTGAGGTATACTTATCTGAAGAAATCTGGTATACTGATGAACTGGAACATTGTTTCTGCATTTCGCTTGTCTGTTCTTTGATGATTTCATTTGACCTCGCCATTTCAACCGCTTTGTTCACATCTAGTTCCTCTGTTTCCAAAAACCTTTTTTGTAGTATTTTGTCTGCTACTCCAAGTACAATTCTGTCACGTACCATCCTGTTTTCTATGGTAGTATTGCCAAACCCACACGTTTTTACCATTTTTTTAATATCAACTAAAAACATATCAATTGGTTCACCCTGTTCTTGATTTCTATTAAAAAACAAATAACTTTGATACACTTCATTTGTTTTTGGAACACAAAAATTTTCAAATGAATCGAAAACGTTTTGATAGCTCTTTCTTTCTGTATCACTTAATGAAAAAGAATTAAATATTTCCACCGCATCTTTTCCAATTGAGTTCAAAAAAATGGCTACCTGTACAACTTCAGGTTTTTTTTTAATTTCAATGGCGGTCGCAAAAATTTCATAACTTTGTTTAAAAATTCGCCAGTTTTCAGCTAAGTTACCCTCCAATTTTAGTTCTTCTACTTTTCTTAAAAAGTCCATCTCTTGATTTATCACTTTTTCTCTAATTACAAGTTGTTTTGGTGGCCTGCCTCGCGGTAACTTAAGTCCTTCTTTACGATCTTTAACTTTTTTAACACCCATTAAAAAAAAGTTTATTGCAAAATTTTATGCATTTTACAGTAATATCATAAAATTCAAACATATATTTTAATTTTTTGAAATTATTCATATCACTTATTATTAATTAGAATTTTTTTTTAACTAAAATTTAATTTTTTTTTAAATTACTCAAGATCAACTGCGCCATGTATTATTTATTGTTAACACGATGATGTCTATTTAACAACTGATTTATTATCGTTCTCTTATAAACTCATTACAATCCATTTACACTAATACATTGATCATTATTTATATAGCTCTATGTTACACCTTCATCGAATGTATTGTCGCTATTCTTACTGCCCTTGCTGACCATAAAATGACATCACAATCAAAATTGTTTGCATCGTTTTTAGTAACCTACCGGTAAAGAAAGCGTATATTAAACCGCATGAGCACTGTGAAAATTTGTAAATCCATTTTTGTTCTGTATAATGTTCTATATAGAGACACACCTGAAACCTTACACACCTGAAAACTTATTTGATCGCGTATTTTTTTTATATCCTTTGTCTTATAAATAATACTATTTTATTTATATTTTACTGATCAACTAGAGTGCTGATCCTTTTACATTCATATTTAAAAAAAATAGATCCTTTCTCATTACAACTCTTTGAAATTATTGCTACTACGTCAACACAATGTATACACACAAACCTTATTTATAGGCGTAGCAAAGCATGCCGGGTCCCGCTACTTAAATTATATATTCACACATTACCATAAATTTGTTTTTATAAAAGTAGAAGGAAAAGTAAAAGTACTTAATAAATATGTTTTTTCGATTTAGTTTCACTACGTTAGAATTTCGTCGTCGTTTTGGTAACACAGCCATTACCAACAACAACACAATCACATAATCATTTTCTATTATTTTTTTTAAGTAAAAAAATCAATGATATCCACTAGAAGTTTCCGTTTTGTCGTTTTCATATTGAATAACATAAGAAACAACATTAACGTTCATCGGTTTTGTTCGGTTGCTTTACTGAAAGTTGACGATGATGACACATAGTGCAATTCACAATTACAAAAAATATAAAAACATTAATGCTTACACGAAAAACAAACTCGACCATTTGTTTTAACGGAATATTTATTTTATAACTTTTGTTATTACGACTAGTTTTACTTAGACTAACAAATACACAATTCAACAGAAAAAACTCAGTTTTAATAAACAAAAATTGATGAAATAATCTTGAGAATTACAAACTCGCATTCTTCAATATAGTAACGAACTCTTTTTCTGTACCAAACGTACATTCATTATGGTTTTCTTTTCTCAGAAACAAAATAAATTATAACATATTACTATTAATTCTAATTATGGATTGCTGCCGCGAAACTTTGGTTACGCTAATTTATTTATTAGATTGAACATTGCGTTAAACTTTGTAATTGTGTTTCACTAAATCACAGACAATAAATAAATTTATACGAAATCATCATTTCTTTTGTTAATTTTTTTTTATATATCAACCATTTGGGTTTTTCTTTTTGAAAAGCAAAATAATTATACTTACAATGGTCGAGCACTAGTAGGGCGTAGTCCCTAAAAAATGGCTAGTTTAACCTAGCAATGGCAAACAATAGACATTTAACATTCAAATTGAACTCACAAAACATAAACAACTCATTTAATTGAGATATGGAACATCGCGTTGTACTTTTTCGATTATTATCCAACACATTTAAATTAAATTTAAGGATAAATAAATTAAACTTTTCGTCAGCTCATTACAATGAGCCGCATGCAAAAAAAATATATAAGTTGACAGCCCGAAAATATCACAACACGTCAAACATAATAATCCAATTAGATAAAAAGATTGGCTCTAAGAGAGACAGAAAACATATCGCGGTTCTTATTTATAGTAAAATTAACGCCATTGTAAACAATAACAAATCGATAAACATGATAAGTTGGTTACGTGGATATTTTCTTTCATTAAGTTTGGCACCCACTAAAGAGTTGGCAAGACAAACTCATATCACTATTCGAAAAGATTTATACAAAAAAAATTGATTACGAAATGATTGTCAGAAATATATATGGAAATAGCGCGATTACGAATTAATGATATTGCACAACTGTTTTTTACTTCACCACAATTTTAAATTGTGTTAAATAATGCAAACTATCGTGAAAAAAAAAGCTTACATACCCCAAATTTTGTTTTTTCTTTTGTTTTAGACCTCTATCTAAATAGCCAATAAACATTTTGGTGTACGTCTGTATGTGCGTGGGTGGGTGTGTGGGTGTGGGGGTGTGTGGGTGTGGGGGTGTGTGTGTGTGCGTGACCTTTCTGCATAGGATCTTGATGAAAATTTGGCAAATGATACACGTTCACTTGAAAATGGAAGATCTGGATTCATTTCAAATTTGGACAAAATGGCGGGGGGGTCTCCCGAACACCTCTAAGTTTAAATCTTGAATTACTTCTAATCCGCCTTATGATCTTATTGAAACTTAGAATATAAGGTTTTAGTACAGTTTCCAATATTTCTGCATACCAACTTCCGGTTAAAAAGTTTTTTTTTCAAAGGCTTATCCCTACTGTAGCCTACAATCACCGATCGATTTTCATGAAACGTTGGTAAAAGCTTTCATGTATCAGGAAAAAGATTTATCAGCTTTTGGAGTACATTGGATAAAGGGTTGGGGGGGGTCCACCATACAACAGGTGGTTTTTTCAACATAGTTTTTATGTTTGTAGGGAGCATAAAACATTCATTCGTGAATGAATTTTGGTGTCACCTTGGAAAAAGATATAACGTCAACCTTTGCCACAACGCTATAAATAATTAAAGAGGGTGTGGGATGGGCCTTTATCAACCTGGTTCTTACCTGGTTACAATTCTCTTTTAATACTTTCAAATTTTTTTACCTAAACACAAAACAATTAAACTTCACTGGACATAACATAACATAAACAAAGCAAACTCTTTAAATTGTTTTCTTTTACGTTATAAATTTTATAAACAAACTTTTTATTGAGAAAAAACCGTAATTGTAATCGAAGTGACACAAACAAAAATTGAATAAATTAAACAAATTAGATAAATTATTAAATTAAACAAAATAAATACATAAATGAAATAAATACGTTCTTCGTTGATTGCTTTCCTTTCCTTTAAATTTTCCTGACAAATTTCGGTATCTTCGATTCTCCAAAATCTAATGGCTTGCAATGGTGTTGCTAGTTTACTTTATCCAAAAATAGTAAACTTTATTGGAGTTGCTCGTTCAACAGATCGAAAACTAATAGGCTGATCGACAATTTTTCCTTCTCATATATTGAAAAAAATACAAGATGACATCGTCCAATTTTCTCCAGTTTTATTATATTTAATTTGGACTATCAGTTGGCTGCATTTTTTTACTTATTTTCAAAATCTCCAAACTTTATAATTGTAATCCTGCTGCAGTTTGATACACTGTGTACCATGTTAACGCCGGTCGATATAATTATAATTTTCAAATTAGATCTTTTCCAACTTTATGTTGTCAACGAATACCTGAATGTTTGAACACTACACCGCAACGTATCATATAATATAACCTTCTCAGGAACGCATAATAATGTAATATTCTCAGGAACTTGCAATTTTCAATCAATGCTTGCTTGAATTTTCTTGATTTGTTTTGTTTGTTTGTTGTTTTCATTTGTTTAACGTAAAGTAATTATAATTATCCTTATTACTAATAAGTCAGTAGATGGAATATTTATAGAACAGTGTGTATTTTTTTAAATATAATAAAATTGTTTGTTTCAATGTTAAGTTTTTTTTGTATATAATATAATTTAATTTTAATATTTTTTTTTAAACTTAATTCGAAATTTACATGTATGTTAATTAAACATTTTAACAAAAGGAAAACAAAAGAAATTAGTTTAACATTTTAAAATAATCAAAAGATTTAAAGCTCAGAACAAGAATACAGAAAAAATAGTTTATAAAAATAGTGAGTTTACATGACAAATAGTCTTACAAAAGTTTGCACGTTTCAAAGATGCAAATATGTATGACAAGGATCTGATTAGTTTTTGAGCGTTAGTAACCAAAGTGGTGTGGGATCCCCGGAGCACCTGTTTTTTCGAAAGTTCAATAGCATCAGTACCTGATAATCGAATTGGGAGCACACAGAATTCGTTCATGAATAAATTTTCATGACACTTTGGTAAAAGATGCAACTATGTATGGCAAGGAACTGATTAGTTTTTGAGCGATAGTGAACCAAGTGGTGGGGCTGTCCCATATACCTGTTTTTTTTAAAGCTCAATAACATCTGTACTTGATAATTGAATTAGATGAAACTTGATACATAACCACTTAGTACGGTTCACAACAGTTCTGCATCCCAACTTCCTATTTGCCACTTCGGGTAAAAATTTTTTTTTACTTTTTCTCGTACAACAGAATTTATGTTTGATGGGATGCTACTGCTTTCTTTAATATTTTTATAATTAGAACTACGCGAAATCTATAACATTGGTTAGCTTTTAATTAAAGCATTTAATGGATATTAGCTCATTATATATCCAGAACACTATGTTTCCAGAGTTGTGGTAAAGTCAGCCTATATGCATCAGCGTCGTAATATTTTTTTTGACAATTATAAACAGAAACTATTGCGATAGACGATTACGATCTGAATATAAGAAATTACGATGAAAAGAGCGAAAATAACGACGAAAGTTTTTGATAATGTAAATTTAATGCGTGTGGGAAAGTGGTTCGACTTTCAATTACGAAGTTTGAATTACACTTCATTACAATGTATCTGATAGACTACATACGGCACGGATAACCAGGAATCAGGAATTATGAGCAGAACCAGGAATTATGTATTAAAGTTAATTTAAACAAAAAAAAAACATTAACACAAATTTAATGAGACATTCCGGGATTGCTTAAAACAACCCCGATTTATAAGAAATAACCATAATTTAAAACCTTTTCAATCATTAATAAACGATTTATTAATGTCAACTTTTACTTTGTTCAGAACCAAACTATAGCATCTTCAAAAATATGGGTGGAGCTTATATTGTCTACCTACACCGTCCACAAACAACAAACGTTTCAACGCTTCGAAAACATCGTCGTAACAAAATTAAACAATTTATTTTTTTTAAATTTTGCTGGCGGCGGTAAGCTATGTTGGACTTAATGTGGATGCAAAACTCCACATACGTTCAAAAACCTTAGCCTTACGTCATTGCATCATAGTCTACTTAGTAACCTTTGTTTTTTTGAGTGAAGCAAAGTTTTTTACTAGGGAGAATTTCTTCTGCTAAACTTCCAGACCTCTTAATTGTATCCAACCGGTGTATTTACCAGTTCATCCGTGGTGTATTTCACATTAATAAATATTTCTGAAAACTATTTTTGATCTATTAAATCCCTTAAAAAAACTCATTCAAATAATTTATATTTTCATTTTATAATTAATTTTATTTTTCTGTTTTCATTTCAACTAAAAATTTTAAATTAAATAACAAAGTTTGATTTTTCCAATATTATATTTCAATTAAACCCTACAGGCAGCATGACCTACATTAACTCAAACAAACAAATTGAATTTTTAATAGTTGAATATATAAAGCATAACTCATTGTTTCAATCATAGATAGATCATGTAAAAAATTTATTTCTATAGCTTTTGAGAAGAAAACGTATAGTGAACCCCTTAAGCACATAAAACAATATTAAATTTGAAATGCCATCCCGACATTTCATTAGAATACTCCTAGCATAACAAAAAAAACCTAACTAAATTATTGAACTACATAATTGTTTTGATAAAATAGATATATAATTAGTTATTGCTTCCAGGGAAAAGGATATACATAGGCAATTTTCATAAATTAATTATCTCCTAAATGATTTAATTACAATGTTTTGAGTATAGTAATTGTATTTCTTTGAATATTTGGGGTGGTAATATTAATTAAAAGGGAGATGGTATCGTAAACTTGTTGTTCACCAAACATAATTAATTGTAATGTTTTGAGTTTATGTGAAAAATGTGTGGAACTAATTTTGCATAGGTTAAACGTACTGTAATTCAATTGAACCAGCCAAAGAGCAATATCTACCTCTTTTCACAAGTGTCTTATTTGATTTAAGTCATGTATCATAACATTCACTATGGTTCACCCTACACAAAATTTTGACATCTATCCACTGCATAACATTTCACATTTCATAAAATCCAAAAACTGTCTATCAATTGAACAGGTTAGTCCTATTAAATGGAAAAACATCATAAAAAACATAAAGTCTCTTGTTATTGTATCTAACCCCTACATGTTTTTTTTTTCTAAAATTTCTTCTATTATGGTCTCATTACACTTAACCCCAAAATGATTATAATCTTTTATATACATTTTTTATGATTTCCTTTTATTATTATGTTTTAGGAAAAATTATAAATTTCCATGTTATATTTATCCCTCTTCGAGAAGTTTTTCTACCGAAATCCCAAAACGCATTAAAAAATTAAAAAAAATTCTTATACAACAAACCGACAACGAAATACCCACAAAAAATAGCTTCTCTTCAAAAATTATTAATCTGAATAAATTAATTAATAATTATATTGTTGATTAAAACTAATTTAATTAAGTTTTAGTTATTTTTTAATGTTCTATAATATTTATAATGATTTGTTGTTATTAATTGCTTCTAATTCCAATTTTTTTATTCTGATTTTTAGGTTTGATAACGACAACCGCACGGAAACTTGACCGTGAAAATCAACAAGAACACATTCTTGAGGTGAGTAGGAGAACATTTATTTTTGATTCTAATTATTATTATTTATTATTATTACCATTTTTGGTTAGTTTTTATGTTGTGTTGTTGTGACTGGGTTAATAATTTCGTGTTGGACTTGTTGAAGTAAAAAATGAATTGTTTTGACTTTTTCTCATTAAAAATAATTGGTTGACATTTTTCAAGTTAATGGGTTGGTTTTGTTTTATTTGCTATGGTGTTATGGTTTAAAGTCAAAAGCAGTAAAACAATTTTATTTAAAAAGCAATAATCTGTTACAAACCCTTATTGCAATGTGTGTCATCTTGGCATTTCGGAAATCGGTATTTTTCCAAAATTAAAAAAAAAATTGTTCAAGTCCGTGGATCCCAACGACTGTTGAAACGAAAATAAATTCAAAACGCAATGCTATCATCATTTATAGTTTATCGTCCAAATTCATCCTATCTACTTTTATATGATATTCTCAGATTTTCAGCCATCTGTCCCACGCGGTTTATCAACTACTTTTTTGATTGTGTTTTATTTATCTTATAATGTGACATCAAATGCTCCAAAAGTAATATTTACCTTATAAAGCTAAGAATTGTAATAAATAAATATTTGGAGTTTACCTTACCTTCTACATCCCCTTATAAAGCATATTTGTCAAACATTGTTATTTTACTCTCCATTAACATTTCAAAAATTACTTACCTGCTACAACGTTTTAAACAATAACCACCCACCACCGTTCACCATCTGCAAAATTAACTTGTTTTTCCACTAAACTATTTGCATTAAAATTTTCTATTATCTAACTATATCACCATAAATATTACTCCTATCACTTTTAATTCTTTTGTTGTTGTTTATTTTTAAATTTCAGGTTATGATAACAGATAATGGATTACCACAATTATCATCAACAACAAGGGTAGTGGTTGAAGTGAAGGATATAAATGACCATAGTCCGGAATTTGATCAAAAATTATATAAAGTTCAAATTCCAGCTAATGTTATTATCGACCAAGCATTATTCCAGGTAAATAGTTTTTGATATTTTTTTTTTACTAATTAAATTTCGGTTGTTTTGTTACAAAAAATGTTTATATATCTATCTATGTTAACTCTACATTTATTTTTATAGAATATAATTATTATACACTAAATTAAATTTCTAATTAAAGTTAAATTTAATTAACTATTTTGTGTTTACGTATATTTACGGTTATATATATATATATATATATATATATATATATATATATATATATATATATATATATATATATATACATTTACGGTTTTATATGCTTAGGAATTGATAAAATTTAGTGATTGTAATTGTTTGTTGAGGATTTCTTTTATGTTTTATATCGTTGGTTTGTCCAACAATGTTGTGCGGCTCGAAATAGGATAAAAAGGATTTTTATTTTTATGATTTTTATTTCGAACCAAAAATAACTATTAGAATCTATTTCAACAAATAATTACAAAAACAATAACACAATTCCTAACGTTCTGTACAAATTAAAATATAATTTTAATTTTAATTAAATGATCACAAGTTTAATTTATTTATAAATACAATAAATTCTGCATTTCACTCATCGCATTTGCAAACAAAAAACGGAGCTAATTAGATTGCACATTTCCTTGCAAGCAAAAAAGATCATTAATTATTTTATAGTTTAATTAATTGTACATAAATGAGTTAATTTAGTTTTTATATTTATTAAGTTTAAGTAATAAAAATTAAAGGCATCGGGATAAAAAAATCCAATTTTTTTTCGTCTGGTCTATATTTAGATTTTGGTTTAAATTTTTAAATAATTTGATAAAAACTCTTTTAAAATATCTACACTTGTAATAAATAGTAAATATTAATAATAATAATAGAAATAAATAAACTAAAATAAACAAAATGTGAATGTAGTTGATAAAAAAATAGAAAAACAATTAATTTCCATTGTTGTTGTTTGATTGTTGTTGTTTCGATTGGTTGGAAATTTGATTACATTTTGATTTAAAAAATTTTTTTAAACACTCAATCTAGATAAATCAGCTGTTAATGCAATTGGTGTTCTGACCAACCCAAACGTCCACATCTGAACCGAATTCGAATACTCGTCTTATGTCAAATCGTTTTTTTTGTTTGTTTGTTTGTCTCAAAGAAAAACAGATATGTCGTCCCATAGACGTGCGTAAATTGTTCATTTGATTCAAATTTGTACAATTATTGCATTTTTTTTTTAAATCCCTGAAAAACCCCACCCCAAAAAACTTTAGTTTCTAACAAATTAACTAAAATCTAACAAGTTTCTAAAATTAACAAATAATGACGTTTTGGATGTTATTATAACCAAAAATATAAGTTTTGATGTTTTATGAATTAAAAATAAATTTGTTCATAATGAAAAAAGTTTGGCAGCAAGTTTTCATAATATACTTTAAAAATATCTACATAACCTAAATATTTGTTCTTGTCGTTAGAAAATATTTATTTTTGTTCATTAAAAAATATTTACTAGAAATAACAAAAAATTTAAATTACAATAAATTTAAATTACTCTAGTAATTATTTGCATTAAGAAAATATCTAATCTTTTTTTTCGTTTTAAATTATTTAATTATTTTTAATTTATATTATAATAAAAAAGTCTGTGGTTGTTAACAATAACAAATGAAAATGGAAAAAAGAGAAATTGAATATGACATATCAGTGATCACCATTTGCTATGTCTCTCTACATAAAATTTTAAAGTAATGTTCTCTCTATATTTATATATACTCTAAGAGTATAGGTGAAACAGAAAGAGTTTTTTAGAAACACTTTCAGGTTGTGATAACAGTGTTTGATTTGGGAACAGGAGGATCCAAAAAATTTCTACAAATTCAAACGCAGCGTAACTTTAAAATCAAATTGCAAGGGAACGGTTTGTCCGATATCAAATGTTTGATGTGCCTTAACAAATGTTAAGAAATAAAAGGTCAACAATTTTTGGAGTTCCGGGGTGTACATTTTTTGGAGTGTAACCCATTGGCTAGACCCATTTACGTTATTTTATTTAATAGGCTTTTAATTGTAAGATCAAACCAGTGATTAACCCAAACCCGCACATCCATTAGCTGGCGTTTTTTCCGATGGTAAAAATTGCGGTATCATCTACAACTGTTGCAATAGTAAATCTTTTGTATATATCTGGTATAGTACAGGTCCTAGGATGCTACTTTGCGGAACTCCTGCATTGTAATGAAGCGCTGCTTCGTTGATCAACAACGAAGTGGCATAGCAGGCCGCGTACCTAGCGAAATTGTTTAGCAGCCCCAAGCTAGCTGTAGTCCGTGGGGACGAGAATGAAATCCTGCTGCTCCAGCATAACTAACTGTATAGTACGCGTGTCAAGTGATATAACCGGATAAAAAAAGAAAAGGCAAATGAAGCAGATAGACTCTAACGATCCACATATGCGAAGAACCATGATCACCACGCCCAACCCCTTTATTTAACACACTCACACATTCACACGCTCTCGCACCTCACACACTCCCACCTTCACACACCCTCACACTTCATTCTCTCACTCACGCACACACACTCACACACACCCACCCGCACACACACTCATGCGAGTTCTAACGTGTAACATCCATACAAATATATATAACTGCAATTGTTGATGCAGTCCTAGATACAAAAAAAATTATGAGCTTCATTTCGGTTTTTCCTAAATCAATGCAATATCCTTCTAGAAAGTGGTCGCAAACCAACGATCGACTGTATATAAGTATCGGGCAACTTACACCCAATTAATTTTTCTATTTCCTGGATGACTATCGCGATAAACCAAAGTTGGAGCAAACATAACATATAAATATTTCAAAAAAGTTGGTTAATATTGCCGATTAGTATTTCCCACTACACAACTGTCGGTTTTTCGCATAATTGCATAACTCTTCATAAACAGTCTGATTATTTTCATTAATAATGCCATAGATGTTAACAATGGGGGATTATAAACAATTAATTAATTGGTTATTGTGTAACCCACAAATATGAAATAGTTCATGTAAATAGAAAGGAAAGGAAAAGACAGTACAGTACAGTTTAGTCCAAAAAACAAAAAAAAACGGTTGGACCATTAATGTTAATGATAACGATGGGAGCCATATCATTAAAGCTACGTCGAGTTTTTCAAATTTATTTGCCACCTGATGAAAATGAAAATTTAACTCGCCTTGCTCGGATAACTTATGACAAATCGTATACGTAAGCCAAAAACACTGTAAATGCAATAAAAAAAAATATAATAGATCGCTCTTATATGTTTCACTTCACGCATAGCCGTCAACATGGAATTCCGTTCGATGTACTGACGATCGACCAATTTACGGTCATCAACCGACTTCGACTTCTTCAGTTTAACCTGTTGGTTATTCTTGATTTTCAATTTGCCTAATAAATCATTCCCATTTGTTTTTTGTTTGTAGTACTGCATTTTTTCCCGTTAATCTAATCTTATCATTATTTGTGTTATCAGGATCCTTGGAACCTTTGGCTGTTAACCCTTTTTTTTTATTTGTTGTCCTTCATATTTTCCAACAATAAATTATTGCTAAGAAATGACTAAATCACATGAAATAATGCACTAGTTAAAATTTAAATCATCAAAAAAAATATGAATGTTATGTGTCTGTTCATACGACGCTAATATGCAACCTGCAGATTTAGTTACGAAAGGGAACAGTTATCAAGGCTTTAATTATTTTAACTAAACTTTAACTAAAATATTCTACCAATCCTACAAATCTGGTATATTTCCCTCGTGCTGGAAGTTGGCAAATGTCCAGCCCGTCCCCAAAAAAGGACCAAAATCCGATATCTCAAATTAAATGTCAATAGCTTTACTATTGGTCCTATCCAAAGTCTATGAGCATTATATTAATACACATATTTCAAAATTTCTGGAAGAAAATCATTTATTATCCGACAGCCAATACGGTTTTCGAAACAAAAGATCAACTACCGATCTATTAAACTATGTAGCGCATTGTTGGAACAGCATACTTGATAAAGGTGGTGAAACATACGTTATCGCTTTAGACATCTCCAAGGCATTCGATCGAGTCTGGCATGCCAACTTAATCAACAAGCTCGTTGCGTACGGTTTTCATCCCAATGTTGTGAAGCTGATTCAAAATTTTCTATCCAACCGATACATTTCGGTAACCTTAGACGGCTTTTCTTCTGAGTCTAAACTAATTAACGCTGGTGTACCCCAAGGCTCAGTATTGTCCCCAACCCTATTTTTGATTTATATCAACGAATTGTTGAAAATCACCAGTAACCCAATAAATAGTTTTGCAGATGATAGTACTTTGCACAAGTCGTTCGAGCCCCTTCCTTCAAAAGGTAAAATGCACGAACGAATTAATCCTGCCCGGAGAGACGCTGTCATAAACGTGAACAAAGACCTGAATAAAGTCGCCGATTGGGGTGACCAAAACCTTGTCAATTTCAACTCCACCAAAACACAGCTGTTGATTGTTTCCAGATTAAAGACCGAGTTCCCCAAAGATATTTTATTCAGTATGTGTGATAAACCAATAGGTGGATGTAAAAACATTCGTTTATTGGGTGTCACAGTTTCAAATGACCTACTCTGGAACGATCATGTAATGGCGATGGCAAAAAGCGCGTCTAAAAAACTCGGCCTCCTAAATAGATGCAAAAAATTTTTCACTCCATATCAATTGCTCCATGTTTATAAGTCCTATATTCGTCCCTGTATGGAGTACTGCTGTCAAGTTTGGGGTGCTACCTCTGTTTCCATCTTGGCCCTCTTGGACTCTGTTCAAACGCGGCCTATACTAATTGTGGGTGATCGAACTTTGACTTCAAAACTTGATTCCCTACAACATCGTCGCACTGTTGCTGACCTCGTTGTTTTTTACAAATATCGTCATCAGCAGTGCTCAGATGAAATCAGCGGCATCATGCCTCAAACTTATTCTTACCCCCGTTCCACTCGGCAATCGGCTGCCGCAACCAGTGAAACGGTAAAGATCCCGCGCTGTCATACTGGCAGATCGCAGAGAGACTTCTTTGTCCGAACTGCGTACAAATGGAATAGTTTGCCGGAACACGTAGTCTCAGGTGGCTTCAACCCACTTATGTTTAAAAAAAGCGTTAATCTACACCTTAGAACGCCAGTTGTTGTGGAACGCAGGTCTAGACCTAGGTCTTAAAAGGTATTTATGTGTTGTTGTGACACATATTCTAAACCCTATTACACAACACATTTTATTAAAATAAAAAAAAAAATTATAATTTCGTTCACCCACACATACGTACATACAATCACTCATAAATATACACACATGCACTCATACATAAAGACATACACAACCATACTCATCCATACCTAAAAATAAAACAAAATTAAACGTTGACTAACCCCATGGTTTGTCCAGGCCCGCCCCAAAAGCTACTCTACTCCTGCATCCTCATCCACACGGTCGTTTTATGGAATTCTGCAAACAGGACAACGGTCCGGTTGAAAAACTGTTCCAATAACAGCTCGTTGTTAACCACAAAACGATTATTCAACGTACAGGATGACAATAATTGACAAAATTATACGATTGCGGTTATGATTTTTATTATTTTTTTGTTAACGTTTTATTTAACAGTAAATTTTTTTTCAGTTTATTTGGCCTTCTTTTCATTATTTATTAGTTAATACTCATTACCTGTGGTTACAATTACCCTTTCGATAGCTTTCAGCTCCTAATCGGTTCTTTTTATTTTCATCTTTATCATCCAAAAGATTTCTTTGTTTTTATCTTCGAATAAAGTAAGACCACACCCAAAAATACTCGACGGGTAGATGTCAAAAAAAAAAATCATTAACAGCTGTGTGTTTAACTCGACAAAAAGTCGACTAAGAGAGCGATGACATCTCGCGGCATTTATTTATAGTAAAAAGAATGGTAGCATTATCTGGTAGCTTGTTTGAAACCCACTAAAGAGTCTGTTCAACTAACTTGTATAAAAAAATTGGAAAAGAATTATAAAAAAAAAACATTGATTACGAAACGATTGTAAAAAATTAAATATGAAAATAGCGCGATTACGACTTAATGATATTGCACAACTGTTTTATGAAAACTTTAAATGGAAACTATTGTGATAGACGATTACGATCTGAATATAGGAAATTAGGGTTGAAAAGGTGAAAACAAATACGAAAGTCTTTGACAATGCAAATTCAATGCGTGTTGGAAAGTAATGTGACTCGAAATTACGAAGAATGAATAGCAGCTTTAGTACAGCATCAATCTTTTTCAATGTGGAATAACTATAATCATATTTGACTCGAGAGTGGCGGTCATCCAAATAAGAGTTCAAAATTTCATAAAACTGCTTGAGCAGATCTATATGCAATTTATACTTTTAGCCACGATGCCAAACTTTATCAAAAGCTTGAGCGACATCAAGAAAAACTGTGGAGCATACTTCTTGGGCTTTAATCGTTTCTTCAATAATATTCGTGATCCTGTGCACTTGTTCGATGGTAGAGTGGTTTTCTCTGAAACCAAACTGATGCGAAGATATAAGGTTTCTATTTTCTGTTATTACTTACTCGGTCTACACGAGTTTTTATCATTCGGTGATTTATTCGGTTTTAAGATCAATATCACTCCTGCTACTTCTGCTACATTGCATCGCTGCATACCTTTATTAAAGGTGATTAAATAGTAGCCGATTTTATTAAATCGTATTTTTCTTTTAGTTTATGTAATGCTACATATCATATTTCTTGTGAATCAGTTTTGATCGCTTTCGTTATATTTTCGTCTTCTGTCAGTGGATTGAATGACTTGAAAGTGCCCTTCTGGTCCATGTTGCATTGTCTTTTTTAATCGGAGGGATCTGCGCTCCTGGTCTTTTGAGTCTCTTTGTTCTTTCCAGAGTGAGTACTCATTGCTTTTATCACCAGAAAGACTTAACAGATATCTGTCTAGCTGTCTTTACTTGTATGCAGAGATTATTTAAAATAGTTTTGTGTTCTGGAGATCGAGTTGTATGCCAAATTTTACGTGTCTTGCACTTTGATTTTATAAATTCCCTTAATTCTATGCGAAAGTTTGGGGTTAGATTACGATAAGGATGCGGTGATGGGGTGCAGTATCATTCAGCCTTTCCAATTATATTTCTATCTGTTCTGGGTTTCTAATTGATACTTGTAGATTTATTTTCTCTTCTATACTCTCACGAAAAACATTCCAATTTCTATCCATCCCAGTCCTCAGTTGGTTTTCTCATTTCCTTGAAAAAAAATCAACCAACACAAAAAATTTTGTCATGTACAAACAAAAAAAACGAGACAGACATTTTATTTAAATTATCAAAAAATTATCCACCCTGTGATTCCAATACTAACACACCTACGACAGGTTTAATTTTTATTTCTGTTTTGTTTTAAAATTTTTGTTTATGCAAAAAAAATCAAGAAATAATTTCCTGTACATTAATCAAAATTAAACTAGAAATTCATACAGTTGAACGTCATATACAGACAGATATTATTTATGAAATGAATCTTGAGTTGTTTGATAATAAGAAATGAACGTATGACTTGTAGTATGGTTTTTGCGAGGACTGCAGTTTTAGGTTTTCAACGAAAATGTCTTCAGATACAATTAATGAACAGATTTTGGACGTTACAATCTTCTTAAAAGCAATATTTTGAATTATTTCGTCAAGAAGACTGTTGCATTAATATTGTGAATATCGATGTCTTTTTGTTTTGGATTTAATTCAATGAACATTTTTCTTCTGTACTCTATTCAATTAGTGTTTTACCTGTTAGTTTAGCTGCATATCCGCTGCATGTCCGCTTGATTATATTTTCACTAACTGTCATTATAACAGGAGAGTGATCTGATGACAACCCTTCATTATATTTTCGATATGTTTGCAGTTTTTTGACATATTTCTTGTAATTAAGAAGTCTATTAAATCAGGTACCTTACCAAGGTCGGTTGGCCAGTAGGACGGTGAACCACCGGAATGCAAATCAGACTTTTTATCTTTCCTGCTTCGTTCATCTCTTTGCCTTTTGTTGTGGTGATTCTTGATCCTCAATATGTTTTTTTGAGTTAAAATCTCCACCAATGATTAATTTATTGCTTAGTCACTGAAGAGTTAAGTGTAATCATTTTTCATCTAACCGCCTTAAAATTACTTCCATGTAGTTCTTGGTGCTGTCTAATACTCCTGAGTTGTTGATTGACTCTGAACCTTTTAGAACTTATACGCTTTCGAACGTATACGCTGAAATAGTTCACATGGACGCGATCGAAGCTCATCATTTTGAAGATGCCAAAGTAGATCGAACAGATCTCTCAGTCCATCTGCCAAAAATATATATTGGTGGCATAGACGTTTTGGCCAAAAAGCCAAACGTCGCATAAAACTAAACCAATTTTACAAACATGGCTTAACAGCATCGGGCTCGGAAAAATAAAACGCCTCGCCACACTTGCGGTAAATGACAGGACTTTTAACAATCGCCGCATGTTCGTCCTTTGTCGGAAAAACAAAACTCAGTTTTTCATAGATACAGGTGCTGATATTTTATTAATTCCTTCTATTTATTTCCGGTATCTTACCAGGGATGTACATCAAGATCTTACCGCCGCAAATGGATCTGCAATCCAAACTTATGGTACCAAATTGCTATGTCTTGATCTGGGCATTTGCCGTGAACTGCGACATTATTTCGTTTTTCTCACAAAATTTGGCATTATCGTTGATCTTAAGCGTAAAAGCTTAATTGATGGACAAACTTCTTTAGCTGTGAGTGCTATTATATCTAACGATACAACAGCTTCACTGCGACAGTATGTCAAAAATGGGAAATATGGTAAAATTCTCCATGAATTTCCGACATTAACGAAGGAACCCAGATATGACGGTCCGTTGAAGCATAATGTGGTCCAACAAATTATCACAGAAGGGCGTCTCTCTTTTTCAATACCACGACGACTGGAGCCTACCAAATACAGTATCGCCAAAAATGAATTTGACCAGATGCTTCAATTAGGTTAGATAAGGCCGTCTACTTTATCGGTTCCCTCTGCTCTTCACCTAGTGCCAAAAAAGGAATCGAATGACTGTAGACTTTGTGGGGATTACCAACGTCTTAATGTGATAACAATACAAGATCGGCACCCAATACCGTTCAGGACTTTTTGATGCATCTCAACGGTTGCAAAATCTTTTCCAAAATTGATCTTGTTCGTCCGATACCAATTGCTGCTGAAAAATACACAAAACAGCAATTATGGTTCCGTTTGGTCTTTTTGAATTCATAAGAATGCCATACGATCTGAGTAATGCAGCACAGACCTTCCAGCGTTCTATTGATGAAGTGACCAAGAGGTTCGATTTTGGATTCTATATATCGATGATATTCTGGTGGCTAACAAGGACGAAGATGTTCACCAAAAGCATCTACGCATTCTTTTCAATCGCTTATCACAGTTTGATATTAATTTTAAGCTTTCAAAATGCTTATTTGGTGTCACCACTCTGGCTTTTCTTAGCCGCAACATTTCTGCAGACGGCATTTTACCATCTGAAAAAAGAATTGTGGCCATTATACAATTTTCTCAGCCAACATCTATTCGGCAAGGTCAGCGATTCGTATGAATGCTGTTAGGAACTATTACCATCGGTTTTTACCTCAATTGGCTGATATTCTTTCACCAATCCACATCCACATCGCTGAACTTATCAAAAAAGGTAAGAAAACAAAATTTTCTTGGCCTGCCGAATGTATTGCAGCTATTAGCATAGTCAAATAAGCACTCATGCATACTACACTTCTAGCTCATCCAAAATAAAATGCTTTATTTTGCCTTGAATCGGATGCTTCAGGTACTGCAGTTGGTGTAGTATTAGAGCAGTAGGTAGATAAATGTTGGCAGCCCTTATCATTTTTCTCTCGCAAGCTATCGCCTGGGGAACAAAAGTACTCCACATTCGATCGTGAGCTGTTAGCAATATTTGCCACGATCAAACATTTTCATTGTTTTGTTGAAGGTCGTAAGTTCACTGTGTTCGCAGACCACAAACCTCTGATATCAGCTATCGCAACTAAGACTGAAAAAAGCCCCAGACAGGCCCGTCATTTAGATTTTATAGCACACCTTACTACATATATACGGCATATATTTCAATTGCAATTTCTTTTACTAGATTGGACGTAAATTCGCTTGTTATGTTTCAAGAGTCCGACACTGAACTTCAGGACTATATATCTAATGAAAAACGGTTGAATTAAAAACTTAAACTTGAACCTTTAACCACTAAAATTTCAAGTAAAACAATTTGGTGCGAGACATCTTCTGGAAAAACACGTCCGTATATTGCTAATGTACTTCGACGGACTATTTTTGATTCATTACACAGTTTGTCCCACCCTGGCGTGCGTACTTCTCGGAAGCTACAATCTTCTCGTCACTTCTGGTCATCAATGAATATTGATGTTGGGTTTTGGTCGAAGACATGCATTTCTTCATGTCAACGCTCAAAAGTTTACCGCCATACATGCACGGAATTTGGTAATTTTATTTTCCACTGAAAGATATGCGGGCGACAACAGTAGCAAAAGCCTTAGTCGATCAGAACATCTCGAGATTTGGAGTGCCATTAAACATAACCACAGATCAAGGTGCGCAATTTGAATCTAGGTTATTCTTAGAGTTGACAAAACTATTAAGTTCACATCGAATACACACGACAGCTTACAACCCTAAAGCTAATGGAATGGTAGAACGTTTCCACCGACAACTAAAATCGTCTCTAAAAGCGCGTAGCACATTAAATTGGAGTGATACAATCCTCATTGTCTCACTTGGCATACTTTCTTTAATTAAATCTGATCTTGAATGCACCCCAGCTGATTTAGTCTAAGGGCAAAGCGTTAGAACTCCTTGGAAGCTAGTATTACATTCTAAAGAAAATTCTTCTAATTCTTCTAGTCTTGTCGGCATTTTAAAACAGGCAATGCGTTCTTTATTACCTTAGATGACCAGAAGACCTCTCAAGACGATATCTACATTCGAAGAACCTTTCGGAAGAACCTTTCGGAGAACCTCGTTTAGATTCGAATTCAGACCTCTTATGTTGGTGAAGTTAATGCTAAGCTGTTGGTTCACTCTGCTGCTATTTTGTTGAGACAAAGACTTACCCTTTGACATTGCAGGCATAGATACTGAAATTCGGCCAGGCCTAAATTTCAACACTATACAGTACCAAAGAAACTGGGTTGTGGGTATCTCTGTCACAAAAACACGATAGCAGGTTTCATGCAACAGTAGCACGATAAGAGAAAAAATGGGGACACAAAAGACACTAACAAAATTGAAGAGTACAAATAAAGGGTATAATTCGAAATTCCTTTTAACAACTAAAACGAAATTTTACATTTCCTGTTACCAAGCAATATAAAACAAATTTATGCTTTAAAATAATAAATACATTTATTACATCAAAGCAATAAAAATAAAATGTTACCTACCTACCGCCTGGTAACAGTAAATATAAAATACCCAATAACTTTTTAATAAAGAACAATGTCACCAATTATATAATTGTACGCGTCCGTTCTTCACCCCTTTTGTCTTTACATAAACACTAACACACACTTATTTTTCTATTTTCGATTATATTTTTTGTTTTTTTTTTTCCTTTAAAATTTAGGAGACAACCTTCTTCGTCTGACTCCGGTTGATGAATTGATAAAGTCAAAGTAGGCTTATCTCCTCCCTATGACCTGAAACACTCATTATAGATACTGGCGGGGCTTTTTCTCTTTCGTTTCATGAGCATCTTGCGGTTGATAAGCGTTTGAATGCACAAACTCAGGGGATATTCCAGCTTACCTCTTTTTAATTTTTTACTAGACCTTCTCTTTTTTAGTATCCAATCTGTTTCTCTTTTTAATTCTTCTTCATCTGTTAGATACTCAAATGCGTTTGTTCGTCTCCTGATATCTTTGCCGATATTTAGATTATCCGTTATTTTCTAATTACTTGTTTCTCGACTCATTTTCCGATTTTGATTTTCTCTTTTTAAATGAACAATTTCTTTGCTTAGCTTTGATGTTATCTCCTCTATTTTGCTTAGTTTATTCCTGAGCTCTAGATTTTCTTTTTCTAGATACCTAAATCCTTCCCTTGCTACATAGTCTTGTTGACGTTCTTTACTTTCAGTTTGCACTTATTTGTGTTTATATTTAGCAAAATATTATTTCTTTCTCTTTCAGGAGATCTTGACGTCTTCCTGCTAAGTTGAAACGGGTTTTGCTCATCAAGTTCCTTGTTTTGATTTGGTTTCAATACGTGACTACTTTCTCTACTGAGCGAACTTGTAGTTGGGGCATATCCCCTTCTTTCGCACTCCCTTTAGCCGCCGGCACTGAATTTTGGATTCTCATCACCGTAACGTTCGATCTTCATGGGTGGTTGATAACGGGATTTGCACCCCGCACTAAGTTTCATTATAGTCCACCACCTAGCGAAAAAGACTAAGATTTTCGACTGCCCCTAACATGGAGAACAGACGTCGTTTTGTGCTGATCCGCCATAGAGGACCAACGCACAGGGTTTGATTGACTATATGCTATATTACTTCACTACTACGAGCATTCGTTCAACCATTCGTTTAACATCACATGCCAATCCAGTACTATAGGGGTTTTTTATCTAAAGATAATAATCTTTAAAAATTCTGAATCTCAGGTAAAAAATTTTAGTACTTGATAAAATTCGTGATCTGGATGACCGACTCTGAACCCGTACAATTTTTACCGTCTTAGTGCTGTGCAAACAAGTAGTATATGATCAATAAACAAAACGTATTTTCTAGAAAAGCCAAAAGTGTTTTGTTTGAGAACAAGCTGGTCCGAAGATTCTGATGTATGGAAAAAGAAAAGAAAAGCTGATGTATGGAAAAAACACCCAATTTTTGGCTTACACTGTTAAAATATTGTAAGAAAGTTTTTAAAGATGGCGCTGATATCGTAGATTAAGCATTTTTTTTCGCAATATGAAAATGCCAAACTTAGTGTCCTAAAACTCTCCAAAATCTAAAGAACGAATTTTGTTTTTGCTCTAAAGATCCTAATTCTTAAAGAAATGCATCTGTGGTAAAAAATTTTAGTTATAAAACTGCATCAGCGCCATCTTTAAAGAATTTATTTCAAAAATTTTTTAACAGTGTATATTAACTGTGTATATTAACTAATATTTAACTGTGTTATTTTAGATAGGCGAGTAAATTGCCTTTCTAACACACATTGTTGATATCGAGTTAGCCGTTCTCTAGCAATTTGATTTCAAAGATACCTTGAGTTTGAATTTCGAGAGATGTTTCACCTTTCGGTCGTCCAGATCACGAATTTCATCTAATAAAAAGCTTCCTTTATCGATGAACGAACGTCCGCAAGGAATCAAATCAATTTTACCTGAACTAGCAAACCAATCGTGGCCAAGATCTAAACCGTAATTCTTCAAAATTTAAAAGTTAGCGTTCATAAATTCCTTAAAAACCATAATTTATTTAAACATAATCCTAATCTTCAGATGACATGATATCTTTGGATATTCAGAAACGTTAATTTATATTTTATTATAATTAGCACTAAATATGCGTAACATGAAATAAAATTTACATAAATTAATTTCATTTTAAATTTGGCCCAACTGAAGAGGTCATTCATATATAATGTGTGCTATTATTTTTCAGATAAAAATCTCAAAAATCGTTCAAAAGTATTTCACGACCAAACCTTTAATAACTTTAAAATAACCATCACACCAAAACAAACGTCACGAATCTACGTTTCCACACAAATCTCTATAAAGGAAAATCTGACATCATTTCCCTATTCAACTTTAAAAAAAATTAATAAAAAATTATCCAAAAAGCTTTCACTTGACAGATAATATGTTTGACAAACAATGAAGCAAAAGACACGTAAATACTGACAAAAATATAATGTGACACACTTTTTCGTTTAATTTATTTTTGTTTTATGTTTCACTGCAGATACACGTAAATCATGAACATAATTTTCTATAACCCGTTCGAACTTAAAACTGTTGTTTTAGAAAACTATCTTGCTGTTGTTAAGAGATTTTAATTAGTTAAGTTTGAATTATAATTTTTTTTTCTGTTGATACAATCAATTGAAAATACATGGTGTGTAAGCTCTAATCAAATAAACTTAATAAAATAAATTCTTCAATCAATATCCTATTCAATATAAACAACAGCAACAAACTTAATGAACCACTTAAGTAATCATCTACCGCAAAACAAAAAGTAATCAAAAAACAACTTAATCATTTTACAATCTTCATTATAATAACACAACAACAATAACAACAACAAACAAAAGAATTTTGAAGAAAATCCATTCACATTCATCGAATCATTAATTATTTTGATTTTCTTTTTACTTTAAATATAATTTTTCTTAATTGTCATTATACTTATTTTTCTTTTTATTATTGTTATTATTATTAGTATTAGTATTACTATTATTTAAAAGGAAAATGAACGTTAAACTAAAAATAGGGGGGTGCTTGTGGTTGTAGTTCAAAATTTTTAATAAGAAAATGAAAACTTTTTAAATTATGAAATTTTATTTGTTTTTGCGTTTGGTAAAATTACATCATTTTAAACATATCGAGAAAATGGTTAAGGGTTAAAACATTATTTTTTAAATGAGGGAGGTTTGTTGTTTATTTTAAGTTTTTAAATATGATTGAAATTTTTTTTTTTTAACATAACAGAAAATAAAAAAGACAATTAATGGAGGAAAATTGTTTAAAAATTTTAGATAAGCCGATGGCATATTTGATAAATGATGGATGGAATAAATTGATAATGAAAGATGACTTGAAGTAAATCAAATTTAAAGATTATTTCCTTTTTTTCAATATTCATCATCTATCACATTAAATCAAAACAACTTTCTAAAGTTAACTATAATCATATAGATCGTTAAGAAATATTTTTTAATTAAAAACAAAACTTATTCTAAAAATTCAATTGTAATTTTAATTTATTTATTATTATTACTTAGAATGATTTTAGTCACAATAGAAATATTAATTATAATAACCAAGATGAAACTCAAAACTCTGGTAGTTATATGTCAGATTCGGACATAAATTTTGATACAACCAAATGGGAACTCTACAATGAAAATGAATTAAAAGGATTACAAAATTTATTTCGGGTAAATTATATTATAAAAAAAAGTTAACTTAAACAATATTTTTTTTTTAATTACAACAATTACAAGTTTTTTTTGTTATATTTATGTTGGAGTTGAATAATTGTAAGAACCTTTTTTTAAAACAAAAACTTTGATTGGCTTTGCTAATGATTTATTATCTTTACATTTTTTAATCCATAGTTTTGTTGTTCGTTAAATAATATTTTACTGTTGTTTGTTATTTTTAAATTATTTGGAATGATAGTTTGATAGTTCAGTCGATCAGAAATGGATTTCTGACAAAGATGTTATTATTTATTATATTATTAAAAGAAGATTCCTAATTATTTCCTCTCTTGATGATTGGGAAAACTTGCAAAATAATGCAAATATGTTTAATTTTAAATTTTATTTAGACATATTTTTTAAAATCAGTGTTGCTTTAGATAAAAAACATTAAACTTTTAAGATCATGATTTATAGATCCAGAAAATAACTTCATTAAATTTGCAGGTCATTAGCATTAAAATTCGTTAACCTTCGCGTGAACGGATATTTTTAGCGACTAAAATGAACAATATCTACCCCGGTAGATATTACATAAATCATAATATCAACAAACGTAACTGTGTATTTATTTTACTTTTGTGTAAGCATACAATAAAAGCATATATTTAAAAATTAAGTTACTTGTTTTTCACATTGACCAGTAGAAATGTTCATATAAAACCCAAGGAAAAAATATCTACCCGGGTAGATATTGTTTTCTTGCGTAAAAAAACCATAAAAATCCAAAATACGTGTTAAAAGGAAGTCCAAAATATTTTTTTCTCAGATTTTACGAAATCAATTTAAAAATTAGTCACATAGCTGAACAGGCATGATGATTGGTTAAAAACTCATAAAGTTATTGAATTACAAGAACCGTGATATCTACCCGGGTAGATACTGTTCAGTGAAGGATAATTGTATAAGTTAGGTTATTGAATTGAAACTATTTAATAAACTATTTGCCTAAATCGAAGCATTAATACAATATCACAACTTAAGGTACAGGTTTTAATAATAAGACCGAAAAAATGCATAGAATCGTGAATCACTTTCGTTGGCGCCGTATAATTTTTACAAAATTTTGTTTTCTAGCTAGGTGTTTGTATTACAACAACGAAAACTTTCAATAGTTTTCAATATAAAGTGTAGCTGCTTTTGCTTATTAGAAATGGAGCAATTTGATGTAATTATTATTATTTTATATGCTCTTCAAGTTTGTCTCCATAAATGATAACGGTAAAGAGAAATTATTTCCTTCAGTTTTAGCTAAAACGTATAACAAATAACTTAACCTACTTTGCAATTAAAAAGCTTATTTTTTTGGAGCGACAGAGAAAAATTCTTTTCATTGTCGCCGACACTAAAAAGCACTTTTTTATTCGCCTACATATTAAAGTGGTACTTTATTACTGTGATTTGCAGTCGTAAAGTTTCACTTTTTAACCATATATTTTGTTGTTATAGTTACGTCCAAAAAAGTAAAAAACATTAAATTCTATAAAAAAATAGAAATTTTTATCAAAACAACCTTTCGATTCCAAATTTCTTAATCCAATTAAAATATTTGTTGTTCTTTGTCGTCATAGTTATACGATTAGTTTGAAAAGAAATTACAAATATATTAGTCAAAAGTTACTTGTTCCACATATTTTTTTTTCAAAATTTATAAAATTTTTAATTTTGATTTAAACTAAACAACTTTTTTAAATATTTTGCTTGCAGCGAATAAAAACTAGTGTATGATGTACAGACGCAAACCATTTTGGACTTAATGTGGATGCAAATCTCGGCTAGCGCTTCGATTCGGAAACTCCACATACGTCCAAAAGCCTTAGATTTACGTCCTTGCATCATAATGTACTATATCTATACTCTCTCCCTCTCTGGCTTTTACATCCCATGGAAGGATTTGACCATGACCACTTAACCCCAGTTTCGACATCCTATATCACAAAGGTCTTGGATGATGTCATCTATACGATAGATCAAATACAACTGAAAAACAAAATGTTTTAAATAAATTAATATAGAAATTGAAAAAAAATGGGTTGTTATAGAAATTTAGGAAAATAAACATGAAAAGCAAAACTACTTGGATTAAACAATTTTCTCAAAAAATATTTTAGTATTTTGTGTAAATATATGTATTTTAATTTATGCAAATAATACAGAATCTTACTCGTACATAAAATCTTGTATGTAATTCGGGTATAAAGTATCTTTTTTGCTTTCGAGTGTTTGTTACACTCGGCTAACGCCTCGAGCAACAATTTCACTCTTAAACAAAAAAGACCAACTTTACGCTCTTAATACATAAAAGCTATTTCAGTGCAACACTTTCGGAGTTTTTAGACCATTTTTATTTTTCAAAAAATGTATTACACATACCTACAATAAAAATTTATTCAAGTTAAGTTCTTTAGAACGATAAACCTTTACGTATCTTTTGAGTACAAAAATATTTATTTTTTTGTTTCAATCAAATGTGCGAGGTAACAGGAATTACAATATGAGTCACAACAATACATAAAAGCTTTTTAAGACCCAGATCCCCCAACAATAAGCTTTCTGATGTGTTAATGGACGCAAATATTTTTTTTGTTTTTTTATATTTGTTTTGATGAATTTTAAAAGAATGGCTAAACCATAAATCCTATCACATCTAAAATATGACATAATAGGCCAATAAGTCATGATAAGATAGAGAAAATTAAATAAAAACAAAATAAAAAGTAATGACTAAATTGGTTCTAAAAATTTGCAAAAACAAAACAAAAATGGGGTTGCCAGTAATCCTGCTATAAAACCCATACTAGAGCTATATAAACATTCCTTATTCTTCGCTAGCAATAGCGTGCTACCATCAAGGAATATTCCATAGCTAAGATTGAGGGTGCTACCATTGACTCGAATTAACCTATGTTTTTCAAAAATCCTGCAAAAAGAGTTGCTCCTGAGCTTGACGAATGACATATCAACTGAAAAAAGGAGAATGTAATGGACACTGATCCAGTTAGTACGAATTTTGACAGGAAGCAATCAGAGGACTGCGTGCTTAGTACGGTTATATTCCATGTGAGCGACAGTCATATGGATACAAGAATGAACGTCCTCTAATCCAACACAAATTAAAGCACATTCAGCACAAGTATGCGAGCGTTTGAGACAGAGCAGACGGATAAAGAGAAATTGAGTAGACCTTAACACCCGCAAGCCTAGACCTTAACACCTGCACCTATGCTAGTACTACGTTTACATAAAAAGATTGTAGCGAATCCAACTACTTTCCACCTTCTTCACACCTAGCCTATCATCACGCATATCTTATCTTTGTAAAATTAAAAATGTGTGGGTTGCGCCAATTGTAACGGCGATTGTTGAACAATAATCATAAACCAGTCCTATTTCAGTGTAACTGTTGCGCCGAATGTAGAGGCGAGAGTTGAAAAATAATCATAAAAGTAAATTTAAATCAATGCAATTATTGCACCAAACGAAAAGGCGATTGTTGAACACGTTATCTACAATATCAAATTAATCCACCGATCGTATTAAATTCTTCGTTAAAACAGAATCAGTTTATTTGCAATTTTATGGCATTGATTTCAATAAATGATTCCAATTTTTTCTTTCTTTACGAAATATAAACCAGCTATAATAATCAGCTTGCGAACAACGCTATAGCACATTGTCTTTATTGCTAATCGTTATATAGCTGTATTTGATAAAATACAAAAAGTATTAAAATTAAATGCAAAAACAGTAAACATGTAACCATCTCAAAACTATTAGATAACACACAATATGATAACACCTTGAACTGCCAAAATAGAACTTTTATATATGAAGTTTTTGTGAAAATTCGATTAAATAGTCAAGTTTTTTTTCTTCTCTTGCGCAAAGAGCTATAGCATGTTGAAAAGTAGCAAAATAAAGCAATATAATAACGAAAAAAAGAATGTTTCTTGGATAATCAATATTGACTAGGGGACCACTGTGCATTTGCCCAAAATATTTTTTCATAAATTTATAAAATTAAACTAATTAAGCAAACCCCTGTTTGCAACGTCTAGTTTACCACTTAAAAAAAAATCCATAATACAACTAAAAAATGTTAACTACAAAACTTTAACTTATTCTGGTGTCCTATTCCCGAACAAATGTACATTTTTTGCAATATTGAAAAGTTCGCATTAAACGGTTACGGCAACAATATTACTAAAAACGAAATTCAGTTTTCACAATATTATCTAATTTGAATTTGACCTTCACAATATGGTCCAAATTCACATGTGTTCAGGAATAGGGCCTCTGCCTCCATAGAAATAAATAATTATAATACAGAAACTTTGAATATTACATAGTCCGAAATAGTTGACGTAATACATTATTCCACAGTATATCCCACATTATCCCATACAGTATATAAAATATAAAATTAGTTTAAATTTTTTTCTAGTAAATAATACAAATTTATCGAGGACAACCAGTAAATAATTTAATTCAAAAACAGTTTTATTATTAATTAATTTCTAACAAACCTTTCTAATTAAACTCAATAATCACTAAACACAAAAGTCTTCAAGACTATAATCCTCATAACCACTGCAATTATGCCTATTTTTCATCCCTTCACAATATAATTTTACATTAGACAAAATGTATAAATCAACGAAAGATTTATATTAGGTGCGTTCGATTTGGCTGAAAAAACAACAACAATCACATACAATTTTTCAGATGATTCAGTTGTTTCAGTTAAATCGAACACGGCTATCATGAAATATTTCTCTATTTTGTTTTGCAAAGAACGAACAAATCAATTTTATGAATTGTTTCTTTAATTTCTAATCAATAGAAAATATTTAAAAACAAAGAAAATTATGACTAAAATAAAAGTTAAAATTCAGAAGAAAGGAAACTTAAAATAATTTTTTTTAAATCTTTCCCTATGCATGAATTTAATTTTTAATTTTCCGAAAAAAAGAAAGTGAAAAATGAATTTAAACACAACTGAAATTTTAAAACAAATATTTTTTAAGCCTGAAATAAATTAAATCCAAAATAATACGTCTATCCTTTCGTAGTCTCTTCTTTCCTATGATCTGGCTACGCTTTTTCGTTTCTTGTGTATTATATATGTAATTTTAGAATAAGGCAGTTTTTCAACCGATGAACTTTTATACGGCCACCACTTCGTAACAAGAACAAAACATAGACTGTTTACCAACCAAATTTGTTTACCAGAACTAACTTAAAAAATAGTTGATCTGACTAACTGGCAAAACTGACCAAGACTAAACTAATCAGATGAACTGAACAGAACGTCATTTTGGATTCAATTACAATCCTATATGTAAAAAAGAAAATGATGCTATCCCAACACTCGTCCCTTACAGACTCCATGGACCATTATTATTGAAACTTTCTTTGCTTTAATGGTTGGTAATTTTGCTTAAATTGCCATGTAAAATAACTATTTTTGTCATCAGAGCAACCGCCGATAATTGATCTAGTATATTAATGTCAAAGATCATATTTAAAAAAGTTTGACCAAAAACGGACCATCATGAGACGTCTGGTCTTTTACATTTTTTTTTTTTTTTTTTTTTTTAATAAAATGTGTTGTGTAATAGGGTTTAGAATATGTGTCACAACAACACATAAATACCTTTTAAGACCTAGGTCTAGACCTGGGTCCCACAACAACTGGCGTTCTGAGGTGTAGATTAACGCTTTTTTTAAACATCTGTGGGTTGAAGTCACCTGAGACTAAGTGTTCCGGCAAACTATTCCATTTGTACGCAGTTCGGACAAAGAAGTCTCTCTGCGATCTGCCAGTATGACAGCGCGGGATCTTTACCGTTTCACTGGTTGCGGCAGCCGATTGCCGAGTGGAACGGGGGTAAGAATAAGTTTGAGGCATGATGCCGCTGATTTCATCTGAGCACTGCTGATGACGATATTTGTAAAAAACAACGAGGTCAGCAACAGTGCGACGATGTTGTAGGGAATCAAGTTTTGATGTCAAAGTTCGATCACCTACAATTCGTATAGCTCGTTTTTGAACAGAGTCCAAGAGGGCCAAGATGGAAACAGAGGCAGCACCCCAAACTTGACAGCAGTACTCCATACAGGGACGAATATAGGACTTATAAACATGGAGCAATTGGTATGGAGTGAAAAATTTTTTGCATCTATTTAGGAGGCCGAGTTTTTTAGACGCGCTTTTTGCCATCGCCATTACATGATCGTTCCAGAGTAGGTCATTTGAAACTGTGACACCCAATAAACGAATGTTTTTACATTCACCTATTGGTTCATCACACATACTAAATAAAATATCTTTGGGGAACTCGGTCTTTAATCTGGAAACAATCAACAGCTGTGTTTTGGTGGAGTTGAAATTGACAAGGTTTTGGTCACCCCAGTCGGCGACTTTATTCAGGTCGTTGTTCACGTTTATGGCAGCGTCTCTCCGGGCAGGATTAATTCGTTCGTGCATTTTACCTTTTGAAGGAAGGGGCTCGAACGACTTGTGCAGAGTACTATCATCTGCAAAACTATTTATTGTGTTGCTGGTGATTTTCAACAATTCGTTGATATAAATCAAAAATAGGGTTGGGGACAATACTGAGCCTTGGGGTACACCAGCGTTAATTAGTTTAGACTCAGAAGAATATCCGTCTAAGGTTACCGAAATGTATCGGTCGGATAGAAAATTTTGAATCAGCTTCAAAACATTGGGATGAAAACCGTACGCAACGAGCTTGTTGATTAAGTTGGCATGCCAGACTCGATCGAATGCCTTGGAGATGTCTAAAGCGATAACGTATGTTTCACCACCTTTATCAAGTATGCTGTTCCAACAATGCGCTACATAGTTTAATAGATCGGTAGTTGATCTTTTGTTTCGAAAACCGTATTGGCTGTCGGATATTAAATGATTTTCTTCCAGAAATTTTGAAATATGTGTATTAATATAATGCTCATAGACTTTGGATAGGACCGATAGTAAAGCTATTGGCCTATAATTTGAGATATCGGATTTTGGTCCCTTTTTGGGGACGGGCTGGACATTTGCCAACTTCCAGCACGAGGGAAATATACCAGATTTGTAGGATTGGTAGAATATTTTAGTTAAAGTTGGTGCAAGTTCTTTGGAAAAGGTTTTTAAAATAATGGGTGGAATATTGTCCATTCCTGATGCTTTGTTGATGTTTAACCCCTTTAAAAGTTTAGCGACTATTTTGGGTTTGAAGTGAAGTTCATTCATATTAACTCCTAATGCTATAGCACTAACAACAGCAATATTTGCTTTCTAACGATTTCTATGATACTAAATATGGCTTAATTCATTCTTTATCGAACCGAGTCAAATAATATATGGTAACAAATTGGAGCATTCGTGATAAACTCTAATCCAACGGCAAACCGATATCCAGTTGGGAAAAAATAAGTTACTGGTGGTCAGCTATAGTTAAATCTTTTTCAGACTGACTCGAATGTAGATCATTTCGATTTGCATCTAAAAACTAATTTAAAAAAGTGGTAGAAATGCAAATAAAATTGATAGACGACATACAAAATCAATTCATTCTCATGAATGTCAATTGAAAATCGATCGAGATATAACATCGCATTAAATATGAATCATAGCTTTTTATTGTAACTAAAGTTAGATTCAATTGAAGGCAGCCGGTAGAGGGTTTTTATACGTTAAAATACACTTTTTTAACAATCGCAAACAAAATTTTTAAAAGCTTTGTAATATTCCTTAAATTAAATGCTGTTTTAAATGAGACTCATTTGGGCCAAAGCACAGCGCCGTGCTGTAACTTTTTGAGGCCCTGTGCAGACACTATATTCTTAAGTTCATCTCGCGCAAGATTAATTTCTTTAATCTGGTATTTAACGGCTCCTATACTTTTAGGAGTCAATATAAGTAGTCAGCACTGTCCCGAACAGGGAGCATTTAAGTTTTAAGAGATTTTGAGCAGAACAAGCTTTTCAAGTTTGAAAATCCTGTAGCATACTCCAAGACACCAAAATTTATCACTTCTATAGACATAAGACTGGTCGTTAAAATTAAATTTTCTGAGACGCCCCCTAAAAAAATTCTTTGTGGTCAAAAACCACGAGGGCATATATTTTTTTTTAAAGAAAAAGAGCACGTGCCGCACAATTATCGAAATTGATTTTTTGATAATATCGTAAATATCTCATGAAATATAAAGAATTAAAAAATCAAGTATACATTTTTGAAATAAATTTAATTCTCTACAAAAAAGGTCTAAGTTGTTTTTTCTTAAAACGTATATTTCTGATGATATTTTTGAAAAAAATCTCGTAACGCGTAAAAACAAATGACGAAAATTTTGACGAATACATGCTAATTTTCATTTTCATGGAAATTTTACAGATTTGAGGTTGTTATAAAGGAGCTGGCTTTTTCATTTATTTGAAATTAGTGTAATTAAAGGTTCACAAATATCGGTTTTAATACCGATAAAGCGGGCTTTTCCGATTTCAATTCCGCAAAACTAATATTTCTGTGATAATTATATTGAAATAACATATACTTAACACATTATACAGTTTAATGCAAAATTAAAAATTTTAACATAAACGAAACAGGATTAAGGAAAGTGTATAAAAATTTTCAAGTCAATTTAAACATTGACTTTGTTACTGTAACATTTCAAAGTTGCAGTTTTGTGTTTCATTTGCTTTGCAGAAGATGCTGGCATAAAAAATTCATTTCAATCATTCGATTTGCAATGTTTCATTAATTTCATTTAAATTGCAGTTTAATTGTTTTAGCATGGTGAGAATCCGAACACAAGATTTTTAAAAAATCGTGACCAAAATGTTCATACAACAACTTATTATATTAATATAACACCTTCTTGAATTTACTATAGTCGAACGCTAAACATAAATAATTTCAGTTAAGAAATTGTTACAAAGATTTACATTGTACGTTGTACACAAACTGTTTTCATATTAAATACACCTTGACGAAATAAATCTTAACTGTTATTACTTTAACACAATAGTTGCTTCAATAAATCAAATTTTCTACTTTTCTCTTGTATACACTACACTCCACACGAATTAAATTCCTTTGTTATTTAACGTTTTAAATTTATGTTTTGTATTCAAGCTTCGTATACAAAGTTAAGTTTTATTGCAACCGTAGTTTGCTTTTCATGTTAAGGTTATCTCGAAACAGTAATAAAAAGCTTAGGAATTTCGACCAACCAACCCCTAACAAGTTCATTAGTAAACTTTTTCAGGAAAAAAAATTTTAATCAATCAAAACCAGTTTGAACTTAAGTTCACCTATTATTCATGAAACAATGCTCATATATAATAAAAATAGAAACTGTAAAAATGTAAAAATGTATAATAATAACAAATGACTAAAAACAGTATTATGACATATCAACCTTTGAGTTGTTAAACGGAAAAATGATAAAGAGAATAGTCGTTGTTATCAACCCAGGTTTATAGATTATTTTTTTGTTGTTGTTGTTTTTTGCTATTGTCTAAAAACTAAATTAGGACAATGAGTTATAAATATATTGTGTTTAAAATGCAGATTTCATATCAGGTTTCCACTAGATAATTTAAAGCATTAGTGTTGTGTAGTTGATGGTTAGCTAAGACAGTTGGAAAGCATCGATAAATAAAAACTAAAAATTTATCCGAAATAGTGTAAAAAACAAAATAAATGTCAAAACTTTCACACGAATAAATCAAAAAAGGGAAAATATAATTTTTCTCTTTATCACAAATAACACAAATTTCCTCCACAATAAATTTACCAATTCAAATACACAACATTTAACACACAACATTTAATATTTTCGATTTTTTTTCAATTTTCCTTGAATATGTTTTAATTTTATTCAATGAATTAATTAACCTCTTTTCTCTGTTTTCTATTTTAATCAATGAATTTTTTTTTCACCTAGAATAAAAAAGAAATAAAATTGTTTAGCATTTAAATCTACACAAAAAAAAGCTCCAAATTTTTTTCTGTTTGTTTTTGTTTTCCACTGTTTTTGTTCCCTACAATCGCGTGCCTTTATTTCATCAATCATTTTTGTGCTTTTTTTTTATTCTGTTATACAAATTTTTGTATTTGTTATTATTATTATTGTTTTTATAATCTTATTTGATAAATCATACGAATATGTTGTAATGTTACATTGGGTGATTGTTAAAAAGGGATCAACTTTTTTTTTTAATTTTAAATTTATTTTTCATATCACAAAAACAACAGCGAAGCTGATGGAATGTTTTATAATTTGAATTTGAATAATATTTATTTTTGGTTGGTTGTAATGGATATAGCGATATAAAGGTAGCTCCTTGGGCGAGGTATATTTATCAAACACAATATGAAAAAAGGTATTTAAGGTTTTGTAATCATCGAAAAGATTGATTACTCTTCTGCGTTAATAGGAAGACGTATAAGCTCAAGTTTATATAAAACAAATTTGAAAAAATAATAATTTATGCGTTTGACATTTAGATTATGCTTTCTAGGGTTCCGTTTTTTAAAAGGAACAATATTGGTGAGAATATATCGTGCTTTTTCCATTATATCGATTTTATGGTAAACTATAAATCCTACAGATATGAAAATTGAGATATGTATACAAAATAAATAACCTACACAAAATGGCGAGGTCAAAAATAAATAATTTTTTTTTTCGTTTGCTTTACAGCACGTGTAAAGATGTGAGGGCTGTTGCAAAATACATTTTTACCGAGTCAAGTAGGGTATCTTATGAAAGCTCTCTACTTTAGTTTTCGCTTAAAATTTGTTTTAGAATTTTATGCCAGTTTTTGTTTAATTTTGAATACTATCGTTTTTTTATGTTTTCTTTTCCCGTTTCGAACCTTGATCGACAATCTTAAGACGTGTTTGTAATGATAAAAAACTGAGTAAGTTTTTAATCAAAAATATTGCGAAGTGTCAAACTCTCATAATTATATTTGTAGAGTTATTATAGAAATAATATAGATACGCACGGTTACACATAAAACACTTCATTATTGTGATTTTTTTTTTTTTTTCAAATAAACTGTTTTTCAATATTCAATTCTTCATGAAATTAAAGTCATGAAGTTAACAGTTTTCAGCACAACTACTTTATTTAATGATCTTCTATTATCAAACTTTTAGCAATAGAAAAATAATTTCACAATGAACATAATTAATTATTTATAATTTAAGTTTACTTATTTTATATTTATTTTTACTAATTTTATACAAAATAACAACATACACGACAATGATTAATCACCATTTGTTTTAATTTTATAAATTTTCTGAACACTTATCATTTTGGTTTTATTTTATATACTAATTACCTCGATCAAAATAATTTGATCGCTTATATAAGTTAAGGAATTATTCCTTATTTATTTTAAAAAAATAATTTTTTTAGAGGAAGACCTCTTTACTTTATTAAACTCAAAAAGATAGTGAATTACAATTTGAAATTTCTAAACTTAATGCTAAAAATGTTTTACAATGTTTTTGCATAATAGACAATATTTATAATAATTTTATTGAAATATTATATTCTATTTCACAGAAACTAAACTTGTCAATTAATGAGTTTGTTTCTGTGAGAAAATTTTTACGGAATGCAATTTGTAATAGGATATTAGAAGACAAAACATTTATAGGAATGTAATATGAAGGTTAATTAACTCCTCCGCACTTAAATGTGATTGTCCTCAATCACTTAGAAATATGGAATGTTATTGAAATTCAGTTCTGGAGCGCTGGAAGCGGGTCTTAGAATTATCGAACTTTGTTTTGGTTTTGAATTTGGAAAATATACTGCATCGGGTGAAGTGTGTTTTGGACTTGAAGTTTGCTTACTAATTTTGAAGGTTTTGATAGCTTTAATACAAAGTTTGTATGAAATTATGAAGGAAGCTGCAGCAACAAAGGCATAACATAAGTAATAAAGCCTAGAGGATTCTGAATGTAGAAGGCTTATCGCGTTCGTGTTATTGATATGAATTTCCTCCATCATTTCTAACGATAGTATTCGTTTTAGCTCCCTCTCTTTCGAAAGTGGATGTAAAATTGCGGGTAAAACATGAAATTGGGTTTCTTCACGTGAAGTGAATGACTGACCGGCAATGTTTATTGAAATATTATTGAATTTAATTAAAAATGTGCCGTCCAAATGTTGGGGTATAGATTGAATTAGGATAGTGCTGTTAAAATTGTTAAGGAGAATTATACCTGGAGTTATTTCTTCGATTTGAGGAATGTGTTGGTTGTTTACATTATTGCATTCCGCTAACATGCTTTTGAGAAGATTTGGAATACAAGATGTGTTTGATAAATTGATTACATTTTTAGATTTACATATAGATATGAGATTAAGCGTGCCACAATTTTCTTTTAAAGCAAAAAATTCGTTATTATTTCTTAAAATTGTTTCGTATACTAACTCTGTGGCAATTTTATTTCTTTTTACTGGTTTCAAAATGATTTTGTCGTAAATTTTATGATCTGTTATAGGAACATTTACGATATAAAGAATCGAATTAGAATCTGTAATAATTTTAATTTCGGCAAAATTTAAAGCTTCTTCGATTGTAGAGAAGGGAAAATGCTCCTTTTTAAATGTATCAATTGCTAACCTTATTTCTTCTTTGGACAGTATAAGTGAATTTACAATCCCCGATTTTGCCCAGTGAATCGCGTAATTTATGTTATTTAAATCTTCTTTGAGTATTTTCATCTTGTATTCCACGTCTTGTATGATCTTATCATTAAGATGTTCATTAATAGCTAGTGCGTTTTTAATTTCATTGTTTATCTTAGTCAAATTGTTTAATCGTTCAGTTATTAAATTATTTATTACAACTTGTTTATTATTATTATATAAAACATTATTAATTTTTTCTTTAATAGTTATAAAATCGTCATGGTCTGGATTACCTGCGATCCATTTCCATGCGCTTCCTATGAAATTAAGTGACCTCTTTCTTTGATGTGGTTTTAAATTTAATATTAAGTTTTGAACTTGATCCAATTCAAAAAGTATATAGGGAGCAAGATGATGTTGTCTAGACTCATTGGTACTCATGAGCGATAAAATTTCGAGTGTAACATTTTCGTATTCGTCTAGGTCAATGACATGGATTATCTTAAAACAGCCAGTTTGTATTTTAGCATGACCCATATTAATCGACACGAATAGGGAATTTGTGAAATCAAGCAATTGAATTCCAGCATTAATATGGTTAAGTAGATGTCTGTAATAAAAATTAAACGGTTGGTATTAGTTACGGATGTTGGATTTGTGTACTGTTCTCCCAGATTCGGTGATAACGGTTGAATTTTTATTTTCTCTTATTACCTCTCGAACGAACCGAACAGTTAGTTTCGTTCCTAATCTTCTATTATGTTTGACATAGATTATATCTCCAGGTGAATATTGTTTGATGGGTTTTCGTTTCTTGTTATGATAATTAATATCTTTCTGTTGTTTTGATTTTAATTTTTCAATATTGGTCAACCGTATTTGTTCGAACTGTTCAGGGCTAATATTTGGAATTCGTCCGAAAAAAACTCTACTGGTTTTTTGTTAGTTGTCGAATGAACCGTGTGGTTGTACTCATTGACCGCTCGTTCGAGGAGTTGTTTAAATGTACGAGGTGGACCTTCTGCTTTTAAACATCTCATGATTTCTGATAAAGTTGAGTGAAACCGTTCGACTTGTCCATTGACTTCACTTTTAAAAGGAGGAGTTGTAAATACTTTAATGTGAAAGTCATCTTGCATCATGGCAGTGATAGATGCTGAGTTAAGAGATTTTTCGTTATCTATTACGATAACAGCTACATGTACACAAAAATACAGCAATATGTCTTGGAGTGGCTTTTTTATGTGCTCGATAGCACGAGATTTTATTAATTTTGCTTGAGCAAATTTTGTAAATTTATCAATTGCTGTTAGGACGAAATGTTTTGCCGTGGAGAAAATGTCAATGTGAATCGTATGTCCGGGGTGATTAGGTATAGGAGTGGCGAGAATTTCTTGATGGTTGGGGTGCCGTTCGTATTTATTTTCTTTGCATATAGTACAGTCTTTAACTTTGGCAGAAATTTTTGATGCCATTTTGGTAAAGTATTATTTACGTATTTGCATTCGATTTTCGCATGCATTTCTATGAGCTCGTCTATGCTCTCTGCTAATTATTTCATCCTGTTGTGCCTCATTTTCTATGTCTTCTACCATATTTTGCGTAAAGCGAATTTTATAGTTCTTAAAGTGAAGCGGATATATTTGTTGAACCTCACCCATAATAGATTCTGACGTAAGGAGACCATTTACAACGTTGGGGTTTAAGTATCTTTTGAAAATTGTTATGAGGTCCGTCTTGGAATAGTTTGGTTGTACGAAAATGTGTCTAATATAGTTAGAAAAAAGGGTTTTTGTTTGATAGCTGGTTTCAATATCGTCCGTTTTTAATATAAGTTGATTACGGAAAACATTAATTGGAGCATCAACTGTTGGTACTAGATTATGTGAAGAGCTGTCGGAACTGTGTTGGGTTGATGTTAGAGCATTAACTTCTTCAGGACTTGGTAATCGGGAAAGGGAATCTGCTACGACGTAGCAGATTCCAGGTTTATATACTAATTCATAGTTGTATTCCTCGAGAATAGCTTTCCATCGTTTCATTTTGCTATTTGTGTTCTTATTACTAAGAGCATATGTTAATGGCTGGTGGTCTGTAAATATTTTTACTTTACGAGAGCCATACAAATAATTCCTGAGGGAATTAAGTGACCATATTATAGCTAGCATTTCTTTCTCGTTTGTCGCATAATTTTCTTCTGTCTTACTTAGAGTTCTTGAAATGTAAGTGATGGGTCTATTGTCTTGTGTGAGCACAGCTCCTAAAGCATATTCAGATGCGTCTGTTGTTAACTCGAATTCTCTTGTGAAGTTTGGGTGAGATAACATTACCTCTTCCGAAACAAGAGTATTTTTCAATCTCTTGAAAGCTTCGAGTGCTTTTTCGTTTAAATGAATCACTTTGTTTTTAGATGCATTTTTGGAGATTCGACCATCCTCCCCTCGTAAAAGGGATGTCAGGGGTTTCGCTAGTTTGGCATAGTCTTGTATAAAACGGCGGTAATATCCTGACATGCCTAAGAAGGATCTTAGATCTTTGAGGTTCTTCGGTGTTGGGAGATCGATTATTGCATTAATTTTCTTTATGTTTGGTTTTATTCCATCTATTCCGACAGTAAACCCTAAAAATTCAACTTCTTGTTGAAGAAAATTGCACTTGTCGAGTTGGATTTTCATATTGGCTTCCTCAAGAGTTTTAAAAACTTGTACTAGGTTTTCAAAATGTTCGTCTTTATTTTTTCCGAATATTATTATATCGTCAATGTAGACGTAACATCTTTTAGCTATATGTTCCCTAAGAATGTCATCGAGTGTTCTTTGGAATGTCGATGGAGCATTTTTTAGACCGAAAGGTAATCGTGTAAATTCAAATTTCCCATTATTTATAGAAAATGCGGTTTTTTCTATGTCTGATGTTTTAAGAGGTATTTGATGGAACCCACTTTTGAGATCTATTGTGGTGAAATACATATTTTTACCAAGATTTGAAAGAACTTCATTTATTTCTGGTATTGGGTATTTATCGGCGATGGTTATAGAGTTCAGCTTTCTGTAGTCTATCACCATTCGATACTTTTTCAGACCAGATGCGTCTTCCTTTCGAGGCACGATCCAGACTGGAGAATTGTATGGCGATCTAGAAGGTCGAATGATTCCATCTTTAAGCAGTTCGTTAACTTGTTTTTCGACTTCCTCTCTTAAGGCCATTGGGTATGGGTAAGCTTTAGAATAAACTGGAGTATCGGAAGTCGTACGAATTTCTCCTTTAATTCTTGTTGTGTAGGTCAGTTTTTTGTCGGGGTCAGCGAACAATTTGGGACAACTTTTTACGATTGAATATAATTTCTGTTTTTGCACCGTGTTAAGATGTGAGATTCTGAGATCAATGTTATTTACGTCGTCCGTTTGGTGTTGTTTTAAGGGAATGATTGTATCTGGATAAATTATCATATGTCCTTTGTCCGTGTGAATAACTGCTTGCAGTTTTCTAAGGGTGTCATTGCCAATTATTCCGTTAAAAGATTTAAGACAGGGTAAAATATAAAATTTCAATTTTTCTGAATTGTCTCCGAAAATATTTATGTTGGAATGGTGTGTTATATTAACACTTCCTGCTATGGAATTGGCACAGAATGGTTTGTCATTGGGAATTGGAGTTCGAACATGTTTCGATTGAATATAGTTTTTGTTTGATCCCGTATCTATTAAGAATTTTAAGTACTCTCCGTTCCTAATTTTAAGTTCGTAGTAAGGGAGCGAAGAGTGGCTTAGTCTAAAAAATATATGTCTTCTAATTGTTCGGATTGGTCAAATGTAGGATTATCGTAAGATTCGATGTATTCGTCGTATGTTTGCTCGTTCGCGTCGTCAGAATTAAAATCATCCACGCTAGTTTCGATGTTTTCAGTTTCTATTGGTGGTATAACATTTGCACTTTGTTCTGTGTGATGAACTCTTTGAAACTTGTTTGGAGGGTGTGACTGCTGAGTTGAGCTTAAAAATTGTCTCTTTTGGGTAGCATTATTATTCGGTTGTGCAGGCCGATTCATGTAGTTAATCTGTCTAGATTGCATACTTCGATCTACGTCCATAGGCTCTGGTCTTTGCCATTGTGGTCTATATTGGTTTGTCCATTGAGTTCGAATATTTGGCAACATCTGATTAGGATAGTAAGAATTTTGCATAGGCCTATTTGGTGGAACCGGTCTGAAGAAAGTTGGGTTTTGTGGTACCCGAGGGTTGTGAAGCAACTGAGGGTAAAAAGGTTGTCTAAATTGTTGTAATGTATTTTGTCTAGGTGGTAGGAATGGTAGCGGTTGTGGTCTTTGTACGTGTTGATACGCGTACTGTGTCTTGAAGTCGATATTTTGCAACTTCAGACAAAGATGTAATGCTTGAGGTAAATCAACTGGTTCTCTGATACTAAGAAGACGAGGTAAATCACCTGTCAAACCTCTTACAAATGTATCTAATGCTTTATCACGATAGGCTTTTGTCATGTTATTTAGTGATTCATCACCCATTTCCATACACGACAGTTTATTTAGAATTAAAGAAAGGTGTTGGTAGACAATTTGATAAAATTCTGGTATAGTAAGTTTACCCTGGACTAGCGTTGTCAACTGGTACTCTAATGTACCTAGGTCTCTTTTATCCGCATAATGTAGGGTGAGACACTTTGAAATTTTTTTCCAATTTAATGGAGTATTATAAGACTCGAGTGCAATATCTGCACTCCCTACAATTTTATTGCGTACCACACTTAAAATACCGTAGTATTTCGGGCTACCTTTCAGGTGATCGTAAATTTTAAGTATTCTATCGACACTTTTTTTCCATGAACTAAATTCACCAGGTTGGCCTGAAAAGTCTCGTAAGCTTTTAACGATGTCTGGTATTTTATCTAGATCATTAAGCGCTTTATCGTTGTCAATATTTATTGGTTGGTCAATGTCACTATTTATATCTGAGTTTGTACTACTGTCTGCTAGGAGGCGTTGTCCGTCTTGTCTAAGGATATCTCTGACAATTTGTGATATTTGGACATTCAAACTCTCTAGACTGATTTGGGTATTTGTACCAGTATTAGTAATTTAAGAATTTAATATTGGTGGTCTAATTATAGAATTGGGATCTGAAGGCATTTTAAAACAGTGGTTTTACTAAAATGTTACGATAAAAGCTAATTCTATTCTAGACAGACAATCAATTTCTAGAATCTGTGGTTATTAAAACCAAAACACAAAAATAATTTTTAGAAGCACAGAAAAATCACCAGTTTGTTAGATGTCGCTTAATTTCTTTTTGAATAAAATTGTCAAAATATTATTTTAATTACTTATTTTATTTAAATTGAGAGAGAAAAATATATTTTAGATTGGTTATCACAATCAAAAATTCACTGAACAAAAAATTTTCAACGGATTTTAATAATATATTGAAATAGTTCTTTCTATTTAAATTTTTGAACTATTCATTTATTTATTTTATTAGAAAGAAATGATTGTAGATTTATTCTTAAGATTAAATGACTGTAGATAATAATATGAGGTTTAATTAAATTTCTCAAATTTTTCATTCAAATTTTTGAACTATTTATTTATTTATTTTATTAGAAAGAAATGATCGTAGATTTATTCTTAAAATTAAATGAATGTAGATAATAATATAAGGTTTAATTAAATTTCTCGAATAAAATCTATATTTAATTTTTCTATTCAGGCATTATTTGAATTTTAATGAACAAAATTATTATTTATTTTTATTTAGGTATTTATTTAATTATTATTTACTTTTAATTATTTATTTAATATTTTCAAATTTCATTTATTTATTTTGTTTCACTTTATTTAATTTATATTATGATTTATTAGAATATTTATATCTCTTCTTTATTTTAATATTTTCAAAAAAAAATTCTTAACTAATAAAAATTTATAGATTTCACTTACAGTAAAATGATGAAATAAAACATATTCATTCCTATGTTTTTGTTTCTTGACTATCTTCTTGGTCTTTTCCTGGTGGTTGCGTTGTTGTGGCACAACGTATGGGCGGCTACTTCAAATTTGTTCCTTTGGAGTTCCGTTTTTCCGTTGATTATTTCGGTTACTTCGGGGCCTTGTTTTCCCATAAACAATTGCACAATGTTTTTGTTTCTTTAATGTAGTATTTTCATTAAAGTTTTTGTACCCAAGCAAATTAATTTTGCGATTCACTTTGGGATTTTTGCAAATATAAAATATTTTTGTTTTAACTGTTTAATAACTTTCAGTAAACATTAAAGTTTTTGTAACACACCCAAGCAAATTAATTTTGCGATTCACTTTGGGATTTTGTGTAAACTTTCAAAAAACTTTATTTTAATTTAAACTTTTTGAACTGTTCTAAAAAACTTTCAATAAACTTTATTTCAATTTGCACAACACAACACCACTGATTTTAAGTTTCGGCGCCAGTTAAGGAATTATTCCTTATTTATTTTAAAAAAATAATTTTTTTAGAGGAAGACCTCTTTACTTTATTAAACTCAAAAAGATAGTGAATTACAATTTGAAATTTCTAAACTTAATGCTAAAAATGTTTTACAATGTTTTTGCATAATAGACAATATTTATAATAATTTTATTGAAATATTATATTCTATTTCACAGAAACTAAACTTGTCAATTAATGAGTTTGTTTCTGTGAGAAAATTTTTACGGAATGCAATTTGTAATAGGATATTAGAAGACAAAACATTTATAGGAATGTAATATGAAGGTTAATTAACTTATACGTTCTTTTAGGCTTTCTGTTTCCCCTTCCATCATCGTAATAAGCAATTTCTCCAACATATAACAACAATGCAAAACTTGTATTTTTAAATGAATTTATTTACAACATCAACAAAAAAATGTTTAATTGTACAGTGGTACAAATAAATGTCTATGTTTATTACAATTGAAGAAAATTAATAAAATTATTAGAGAATTTCATTGAATTTGAAAACTATTATTTTAGAGCAAAAATTGAAAATAGTCCGCCGTTACAATATTTATATAGAAAAAGAAGTAAATGTAAAAGAAAAACTTAACTTAAATATAGTTGATTTCAATGCTGAACGTTGGTAGTGACTTTCGTCCTGGTATGTCGACTACAAATTACCTTACTCTAAAAACAAAATTTTCCACAAACAGGAAAATTTGATGCCGGTGAAACACGAACACTTTTATTCTTCCAGCTACAAAAAGTGAATAACTCTTCACTAATTTCATACATTCTCACTTTTTTTATTGTTTAAATTTCCTAAATGAAACCATGAAATATATATGAATATATTTCTATTTGTGTGATCTTATGACTTGTAGGATTTTAACACATGGCAAATCAATGTAACGACGACATTTTTGATTTCGACACCAATAATTCGACCAACCAATAATTAACACCAACGAACATTTAATTGAATAAAACAAGAGAAAAATTTTGTTTTTGCAACATTAACTAATTTAATTTTATTATAAACTTTTGTTTTAACATCTCGAAACTTTACAAATTCCTTTTTTTTCGTTTTATTTTATTCTAGACAAACTAAATTTTTCATTTAAAAATTATGATTTTTTTCTTTAATTTATAAAAACCGACTTATAATATACGACTCAAAAAATGAATATTTTAATATTTTATATTTTTCTTTTAAATATAAAAACGCGTACTGACAAATTGAGTTTTAATTTGTTGTTTTCATTATAAATCACCAACTGGACTTAAATTTAAAAATGTTTTTTCCTTATATAATTTTTAATTATTCTAAACAAGAAGGAAGGAAAAGTTGATGATTGCATGAAACAGACGCTCGTTATTCATATTGTTTGTAATCAAAACATTTACAATTTAGAATGTAACCAGTTAATAACAGATTGTCTCATTTTTTTCCATAACATTCTTCCTGTTCTTTTATCAATTTATAAAATATAAACAAAAGTAAAAACCACCCGTTTATCAATTAAGAATACAAGCAAAAAGCTGGAAATGTTCATGTATTTTAACAATTCATTTCTTTCTCTGTTTCATTATTCTAACGCTATCAATTCTTTTGCTTCATTTTTATATAAACAAGTAAAGTAAACCAAATACGAAACATTGCAAAGAGAGTGCAAGTATATATAACAAAAACCATTATAACCTTAATGTTTTACAGGGAGTCCGAAGAGGGGGTATACCGATTGATAAAAATGTGAATGAAAAATGCAATGAAGTCGCATCATAAATGAAAGATGGAAAAGTGTGGTGGTTGATTAAGAAATTAGTCTTTACTGTAAGTGCAGCCGTGGCTGTTTGAACTACAAAGAACTATTTCCTTTTCTAACACCTTTATTCAGAACTCAAGGGTTCTTATTAGATGGTAGGTTTTTGTTCATACGAGACATGCTTAACATCACGTAATTTGGCGAGCATAACATATTTACTAAAAAGGTGGGCGTTAAAAGAGTAAAAACTCTGAACAACGTCAAGTGGGGGTTCGATGTTAAGTTGCAATACCCCTTCCTTCTCCACCCTCCTCGAGCTTGATTGACAGATAAATTTGAAGAAACTCAGACTTACTTAATTTTGGAAAACCTTCAATAATAAATATAGCCAAGTGCCCGAGCAGAAATAAGTTAGGGAAAGACTGAATACAGTCAGGACGTGATCAGGGCCAGAAAGGGCAAATCTTATCAGGGCAATCCTATGTGGTCTGTTTCGGGCCTGAATTAGAATACCCTTTTAGGGCTTATCTTATTTGAATATATCCTGCCCTGATTTAGTTTTTCGTATCTGATCCCTAATTGGGCAATCTGATCAGAGCTTGACACAAAATATCGAACTAAGGTTTGCTCTTTTTAATTTTATATAGCAAGCTTGTATGGCCCAATCAGGGTCTAATTGGGCAAAAGCATTACACTCATGGTCAGGACTCTATCAAATTATAGCAAACCTGATCAGAGCCCTATTTGAGCCCTAAGAAATTTCTGCTCGGTATCAAATAATTATATTTATAGTCAATAGTGAAAAATCACATGAATTAAAAGGAAAACAAAGACGAAAATTCAAAATTCGTTTCGCTTTCAAACAAATCTAGTTGGCTATGATTTAAATTGAAACAAGTATCACTTCAAATTGTTTTCTTCTGTCTTTTTATAGCATCTCATTAGTTATAATTTTAATTTCAAAATAATCAATAGAAATATGTTTTTCGCACCTTTTTGCGGGAGCGGATTGCATTTTTTAGACTCTCGGGAGTAAAAAATAACAAACCAGTAAATCATTAAGATAATACATCAAGGGAGAAAAGTGCATATTTTTCTCCCGATGTGTGTTTGGAGCCCGAAGACGAATGAAAACTAAATCTAATCATTTAAAGAGAACGAAAATTATAACTTTTGATGTCCATAATAGTAGGCGGTTTTTATACAAATTTGTTTGAATTTGTCGTAAACAATTTCTGTTTCTATGAAAGCTTTCATTGTAGTCATGGGTTGTTATTTTTTACTCCCTAGGGCGTAAAAGATGCAATCGCCAAATTCCATGCATCAATATAATGTAATATGGAACGAACTCATTCAAATAGCTGCCTACAACATCGCGAACGCTTGTCACTTCCACCCACCTTCACAGCACAATGATTAGAACACAAAATTCCCTTTTTCTTTTAAAGTCATCATCTTTCCAATCTTTTTATTCAAATCACAGTATTAAAAATTTTTTTTTCCTTTCATTTTTCCTTTTATTAATAAACATAATATAATTCCAAAAAAACTAAACTTTTCATCACATTTTTCAATTTCCTTTTTTTTTTCTATACAATTAAAGTTAGACTAAACACTCAGTCCAAAAAAAGGCAGTTTTAAATATACGCGACCGCATCCACGAAATGAGCTCAATATTTAATTTTTATAACATCAATCGCGACCGCCACATTTGAGTTTAATTTATATTTAAATTTTAGAATACAACTCACCTAAATTGAGAAATGTTTTGTTATTTATACTTTTTAGATTTAGTATAATCAAGAGAGTGTAGAAGAGTTGATTGCATATATTCCCTCTCGTGGTGTAGTTGTCGATATTATCAATACCTTTACACAGAAGAAAAACTCCAAAGGTTGTTTCGTTTTTTCCCATGATACTTTTAATTGTATTTCGTCAATTATTAGATACAAACAAAAAGAAAAGATCACCTTTTTTATTAACTAACAATCATATCATTGGAACGTCTCAATAATACAAACAAAAACTGGTATTTAACGTTTTCTTTCTTTTCTGTTTCATTTTATTCAGGCAAAAGAAATAATAAAAAAACAAGTTTCGAAATTTTTACAAAATGAGAATGCAAGTATATAACAAAAACTATTGTAACATTGATATTTTACAGTGTGTCAGAAATTAAGTACGCTGCCCAATTATGTTAAAAGTTGTTAATAAAAAATACGATGATGTGATGTCATAGATGTAAAAATGAAAAAGTGTGTGTTGATTATGAAGTTAGTCTTTGCTGTTAGTGCAGTTTTTTTGGCAGTTTTAACTGTCAAGCCCTAACTTCCTGTCAACCCATTTATACAGAACGGTGACTAAGTTTTTGTTGACCGATCGAATTTGTTGGCGAAGTCATCCAATACCACCGCAAAACAAATCATCTAATAATTTAAGTTAATGGTGTATTTGAGGATAACTACTGAGAGGGAGACATTTTCGCTTATGTTGAGGAAGACGTTGATGACGAACGAAATAATAATTATTGCTGCATACACTAACGTTCTCTATTTCCACCTGTTCACTTTTATCCGTTACCAAACACGTTTCCTTACGATTTAAAACATTATTTCACAAAAATGAAATCAATGTCAAGGTTAAGAAATTTACAAAAACACTGGATTTTACCGATATTGATAATCCAATATCGGTTTTGACAAAAATCATGATATACCGTTGCGAATTAATGTAAATCAATACAATTAATTTGGGAAATTGTATTAGAATGCAATTGTTCATCAGATGAAAGCTCTCTTTCTCTACATCAAATACATTCAATTCTACAATTTTATACACCGCCAAACGAGTTTAGGTTATTCTTGATAGCACAAAAAATATAATAGAAAAGATTTTTTTTGCATTGAATTTTTTTGACAGTACTATTGTGTGAATTCTCTCCTTGGATCAACTAGCACCAAGCTCAAGTTATACAAGACAATGATTAGACCGGTTGTGATGTATGGGTCACAAACGTGGATCCTTACACAAAATGACGAATCGCATTTATCTGTATTTGAGCGTAAGATCCTACGCTATATTTTTGGTCCACTTAAGACAGACGACGTAGAGTATAGAACCCGGTATAACTTTGAGATCAGAGACCTTCTTTAGGGTCCTGATATAATAGGTTGTATCCGTTCTAATAGGATTGCTTGGTTTCGGCATGTTCTACGAACCGATTCACAGTCTGGAAGAATGATTAGAAAAATGTACGTTAGTACCCCAGGGAGTGGTAGACCGCGAGGAAGACCACGACTACAATGGGAGACTGATGTAATAAACGACCTTAAAAAAATGTTCTGCCATGGTAATGATGTCGCTGTTGCAAATGGCCGTGGTGAATATTCAAAGCTGATTAGTCTGGCAACGCTCCTACATAGAGCATGAATGCCTTAAAAAAAAAAAAAAAAAAAAAAAATTGTGTGAATTCATAGGATGTGTAATATTTCTATATTTCTATTATAGTCCACATTCTAAGTCACGAGTGTATAGTCATTATTGATTGTTTCCAATCAATGCGAAAATAAATGATCGACACTTGGTCAATTATTGTCATATATGCGCGCTTGCATAATTGCCAACATTTTGGGGATTTTTATTTATTCGGGATTTTTGTGAGCAATTAAACTCAAGTAACCAAGGAGTTAATTTGAATTTTTCCAATTCAAAGCTATGGTTGGAAATATCTCAGGAAAAAACTCTGTTTTTCTCTTTTACGTGTTTCGGTTGGGATTCGAACTCGTAACCTCATCAGTGCCAGAGCGAGTTCAATTCCTTTGGCAGACACGTTTTAACCACTACGCCACCAAGACGATAATATTTCTAAGTTGAAACTAACAATAGATAAGGTTCCTAGGTTCCTAAATAATAACTTGTTAACGGGTAGAAATTGTGATTTGTAGAAATTAGTAACGAGAGAGAGAGAGGATTGGGTAAATAAAATTAAGCTAATATAAATTAAAAACTTAGGTCAGTCAACTTTATATTTTGAGTTAATCAAACTTAATCTTGTTAAAATGGTTTATTAAAAAAATAAGAAAACCATATATCCTGTTATGTCTGACTCATGTTTATGCAAATTACAGATTTTCTATTAAAACCTTAAAAACGAATGAACTCGAAAATTAATTTTACAAAAACGAAATATTTATTTTATTATTACAATACAATAATACAATAAAACCATTAAAGTGTTAAACAAATTTTCTATTTTAAAAATAACATTAAAAAAATTGTATTAAGTAAAAAGCTCAATTTTTTGTTTACGTATGCACTGAAAAATAAAAAAAAAAACAACGTAAGAAAAAAATGAAGTATAAATTTAAGTAACGTGATTCAAAAGCTTTTTTTTCATTTTCTATTTATATAAAAAACGAACAAGTCTTAAAAAAGTTTACCTAATATAAATTTGTATTTATATGTTGTATTGAAAATTGCAATTTGTATGCTTTTATGGTGGTTTATGTTGTTGTTTATAATCATATCGTGTATTTGTGAAGTTTTTTTTTTTGCTTTTTATCCATGAAAGTTTATTTGCATTTTATTAAGTCAGGTTTGGTTTTCGTTTTATTGGAATTATTGATATTTTGTGAACGATTTTATTCTGGGATTTAAAACCAAAATTATGTGATCGTTGGGATGGGTTTCTTATTAAAAATTTGTGAGCTTTGACTTGGAAGTAATGAGGGTTTAAATTAAAGCATCGATAGAAAAACTTTATTTCTGTTTTTAACGTAAAAACTCAACTAGAGAAAACTTAAACATGTATTCCATAACGTCATCATATCTATAAATTCATTCTCATAATCCTATTCAATATATCTCATAAACATAAATATACCCCTAAGTATGATCCCTAAAAATATTTTACAATAAAATTTGAGCACGTCAAAGATCTTGTCCAAAATCCCTTTTGAGTAATTTTCAATAAAACGTCTCTTTATGGTAAAGCTTTCAAACGAAATTTAAACGATAAACAAAATACAATAAGCATCAATTTTTTTTTTTGATATTCAGAAGTAAAACAAACAGTTTGACAGGGTCACGTTCTCAATCCAAATCTCAAAAATCTTACAATAAAAAGATATATTCAATAAACAAAACAAAACACAAATCGGAGGAATGGAATTGCTTACGATTGGTTTTTTTTTATTGTTTCGTGGATAAATTTTTTTTGTCTTTTTATATTTATTTTAGACCAAATATATTTTTTGTTCCATGTTCCAGTCAAATTGATACCTTTTCTTATGCTCCTCTTTCCATCCATTTCTACTGTTCATTGAATATTATTATTATATTGGTTTGCTTTATTCAAAAGGAAACAACAAAATACCAAAAGCTTACCGAGTAAATATTTTGATTCGAAAATGTTTACTCTATACATAAATAACTACTTTTCTCTTCGTCGGATATGAATTTGTGCTTTTTCTCATTTTTTTTAACTAATAGTTTTATTTAGACCAAAAAAAAATAGGAAGGATTTTGTATATCTTTGGTAATGGTTTCCTGTTTTATTTTACGTTAAAAACTGAATTTTATTGTTTGGAGATAGGCGAAAGTAGAAAACACAACAAAAAAAAAAAATTAACGTTAACCACTAAAAAAAATATTCTGACGGCTTAAGATTTTTTTTCTAAGACATAATTTGAGAATTTTGAACATATGAAGATGTTGAAGAAAAAGATTTTATGTTGTAAAGTTTGTGGTTCAAACAACGACGAATTTCGATTCCAATAAATAATCAAAAGTGTTTAATATATGTTGGTTCTCTTGAATTCAAGAACCTAAATTAATGGATATCAATTCTTTATTAAATGTTCGGTGTGTAAAATCAAATCTTCGGCTTTTTAATCAAATTTGTTGATCAAAAATTAATGATGGATAAATAAAATATTCGCATTTTTATTTGAGCACAAACAATTGATTTACACTTGTAGCTGTGTAAATGAGTCCATTAGATGATTAATTATTTTCAATATCTAGTCATCGATGACAAGATAAATTGGAAAATTATTTGTTGGAAATGACAATAAAAATCTTATATAAAGGAAGATTGATGACTTTAAACAGCTTATCGATTATTTTAATTAATTGTTTTTTGCTTCTTAGTATATTTTAGATGAGAAATTAAGCGCATCCATTCAAAACATTCAAAGCTATTGTATAAATAAAATTAGTTTCATACTACTTTTGAAAAACACTATATTATTAAATTTTATCCACTTTCTCAAACCAAAATTATTAATTCAAATCGTTCAATTCATTCAATTCATTCAATTCATTCAATTCATTCAATTCATTCAATTCATTCAATTCATTCAATTCATTCCATTCATTCAATTCATTCAATTCATTCAATTCATTCAAATCATTCAATTCATTCAATTCATTCAATTCATTCAATTCATTCAATTCATTCAATTCATTCCATGCATTCAATTCATTCAATTCATTCAATTCATTCAATTCATTCAATTCATTGAATTCATTCAATTCATTCAATTCATTCAATTCATTCAATTCATTCAATTCATTCAATTCATTCAATTCATTCAATTCATTCAATTCATTCAATTCATTCAATTCATTCAATTCATTCAATTCATTCAATTCATTCAATTCATTCAATTCATTCAATTCATCCAATTCATTCAATTCATTCAATTCACTCAATTCATTCAATTCATTCAATTCATTCAATTCATTCAATTCATTCAATTCATTCAATTCATTCAATGCATTCAATTCATTCAATTCATTCAATTCATTCAATTCACTCAATTCATTCAATTCATTCAATTCATTCAATTCATTCAATTCATTCAATTCATTCAATTCATTCAATTCATTCAATTCATTCAATTCATTCAATTCATTCAATTCATTCAATTCATTCAATTCATTCAATTCATTCAATTCATTCAATTCATTCAATTCATTCAATTCATTCAATATATTCAATTCATTCAATTCATTCAATTCATTCAGTTCATTCAATTCATTCAATTCATTCAATTCATTCAATTCATTCAATTCATTCAATTCATTCAATTCATTCGATTCATTCAATTCATTCAATTCATTCAATTAATTCAATTCATTCAACTACCGATCTAATAAACTATGTAGCGCATTGTGGGAACAGCATACTTGATAAAGGTGGTGAAACATACGTTATCGCTTTAGATATCTCCAAAGGCATTCGATCGAATCTGGCATGCCAACTTAATCAACAAGCTCGTTGCGTACGGTTTTCATCCCAATGTGGTGGGGCTGATTCAAAATTTTCTATCCAACCGATACATTTCAGTCTCCTTAGACGGATTTTCTTCTGAGTCTAAACTAATTAACGCTGGTGTACCCCAAGGCTCAGTATTGTCCCCAACCCTATTTTTGATTTATTTTAACGAATTGTTGAAAATCACCAGCAACACAATAAATAGTTTTGCAGATGATAGTACTCTGCACAAGTCGTTCGAGCCCCTTCCTTCGAAAGGTAAAATTCACGAACGAATAAATCCTGCCCGGAGAGACGCTGCCATAAACGTGAACAAAGACCTGAATAAAGTCGCCGACTGGGGTGACCAAAACCTTGTCAATTTCAACTCTACCAAAACACAGCTGATTGATTGTTTCCAGATTAAAGACCGAGTTCCTCAAAGATATTTTATTCAGTTTGTGTGATGAACCAATAGGTGAATGTAAAAACATTTGTTTATTGGGTGTCACAGTTGAGACATGATGCCGCTGGAACGATCATGTTATGGCGATGGCAAAAAGCGCGTCTAAAAAACTCGGCCTCCTAAATAGATGCAAAAAAATTTTCACTCCATACCAATTGCTCCATGTTTATAAGTCCTATATTCGTCCCTGTATGGAGTACTGCTGTCAAGTTTGGGGTGCTGCCTCTGTTTCCATCTTGGCCCTCTTGGACTCTGTTCAAAAGCAGGCTATACGAATTGTGGGTGATCGAACTTTGACATCAAAACTTGATTCCCTACAACATCGTCGCACTGTTGCTGACCTCGTTGTTTTTTACAAATATCGTCATAAGCAGTGCTCAGATGAAATCAGCGGCATCATGCCTCAAACTAATTCTTACCCCCGTTCCACTCGGCAATCGGCAGTCGCAACCGGTGAAACGGTAAAGATCCCGCGCTGTCATACTGGCAGATCGCAGAGAGACTTCTTTGTCCGAACAACTGGAATAGTTTGCCGGAACACTTAGTGGCGTTTGCCGGAACACCAGGTGGCTTCAACCCGCAGATGTTTAAAAAAAGCGTTATTCTACACCTTAGAACGCCAGTTGTTGTGGGATCCAGGGCTAGACCTAGGTCATAAAAGGTATTTATGTGTTGTTGTGACACATATTCTAAACCCTATTACACAACACATTTTATTTAAAAAAAAAAAAAAAATCATTCAATTCATTCAATTCATTCAATTCATTCAATTCAATCAATTCATTCACTTCATTCAATTCATTCAATTCATTCAATTCATTCAATTCATTCAATTCATTCAATTCATTCAATTCATTCAATTCATTCAATTCATTCAATTCATTCAATTCATTCAATTCATTCAATTCATTCAATTCATTCAATTCATTCAATTCATTCAACTCATTCAATTCATTCAATTCATTCAATTCATTCAATTCATTCAATTCATTCAATTCATTCAATTCATTCAATTCATTCAATTCATTCAATTCATTCAATTCATTCAATTCATTCAATTCATTCAATTCATTCAATTCATTCAATTCATTCAATTCATTCAATTCATTCAATTCATTCAATTCATTCAATTCATTCTATTCATTCAATTCATTCAATTCATTCAATTCATTCAATTCATTCAATTCATTCAATTCATTCAATTCATTCAATTCATTCAATTCATTCAATATATTCAATTCATTCAATTCATTCAATTCATTCAATTCATTTAATTCATTTAATTCATTCAATTCATTCAATTCATTCAATTCATTCAATTCATTCAATTCATTCAATTCATTCAATTCATTCAATTCATTCAATTCATTCAATTCATTCAATTCATTCAATTCATTCAATTCATTCAATTCATTCAATTCATTCAATTCATTCAATTCATCCAATTCATTCAATTCATTCAATTCATTCAATTCATTCGATTCATTCAATTCATTCAATTCATTCAATTCATTCAATTCATTCAATTCATTTAATTCATTCAATTCATTCAATTCATTCAATTCATTCAATTCATTAAATTCATTTAATTCATTCAATTCATTCAATTCATTCAAAATATTTAATTCATTTAATTCATTCAATACATTTAATTTAATAAAAATTAAATTCGGTAAATTCATTTAATTCATTCAATTCGTGCAATTCATTCAAATGGTTCAGTTGATTACATTTATTCAATTCATTAAATTCGTTTCATTCATTTAATTCATGTAACTCATTCAATTCATTAAATTCGTTTCATTCATTTAATTCATGTAACTCATTCAATTCATTTAATTCGTTTAATTCATTCAAGTTCTATGTGGGAGATAAACACTATGAAAATCAGGATTTATATCTTTTTCATAGAGTATTCAAGTTTACTCATTAAAATTACAATCAAAGCTATTTATAATATTTCAATTATTATTATTTACATCAATTATTTTTTATTGCTCAAGATCTTTATCTACTTAAAAATATTATATTTTGCTTTTCTAAATCAAAAACTTCATTTTTCATTTTCTGCAAATCATTTTTGTTATTCTATTTAATGTTTTCCAAGTTCATGAATGCAACACAACGATATGAGTATGTACAAACAAAACGAAGCACTTTAAAAAGAAATAATTTTTCCGCTTCCCCATAAAACTTTTCATATTTTTTTCTTCCATTATTTCACAATAATCATCATCATCAATTTAATATAGAAAAAAAATAACTTATTTACATTCATCGTATACACAATTCCATTTATAAACACGAGTACAGATAAGAAACTTAAAAATCGTTAAATTCAAAAATCAATTTCTTACTCATAAAATTTAAAAAGCTCTAATAAAAAATTAAAGAAAAAAGCTCGTCCTATTATAAATTAAAATCTAAAATTGTAAAAATGTAATATATTTTACACAACTATTTTCGAAACTTTTACTACTTGTCCTATCTAACCTAGTTTTCAGATTTTATAGATTTTTTTTTTGTATCGGGAATACATATCGCGTGACGCCACTTCAGTTCACGTAACAATTTTATATTAACTTTATTATATCTATTTTTTGTGTATTTTCTATTCCTTATTCGCTGCTTATTTTTATTCTTACTTTAACAACAAACAACACAAAAAGCTCTAAATTAAATTTAATTTTTTATTTTGATATTTTCGTTATTGTGTTAAAGCTTAAAGTTAAAGTTTGAAATTCAACTTATCTATTTGTTAATACAAGAACACAACAAAAAAATTGGATGAAAACATAACAAAAGTTGAGTTGAGGGTGGTGGTTTGAGTGGTTTTATTTTTTTTTACTGTAAATATTGATTGTTCCCAGGATGTTGGAAATAATTTTTTTTTTTTGAATTTTTAAACAATAAAAACATTTTAAAACGTTTATTATTTATTTATTGGAAAATAAGTAAAAAAAGGCGGTGTAGAGAAGAGCTATTAAGATTTGATAGTCGTTGACAAAAATTATTGGATTCCCCACCCACCACTTATTATCAGTAGTAATTTCACAAGGACGGTGATAATTCGAAATAATTTTTAGCCATTATTTTGAAAGTATATTAATAGGTAATAGTCAGAGACCGTAGTCCGAGGCTTGCTATCAATGTAACTTGCTTGATGAATTTTCCAAAAAATTATGTTGAAAAAATATTTTAGAAAATTTTTTACGAACATAACCAAATAATTGAAACAAATCTTTTCACTAAAAATTTTAAGACATTTATTAATTTATAATTCTATTAATTCATATTTCTGTAAAAAATATAAAATATTCGTGATAATTGTCCTATTATTAGTTTAATAGAAATTTGATTGGACAAATTGAATGATCTTATTACATAGAGAATTTTATTAGACTAATTTCTAATAGAAATATAAAGCAAACAATCTTCAGTAGTAATTTTCCAAAGGAGAAAATTTGAATTAATTTGTTGCCAAATAACGAAAGGAAGTTGATTGTTAATAGCCTGAAACCATAGGCTGTGGGTTATTATCAAAGTCACTTGCTTGAAAAATTCCAAAAATTATTAAAAATAACCAAAAACAATGTGTGTCTTAAATAACACCCAGATTCTCAAGAGGGATGGGCCTCTATGCCACAACTTACCCTATGCTTACTGATTAATACATCATTTTATTATGAAAATATAACCAAAACAAAGCTAAAATAAACATTAAAATTTAACCAACCTCTCCCATTAAATCTGGGTTGAATTATCCCTGGTGATCGCTTTATCCTCCCGCGCCCCATTTTTCTACTTATAGTTCGGTTGAAATACACATACTATGTAATCTTCTTTTTATGTTATTCATTCATGGTTGGTTTACGTTGGTTGTTATTCATTATTTGGTTGATTTGAAAAGATCACTGACCCCTACCCGAAAAACCGGGAAAAGTAAGATCGGTCAAAAAAAAGTTAAACGTGTCCCGGCGTTTCGCTGGGTCACGTCTAGGAATCGAGATATATCGATTTGAAGTTAGTAGGTATAATATAGGGGAAATTGTCACGTTTGGGGTCTTTTTTTGACATTGCTCGAGAACGACTAGTCCGATTTTACTGAAAGAAATTTAGAAAAATTAAAAATTACAATTCCTTTAATCTACTGATATACTACTTCTTTACACAATCAACAGTTTCGCAGTTATAAATAAACTTATGAAGAAAAAAACTAATTTTTTGCGTAAAAAATTAAAATTGTATTTTAAAAAATCATGAAAAATTCAAAACGGGAGAAAGTGTCAAGTCTTATTACTTTGACGTAAAGTCACTTAGTCTGTGCACAAAATGAGACATGGATCATGAAAATCGATGAACGCGTTGCGCTTTTATTCACAATTAAGTAAAAGTATCTTATTTTAACAAGAATATTGATTTTTTAATATGTTTACTGGATTTTTTTTTATATTTTTACTGGAATAAACTGGTATTTGGACATGTGTCTATGTGTATTAATTTTATTTTTTTACTTTTTATTTTTTTTATTTTTTATTTATTCATTTTATTTTATTATTTTATTAGTTTTATTATAATTTTATTTTATATTTTATTATATTTTATTATTTTATTATTACTATTTATTATTATTATTATTATTATTATTATTATTATTATTATTATTATTGTTTATTATTATTATTTATTATTATTATTGTTTGTTATTATTGTTATTTATCATTATTATTTATTATTATTTATTACTATTATTATTATTAATTATTATTATTTATTATTTGTTATTATTATTTATTATTTTTTTTATTATTCATTTTATTTATTTCTTATTTATTTATTATTTATTTTATTTATTTATTAAATTTTTTTTTATTTTGTTTTTTATATTTTTATTATATTTTTATTTTATTATTTTTATTATTTTTTTATTTTACTTTATTATTTTTATTTTATTTATTTTATTTTTTTTTTTATTTATTTTATTTTTTTTCTTATTTTTTCGTTGCATTTTCAGGATTGTAATTTTTAATTTCTAAATTTGTCTTAGCAAAATCGGACTAGTCGTTCTCGAGTTATGTCAAAAAAAGACCCCCAAACGTGACAATTTCTCCTATATGATTCTTACTAACTTCAAATCGATATATCTCAATTCCTAGACGTAACCCAGCGAAACGCCGCGACACGTATAACATTTTTTTACCGATATAAATTTTCCCGGTTGTCAGAACCCCAGCGGATATGGGCTGTCGCACAGGGTAATTGATCGTAAAAATTTGATTAATATATATGGGACGTTCCACTTTTAACTGAAACACTCCTTAAGACATTTTTTAAGGACAAGAAAAAAACGCTCTAAGATTTGAATTTTTTTTGACAAGAGCTATTTAATATGATGTATGGCGTAGCGTTTTAAAAACTTTCAAAATGGTGACCTTAAAACGGCTGCTGTTTTGATCTAAATAATAAAACCACAAGTGGAATGTGTCTGCCAACACAAATTTAAGATATAAACAGATGCCTTCTTAGGCTTAAAATATTAGTAATAATACGTAGTTTTAAATGGTTTTCAAAATGATTTTTCAAAATTGCGGCTCGAAAATATGGAACATGGCGATTTTGCGATATTTATGTCTTATTTTTGCTGCCAACACAAATTTAATATCCTTAAAGATGGGTTCTGGAGATTAAAATGTTAGTAATTGATACGTGGTTTCAAATTTTGTACGGTGTTCAAGTTTTTTTTTTCAAAATGGCGCCTAGAAAATATGAAAAATGGCGATTTTGCGAGTTTTTGTGAACAAACTGTTCCAGACATTTTTTGTGTTGACTAGAACTTTTGGATGCCATCCTAAAAAAGGCGATCAAAAAATTTTCAAAATGGCGACCTTAAAACCCTCTAAAAACCACTGTGTTGATCTAAATAGTAGAACCACAAGTGCAATGTGGCTTCCAACACAAATTAAAGACTCAAAAGATGCGTTTTTGGCCTTCAAATGTTGGTAATGATGATAGTTTCAAATGCTGTATGGTGTTCGATTTTTTTTCAAAATTGCGCTACAATTGCAATGCAGAACCACTAGTGCAATATCCAATGTGGCTGCCAATACAAATTTAAGATCTCAAAAGATTCGTTCTTGGCCTCAAAATGATGGTAATGATATGGAGTTTCAAATGCTGTATGGTGTTCAAGGTTTTTTTCAAAATGGCGGCTCGAAAATATGGAAAATGACTTGATTTTGTTAGATTTATGTCTTGTTTTCGCTGCAAACAAAAATTTAAGTTCTCAAAAGATGCGTTCTTAGGCTTAAAATGTTGGTAATAACACGTAGTCTTAAATTCCGTATGGTGTTTAAATTTTTTTTCACAATGACACCTCGAAAATGTGGAAAATGGCGATTTGGCGAAATTTATGTCTTATTTTCTGCCAACACAAATTTAAGATCTCATTACATGCGTTCTTGGTCTTAAAATGTTGGTAATGATAAACCGAAGAACACATCTTTTGAGATCTTAAATTTGTGTTTACAGCAAAAATAAAACATACATTTCGCAAAATTTTCAATATTTTTGAGCCGCTATTTTAAAAGAAAAGTTAACATCAAACCGCATTAAAAACTACGTATTATTACTAACATTTTAAGCCTAAGAACACATCTTTTTATATCTTAAATTTGTGTTATTTAGATTTGTAAGTTTGGTGAAATAGGGTACAGATCTATTATTTAAATCAAAACAGCAGCCGTTTTAAGGTCGCCACTTAAAAAATTTTTAAAACGCCACACGGCTTTCGATAGCTCTTGTCAATACAAAAAATTTAAGCTTAGAGTGTTTTTTTCATGTCCTTTAAAAATGTCTGGAGCAGTGTTTCAGTTGACGTGAAACGTCAAATATATGAAAAGAAACAAAAGATAGAAAATTCTCGTTAATAAAACAACGATCAATCTGTTTGATTTTTACATATGAGCGTGTTATTTTAGAAAGCGTTTCGAATTGATGGTGACTGAAAATTAAACGTAAACGATGACTATGATTTGAATGTAAAAAATTGTGTTCGAGAAGGTGAAAATAACTCTTCAAAAGTTTTTCGCATAAAAGTAAACGAGAAGTTGTATTAAAATAATATATTGAAGTTAATTAGTGAACTAGCGCATACAAATTTAGCTCGTCGTCAATATTTGAATGTAATAGATTTATTTCAATGAGTAATATATATGTACGAAGTTATATTTAAGTTATATTCAATTTGTGTTATCTTACAATCGCCTTTTTTCACAGAACTGGTTTTGGAAAAACATTAAAGTTGTGAGATAAATCGAAAAGTGATTTAATTTGTTTAATTTTAGTTTATTTCATGATAATTAATTGATTTTTAAATTTTCTATATTTAACTATATAAAAGATATTGACGGGATTCGCTGGTGTAGAAAGAGGTATTTCAATCTATTTATATTTCATATTATTTGTAATAAAGGTTCAATAATTACAAAGCTTATTCATCATTTATATATGCTGATGGGTTTAGTGGTTTATATTTATTTTATATAGACAACAACTTGCTACGAATAAAATTATTTGTCCCAGAAAGGTCAATTTCGGCACAATCTTAAACCAGACATTGGAGTGTCTTGGCAAAGCGTTTATTATTTTAATATATAAAACCTAGGTCAAGGTTTGGAAGAATGGTCATGTTCCGAACCTTACTCCACCATTGAACCAAATCTTGCAATTTATCAAGATTTATTCATTGACTAGAATCAGTGTTTCTCTACTGATTTCATGATATGGACTAATAAATGTAATTTAAATAATGTAATTTAAAACAACAGGGATGCTTCCGAAAAAATTTTATTTCCGAAAAAATTAAAATTAAATTATTTTAATATTTATTGTAAAACAAGTAAAACGAATAAAAAGCAGTGAATTTTATCTTATTTTTTTGCACCAATAATTCCAAATAATTAAATAAATTTTATTCAATTTCGATTGTTTGGCATTTTGAAAATAAAATGACCTACAATGAAAGACATCAAAGTTCTAACTACTAACACTGAAGAGAATTTAGAAACCAAAATACAATCCAAATTCAATTCAATTTAATCATAGTAGCCTTTGCCTTTTTCAATATTCGAGAGATGAACATTGGCATTAGTTTGAATTGTTTGTTTTTTATATAATCAGAGCGAAAATATATTTTGATTTTTTATATAATACAATCAAATTATTTATAAAAAATAATCAAACAAATTTATTTCAGAGTTCAATACAATAAATAAACATTTTTATCTGTCCGGCCACCATAAATATAGGTTTACTTTTGCTATTTAAGAACAATGATTTTGTGCGTTATTAGTAGTGAATGAATAATATAAACATCTGTTAATTTTATTCTGTTGTGTGAATGCTGCGGAGCACAATAATACAATTGATTGTATTTTATAAAAAAATCAACAAAAACATTTTCGTTTTGATTATATTTAAAAAAAAAATTCAAACTAGTGCGCATGTTCCTCTCTCGAATATTGAAAAACCAAATGCTAATACGCAACATAATAAGATTAACAACAACAACGCACACAGTTATGGTTGTAAAAAAACAAAAAAACCTATGCATATTTGTAGCTGTCGGAAGGATACATTTTTTTCAAGTACTCAAACATTTAATTTTTGCTTCAAATTTGATGCTTTCCTTTGTAATAAAAATAAAAATAAGCTTTATTTTTCTGAACGGAAATAATTCAGTAAATTATTTGTAATATAACATCACCCCGATGGAAAATCTCCCATCCAGAATAATATAAGAACTGAATCTAAAAATTTATGGTGCAAATTATAAAACTTTTTGCAATCCATACAATTTTAGAGCGATCTAGTTTCGAACCAATGAGAAAATTTTAAACTTTAAAAAAGTTTATCATTCTCATCAGGGCTAGCCGACTAGATAAACTCTACCAAAAAATATCAACGCTAATGAATATAAACCAAAAATTAGGTTACAACTCTAGCGAAGTGTAAAAACAAAAAATTTACGTAAACATAAATTTAATAGATTTAGGTGTAGTCAATTAATTTCTCTGGTGATCACTGTTTTGTTATACTCTAGACATTCTAGTATTGAATAACAAACTTGTATCGGTGAGAAGAAGATGACTAGTCTTCATCTTCAGTCTCTTCTTCAGGTTTATATTCATAAGCGTTGACATTTTTTGGTAGAGTTTACCTAGTCGGCTAGCCCTGATGAGAATGATAAACTTTTTTAAAGTTTAAAATTTTCTCATTGGTTCGAAACTAGATCGCTCTAAAATTATATTGATTACAAAAAGTTTCATAATTTGCACCATAATTTTTTAGATTCAGTTCTTACGGAAATAATTCCCTGTAAAAAAATCAATACGAATAAACGAAATTGATATAGTTCATCGATCATCGACATCGACATATCTCGATTATCTACATCAAAGTATAACGCGTAGTAGTTAAATAAAAATTATAAAACTATATCAATTTTGTTTATTCTTTTTTATTTTTGTTAAAGTGAATTATTTTTGGTGTTGGTGTAACTACAAAAAAATCATATATGAAAAAGTACTAATTTTCTTTTTCTGCATATGGAATGAAACAAAATAATAAAATCGACAAGAAAAGAGTGAAATAAAAAAAAGGGAAAAATTTTACTCTTACGAGTAAGAACGATATTAAAAAAATATTTGTACTATTGCTGTTTTTTCGTGAGTGAAAATTTGTTCACGTAAACGTATAACGTTTTCCAATGGTGTAGGAAACGCAATTTTTTCTACAATATTAATAATATAAACGATATATATATTATACATTATTAGTGTTGAGTGGTCTAATGGTAGCACGCTGGACGTTGAACTTGGAAGAACCGGGTTCGATTCCCATCTAGAATTTTAAGCAAAACATTAATAACTATTAACACACCGGTTTTCCAATTAACCGATAGTCAACTCGACCATAAAATTGAGTGAATTGATGATATCAATACAGGGGACACTTGTTGACAGCCTAAGTGGAACATAACGGAACAAATAAAAAAAATTAACAATCGAAAAAATTAAAAATATTACATTCAAAATTCAAAATGCATGTTCTATTTTTTCATGGCTGCATTTTCACAATGCATAAAGTCTGTATAAAAATAGAACTTTTTTATGCTATCCCAGAAAAAAAATTTAATTTGTGAAATAGTATTCACATTTGAGAAGTGGAAAAGCGCTCGAATAAAATAAAATTGTAACTACGGTAATAAATATTTATAAAGAAATTCGCGGACCACTTCAATTTTTCTGCGGACCACTAATGGTCCGCGGACAACGGATTGAGAAACACTGCACTAGATCTTTCCGTTGTACAAGCCTTGGCTAATAGAATAGAACTGATCAAAAAAGGTTTTCATAATTAATCCGGGTTAGTTCAAGTGGACTATGAAAAAAATGCTGGAACTGGAAAAATAAACTAGTTGTATAGCATTCCTTAAAATATATTTCAGTATTAACGTAAAGTTATAAAGATTAAAAATTATATAATAAAAACAAATTATTAATATTAATAAAAATAGTTAATAGTGACAATACTCTCAGATATTTGCCGATTTTATATTTTTAGGGTTCCGTTTTTTATACGGAACACTATTGGTGAGAGTACAACGTGTTTTTCACATTATTTCGATTATCTCGTGAACCATTAATCCGATGAACTTAAAATTTGAGGTGTTAATAAAACTAACCTATCCACACAAGATGGCGGGTTAAAAAATAAATAAAGTTGTGTTCGTTTGTTTTAAGGAGGTACGATGTGAAGCCTTTGAAAACATACATTTTTTTAGCGAGACGAGTAGGGTATCATATGAAAGGGCTTCATTTCAGCATTATTTAAAAATATATTTTGGAATTTTGCAACTCACCATTTTTTGTATAATTTTGAAAAATGACGTTTTCGGAAAGTTTTATTGCCCCGAATAACTCCGACCCTACTTCATCGAAAATCTTGAAATATATTTGGAATGATAGAAAATTGAGTAGGTTTTTAATGAAAAATATAGAAAAGTGGCAGACACTCATAACTATATTTATTAAAGGGGTGGGAATGTTAAGGGGTAAAAACATCATTTAAAACCAGGTCATGTGGGGTGTCATTTGAAAGAGCACTTGATTTTAGAAATATTACCATTTTTTTTAGAATTTTGCAGTGCATAGTTTTTGAATTATTATCAATAAAGTGACACTAAAAGTTGGTCCCCCCTTGCATTTCGAGCCTAATTAACAGAAAAATTTGAAAAAATTCACAGAGATAGGAAGTTTGATAAACTCTGAACGAAAAATAAAGCGAACTCTCAAATAATTATATTTTTGTATTTTTAAGGGATTGGGGTGGGGATGGGTGAAAAAAAACTTTTTTGACCCAAGCGAGTGGGGTGTCATTTGAAAGAGCACTAAATTTCAGAAACTTTGCAATTTTTTTTAGAATTTTGTGGTACACAGTTTTTGAATTATTCTAAAAAATGTGCAAATTCCAGACCGTCCCCACCCCCTACGATTGACAGAAAAAATTGAAAAAATTCATAGAGACAGGAAGTTGTCTATATTTTGAACGAAAATTATAGCGAACTCTCAAATAATTATATTTCTGTGTGTTTAGGGGATGGGTGTAAGGGGGGTAAAAAAAACTTTTTTTGACCTAAGCGAGTGGGGAATCATTTGAAAGAGCACCAAATTTTCAAAACATTGCAATTTTTTTTAGAATTTTTCGGTACACCGTTTTTGAGTTATTCTAAAAAATGTGCAAATTCCAGACCGTTCCCCACCCCTACGTTTCGACACTGATTGACAGAAAAAATTGAAAAAATTCGTAGAGACAGGAAGTTTGCTATATTTTGAACGAAAATTATAGCGAACTCTCAAATAACTATATTGTAACGACTCTTCGTTGGTTCTTTTAGATTATTGAACAAACACGACAGTAAAAAGACGGATCTTTGGTTAACAGAATCTCAAACTTTATTTGTCAACAAATTACAGCAGCTTCCGTTTTTCCTTACAATAAATTCCAGGGTTTCCAATTTATGTACCATAAACTTCACCGCTTTTTCGCAATTTGAATCAACAATATTCGGAATCGTAAAATCTGTATTTACTATTCCACTTCCTCAGATTCTTTCACTATTAGTACCCAGGCTCAAGTACCACCGATTATTCCTTATACTTGCGAATATTTATAAACACTTTTAATTGCAAAAGTAAAACTGACTGTCTGATATTTTTGTTTGCTTATTTATATCGAAAAATAAATAAATCGAAACTTCTATAATCCACTAGAAATCAATACTACGTAGTCCGTACATCTGAAATAGGCCACACCTGTTTTCATTCATACTTGCATTTGTATTAGCGAACTCAAATTTAATTTATGCAAAATGTATTAGGTAACTCCTTTTAATTCATTAATGTAAACATTTGTATAACAAATTTAATTTACATTAATTTATGCAATACAATTTGCAATACAAGTAAAAGATTGAAAAAGGAGTTAACTTTTAATTCATGAATGAGTAAATAAAATTAACCCATTCTGGACGAAGTTTATTACAATATTTCTGTGTGTTTAGGGGATGGGTGTAAGGAGGGTAAAAAAAACTTTTTTTGACCCAAACGAGTGGGGTATCATTGTAAAGAACAACAAATTACCAAAACATTGCAATTTTTTTTAGAATTTTTCGGTACACTGTTTTTGAGTTATTCTAAAAAATGTGCAAATTCCAGACCGTTCCCCAGTGTATGTATCCCACCCTTTATTTCGACGCTGATTTATAGAACAAATATTCCCAATTTAGACCATTAAAATACTCGTTAAATCTTTCTTTAGCTAACATAAACAGCTATGGATTAGATTTAACCTCAAGTAACATTTTTGATCAATGTAGATGTGATTGACATTTACTATTGACGCTTACGATTAAACATTTATTCTGTTATGCGTCCATAGTCTGGCGATATAAAGACTTTACAACATAACTTTATGTCATTTATTTTTGATATTGTGTTCCTTTACATTCACGGAACCCCTGGCGAGCGAATTTTATTCGCACTTGTCCGACTTTTTTCAATTGTATTTTGAATTTGTCACCAAAGACGTCAAGCTTACAAACACCCTAACACCAAAATTATAATAATTGTAAATCTTTTTAAACTAAATTTTTTCAGAAATAAAAATTGAAATAAACGGCAACATGTTCGTTTGTGCTATGTTGTACGTATAAGAATATTTTTGTTTTAATGCCATAAATCAAGGTTCACCTGACAAGTCTAAACGACTACCACCACCAAATAATTTTTTTTAATGCAATTAATTCTGTATTTGCTTAACAACTAAATAAGTGGTATCACAAACCAAACGCCTTTCCTCACTCAAACATAACAATGTAAACTTATATCGCAATCTTGACCCAAAGCTGAACCAATATCTTTTAACCATCAAACTCTCCAACAGTTCTCCTAACAAAAAGTAAACAATTTATTTTTTATTTCCATCTTCAGTCTAACCCTTGCCGAAAGTTCCCCTTCAATTATTTATTTTTTTAGAAAATCGATTTTTACTTAATTTTTTCTTTTATTTCAAATAAAGAAAGAATAAGAAAATAATATCAAAAAAAGATGGAATAATAAAATTTTCAAATTTTTGTTTAATAATAAATTATCCATAAATAAAAGATTTACATGTACGCCCTTAAAGTGCTTTTATTCACATGAAAATTGTTATAAAAAATAACAGAGGAAATATTATAACAAATTTACCAACCAATTTTCACCACTTTTTCTTCTTTTTATTTCGTTTATATAAGAATTTTTATCGCTTAGAAGTTTTATTCAAACGAAGACGAAGATAGAAAAATGTTAAAAAATTAGTTTTCTTGGAAAAACGAATTTTATAGTTGCAATTTTCCAATAGAAAATTTTATTTGTTATCGAGATAAAATGGTCGTATAGCGTTAGATGAAGACATTGTATGTTCGAATGGAATGAATGGGTTGACATTGATTGAGGGAATTTCGAATGCGGAAATGGGTTGATTGAGGCATCACTGCCTGGTGAAATAGTGAGTGTGATATTGTTTATAAGCGTTTAATAAAATAATCTGATATTTATCTATCTCCTGGTTTTTCAATTTTCCATTCATCTAAAGTAGTTTCAATTTATAACCGTCTTATTTTAAAGAAAACTTATAAATTTAATATAAAATTATTCACAAAATATACCTTCTATAGATTTTCTGTTAAAATGGAATATATTGTGTATAAAATATTTCTAGAATTTCTGGCATATGCTTGGATGTTGGCTGAAAATTTATAATATGTATTTTAAAAAAATTATTTTACCTGAAATCATTATTCTTCGAAAGGATATTGAATGGTTTATGTATAATATTTTCATCTTCAAGAAAATATATTCAATCATATTTTATGTTTTAATATTTTACATTCTTTTTGCTTCTCCGGTTTCGTTTTCGCTCTGTCAAGATTTCGGTCTTATTTTCTTTTTTCCGAAATATCAAACAAAAAGATGATTTATATTTTTATCTATCTATAGAAGTGGAAAATTGTTTTCTTCTCTACTCCGATCCGATCTATTTGCTTAAGAAAAAAAATTGAAATCTAAATGATAAACTGTTGGATGAAGCAGAAGAAAACAATTATGTTTTGTGTAGGTTTTACGAAAATTATTTTGGATTTATTTAACAATAATTTGCAAACAATTGTAAGGATTTATTTAGATATAATTATATTTTGGTGTAAAATATTTTTATAAACAAGAAATATAATTTAAATACTCTCCCTTGAGTACTTAGTATCGTTTTCGTTGTCTTTGAGTCCCTGTTTCATTTCCAAACGTACATGTAATTCATATCAAATCTTATTTAAATTTCTTTGAAAATTATAGCTAGTTTTTTTTCCTAAAGGAAATGAAGAAAATGTTCATACAAATTATATTTTAATTAAAATTCTAGATTTTCATCTAATTTTTCCTTTGTCGAGGATTATAGGCTATTGGAAATTTGTTATTTTTATATTAAATCTAGATATTTTTTTTAAATTATGTGAAATTATTTCTTTTGAAAAAGATGTTAAGAGAAGATAAGTTTTGAGTAAGGTCATTTGGGATTATGGTAAAAGAAATTTTGTTAATGTTATTTTATTACAAATGCTACAAATAACTTTTGTCAATCTTTGTTTTGCCTTAATTAGTTACAAATCAAAATTACAACAATAAGTTATAGTCAAATGTTTTTGGGCTTAATAGATTGTTTTGAAAGTGTAGGATTTGGATGTCTTAAATTTGTATTGATTCGGTTTAAAACTAATCCATGTGTGTGAAACACAGAAAGTGGTAACATCGATTATAAGATCTGACAACCATAGCTCATAAGTGAAACTGGTTTGTTATAAACAATTTATGTTTATACCGGGATTACAAATATGAAAAAAATTCAACAGATGGCCTCTGTGTTATGCACCAACATGTAGCGTTGAATGAACCTATAGTCTTAAACAAGAGTGTTAGTTAGAGTACTATAATTGTGGGCAATGGAGCTTTGCAAAAGAAAATTATGCATGGCAGTCATATCTGACCGACAAGGGTCATTCTCCAGAGCAAAGCACTTTTTCATCTGTTGTGCCGCATCTTTGGGCTTAAACAATTCTTGTATATTGAACTCACTAATTAGCATATAAATTCGATCATTAAGCACAACGTACGTAACCATTTTATTCATTTTTTTATTACATTTTCTATCTACGTATGTAAACATTCAGGCGATTCCATATTATATATTCATTTTTTTTTATAAACATTGCAAGTTTTATATTTTCTCTTTTGAAATGTTTCTTTGTGTTGAAATAAAAATTCAGAATTGCTACATTTTCTTATATGTATATTGGAAACAACAAATTAAGATGATAATAAATCTTTCTCACAGGTTGGCTCATATTGCAAAATATTTGTGTTGAAATACCCTATATATGTAAGTTTTTTTTAATCGATGTCATAGTATTGATTGTTTTAAGAAAATGATGAAACCACAATTGTCTATGTTTTCTTTTTCTGGCATTTTCCTATTTTATCCCTGTTAGTAAAAAGTTGATTTTTTTTTTAGATAAATAGAAAGATGCATCCTCTGCATCCTTATTATGAAAAAATTTGAGGATATGCTTTCATAAAAAGCTATAATGGATCAAACTTTCAATTTTACTATGGTCCCCCCTTTGATTTTTTTTAGTTTTTTAAAATAAATATAAAACAAACTGATTAAAACGTAGTATTTCATATTTCATAATTATGAATCATAGTTATGAAAAAAATAATTTGCGGTAATGAGGGGGTCAAAAGTTATAAGGGATCAAACCCTGGTGAACAGGGTTATATATAATTATTCGTTTTTATTTTGATTTTATTTAAAATTTATTTTCATAATTATGAAAAAAATAATTTGCGGTAATGAGGGGGTCAAAAGTTATAAGGGATCAAACTCTGGTGAACAGGGTTATATATAATTATTCGTTTTTATTTTGATTTTATTTGACTCGCTTGACCTTGCAGACCCTTGATCAAGAATAGCCACCCCAAGGGGAGGGAGGGAGGAAGGACCGCCCCGAGTAAAAAAAAAATCATTTGGTTTTAACAAAATTGAAATAAATCATTATTAAATCAACCTCCCGGCCTCCCGCGCCACTCCCTCCGAGTTTTTTTTCAACAAATTTATAATATTAATAAACAAATTTATAATATTTATTTTAAAAAACTAAAAAAATAATCAAAGGGGGAACCAAGGTAAAATTGAAAGTTTGATCCTTTATAACTTTTGATCCCCTCATTTCCGCAATTTTTACTTTATAACTTTGGATTCCCTCATTTCCGCAATTTTTTTTCATAATTAGGATGCAGAGGACCTAATCTTTCTATTTATCTAAAATCGTTTTTTTGTATTTTTATTTTCGAATATATACGCGATATCAACATACAGTAGACATAGCTATTGAACGGTTTGCCTATTACAAAATTAAGGACATATTTTTGTAGAGGTGCATCAACATATCGGCACACATATATTACGTTTAAGTTAATTTTCTTTGTGAAAGACAATCATACATTCTGAAAACGGGATAGTGATCCGTACTAGGGCTGCGGAATCGGGAAAGTCGACCTTACGTAATTAACGGAGAATCATCAATATTGGTTATTATTTTGCGAATAAACGTTATTGGACGAAGACCTGTGAAATAAAAAAATATATTTGAAGATTGTTGAAGTCTACTATAATAGAAGAATTTTGTTTCTGGAATCGACAAAATTGATACAATTTTATTTAACTTTTTTTTCTATTAGTATTATTTTTTTTACTCATTTTTCTATGAATCATTAAGAGATTTTTCCTATGGCAGAGACCAAATGATTCTTTAGTTTGTTTTTCTCGTGATCAATATTCATATCGGCTTATAGCTATATACAGTTATAATACTTTGGCGTCGAAACATGTACGAATAGAGTATATAACGGTAAACCGTAAATATTGTAAATTTTTTACATATAATATTTTTTTGATATTTTTAAATATTTTGAATATTTTTGATATTTTTTTTTTAATTTTCTCTTTCTTTTATTTTGATATCATGTATGCTATGAAACGTGGTGTTCTTTACAGGAAAGACGTACCCAGGTACTTAAGGACACGACTGCGGAAGATGACAAGGCCGTCAGGCTTCCCAGTCAGGTTCCTCCCTTCATGTCGTACGAAGAGAGGAGGACGTTGGCAGATCTCCGTCAAAGGATGGGTCGAGTTGCTCGCGTGCGACTGGAACCTTATGTTCCAGCAGTGTGGTAGGAACATGATCCTTCTCTCGATAGGGATTTGAACCAACACCGAAGAGATCGGATAGCAGCCTCCTTGACCGTAGTTATTAGGGATCGGCAGGTTCTGGATTTACCTATTCCGGATCTATATGTTCCGGAACAGGTGGTTTCTGAGCTTGAACCTGAACCTGTGATGGCTGCGGCACAAAGGAGGATACTGGCCAAGCGTAAAATGAACGACGACAGGAGAAGAGAGCTGAACGGATAGCCATGGCCAAAGCAAGAGATGAAGTTGAGAAGATGTGAGCAGCAGCTGATTAATCTCATTCAGAGGAAGAATGAGGTGGCTGTTGTCCACATCTCTCACTATGGTACCTCTAAAAAGGGATCCATGGCAGCTTCAGCACCTTAACAGTTTTCGTTGGTAGCTGGTCGCCTCTACCTTTTTGACATGCGATAAACCAAGTGGATTTTTTGTTAAATTAAATTTTCATTTTAGCTTTCCTGCCAGAGATTGGATGCAGCTTCACTAAGACGAGTGTCTTACAAAGGAAAATGATGCCTTGTAATCATACCTGACAAACAAGGATCATTCTCCAGCGCTAAGCACTCCTCCATCAAGGTGAAGTTGTATCCAAACATCCACCCTGTTGGGAAGAACCAAAATTCAACCCAATCTCCCTTCAACAATTTTAATGGACCGCTATCCTTATCCCACCGCGAATCAAAAGTAAGGTCTTGTGCTGAAACCGGCTCTGGGGGCTCGAACTCGTGGTCTACTTCCAACAGTGATATAAGCGTTAATTATATTCTTTCTTTTTTCTAATTTTAAATTTTTTCTTAGTATTAGGGATGAAGGAACACAGCATCTGGTTTGCTGATAACAGATATTCTGGCTGAATATTCTTAACCAGATGCTGAGTTTCTATTCATCATTCGGGAGGTTCCAGAGTGTAGATTTTAGGAATTTTAGACCTATATTTACTCTGGGCCTCATATATCGTTGCTGGAGAGAGATAGTGAGTTCGATCTTCCTCTCCGTCTCCTTCTCTACAAATTCCTTTATTTTTTAATACACAGTATTTGCACGTGCGGGCTCTGTCTCAGGAAAAATCTCTAACTCTTATTTAATTCAAATAAATAAATAAGTAAATCTATAAATAACTAAATATTTTTTACATAAATTAAATAAATAAATTTTTAACAAATGAATAAATAAATAATTGTTTTTAAATAAATTTTTTTGCAAATAAATAATTTTCTTTTCTTGAAATAAACATAATAAATATAAAAAATTTTTAAATATGATAAACAAAATGAATAATTTTTTGAAATTATTAATTAAAATTTTCAGGTTTAGTAAGTTTTGTGCAACGGAGGAAAAAGAAAATATAAGCATTTTCATTGTTGTAGTCGCGATCGCCGTTTATATTTTGGCGATTGAATTTTATCGACCATAACGTTGGTTGTTTTTTATTTGTGACAACTGGGTCGAACAACTAAAGGAAGCCGAGTTTAGTCCATCTGCCGCAATAACTCAGACACATGTAGGAAACTCGACAGAGGAGAGTAAAGTAATTAAAGCTGCCGCGATATTTTTATCACAAGAAGTGAAGTGTTTGGTGGTTCCAGTAGAACAAAAGATTCTAAAAGGATTGGTAAATAGAATTACACATTACGTAGACCGTAGAATAAAGGACGACCAAGAGCTGGGAACTGACTGTGCATATGCTACAAAACTTATATCCACCGCTTTTAAAGCAGTCACCGCTCTAATAATTCAACCGGAGGGTGGTGCTAGAGGAAGTGGTGTTCCAGTTTTGAAACATGGTGATTCTTTTCAGGAAATATTGGGAAGGTCAACTCCAACACACATACAACCACTGGATGAGTTGATCAACGATATGACGGGGCGTCAACCCAGTAGTGACAATCAGTCACGTCATCATCAACCAGCCACCAACATTCATCACAAAAAATTAGCTCTACCTATACCTAAGTCGTCTATTGACTTTTTTAATGATAACATAATGGTTCCACCTCCTTGTCAACGAAGGGCTAGGGTATTGGCAGCGCCAACTTCAATATTACAGAATGAAGGGGACCGACAACATAAAAATTTAAGCCAATTCTTTTCGAACTGGCTTCCTTTATTCTCATGGGATGGGTCATCACCAGATGCTCATGAGTTTATTTATGTTGTCGAAGTGGGTCAGGTTGTGACCTACCCTGTACTCCGAGTGACCTACCCTATACTCATCAGGTTGTGACCTACCCTATACCCCGAGCAGCCTTGCTAACTACGTTTAATAGCCATACCGATGACAAATCTATGTTAAAGGCGCTGGTGAGTCGTAAACAAAAACATTAGAGTGTTTACGCAGTATATCATTGGGATGAGTACGCTGAACCGTCACCTGGCACGGCCATTCTCTCATCATGAACTGATTGAAGTAGCTCGTGAAGGTCTGTCAATCGAATTAAGGAATGCAACAGTGGTAGCAGAGGAGGCCACGCTTGAAGACTTAAGGGTGTTATGCCAGAAGTTTGAAAAACATTATCACCCTCAACGTCAAGGACAGCTGGGCAACATATGCCATCAACATCAAGGACAGCTGGACAATACCGAATCAGCGAAATTTTGCCATCTGATGATGACGATCACGGCCAATCAAACTACCAACCAGGTCCATCGAACTACGCACCATGCGTTGCCGCCTACTCAGCTCCACCAACCATTATCATATTTTGGGTTATGTTGTCGTTCATACCTCTTTCAATGGCTTATCGTAACCTTTTCGCTTCCATGTTGTTCCAAGTCTACATGAACTCTACCAGGGCATCGATTTCTCTAGAGAATTTGGTATCACTCCTTTATTTGTTAGTGAACTGATGCCGAGTCTGACAACAACTTAACATATGATCTTAACCCTAATCAGCTACAGGAACTGAAGAACATCAAGGATTATTTTCCTTCTTTTGAAGCATTGGGTCTTGGAAAACTTCTTTAATTGAACATGTCATCGATGTTGGGGATAGTGCACCTGTGAAACAGAGGCAATACCCCACATCGCCGGCTGTTCAACAAAAGATCTATACCGAAATTTGTCGGATGGTACAATAAGGGGTAATCGAAGAAAGTTCCAGTTCCTGGTGCTCACCAGTGGTTTTGATTCAAAAATCTTCAGGGAGGAACCGTTTGTGTTTAGACTCGCGACGTGTCAATTCACTGACCAAAAAGGATGCCTACCTACTTCCTTTAATCGACGATTGGTTGATTCGTCTAAATAGTACGAGAAACATAAGCAGCATTGATCTCAAAAATGCGTTCTGGAAAATTCCTTTGTCAGACGCATTTTGAGTTAAAACAGCCTTCACAGTGACTGGACGACCATGGTATCAGTTTATGGTTATGCCTTTTGGCTTGTGCAATGCTCCCCAGACAATGTATCGGTTGATGCAAAAAGTGAAACCTCACCGGTATCATGAAAGTGATTGTAGTACATTCGATCCTCTTGTCCAATAAAACAATCAGCTAGTCTGTTTAGTAGTCACCGGATTGATGACAATTTATTACAAAAACCAATGACAATTCATTACAATTTATCAATAAACAATCCGTAATCCTTCAAAAACTCTCAATAAACAACAAATTCTTTATTCTGCTTCTACATTTCAATAACTGTTCAGTTGTTGCTAAATTACAACCATCAATTTGATACAAATAATCAAAATCTAAGAAACGTTCGTATTGGTTTCACTTCGATTTTCTATTGTTTCTCATGTTCAAAAACCATCCAAAGCATCCAAAATCCAAATCAAATAATATTGTGATGAAAAATTCAAGGTGTTCGTTCCAATACACCACTCAAAATTTAATTAATTGATCCTTAAAATGTGACTTTACAAATCGATTCGATTATCAGCGGTTTCCATTAACCTTCCTCGTTTTGGTTTTCTTATTCCAGTAAACAACAATAATTAACCCATACATTGAAAATCTGCAGTATAAAAAAAATGAAACAGACAGACAAAACATTTTCAAATTAACCGTCCTTTACCATCAAGTTAAAAAAAAATAAGATTCTTCAAAATTCAACCAATTATTAATATTGCGACATTCTTCAGTGATTAACCTATCAGTGATTCAAAACAAACGCCTACGCAGAACCAGCGTACTTTATTTTAATATATTTGTTCAACAAAAGTATATTTGCTTCACATTGACAATAGAAAAATAGTAATAAAAACAGTCGATTACTCAACGAAATATAAGATCCGCTAAGTGTTTTAAAATAATAAAAAAAATTATGAATTACAGTGGAACGTCATAAATAGACAGACTTTATTCATGAAACGAATCCCAAACTGTTTGATAGTACAAAGACTACGTATGATTATGTGAGAAAGCTTAATCTTAAAATGATTACTATGTTATCCTATAATAAGCTAAACATCTTTATCGGCATAAATTATCAAATTCTTCCCTTCTATATAATGTACTACGAGCACGTTCTCATCAAATGATTAAGTGTTTTCTTTCTTCGAAATGAAATTATTCTGCCAATACAATTCAGCTTACCCTTTTAACTTATTTGAATTCTATAAATTATTTGCCCTATAGAATACATTTTACACTTAACATTAACAAAAAATTCGTACATATCTAATAACTTCAATAAATAATCAAACCTAATAAAATATACCATAACATAATTTTCTATAAATTTAGGTCATCAAATGAATTTACGATTACATAAATTGAAAATGATTAAATATTTTTTTTTTAAATTTATGTGAATTACGTAACCCTTCTGTTTAGAAAAAAAGGTACATATAAGGTTTTCCGTCCGGTAAATTCTAGTATGAAAAACACATAAGCAGGAAAATTTCGAACTATTTTCTTTAAGTTTAATATTTTTTTAGAAACTGAAGATCAAACATAATAAACTCAAAAATATTATAATGATATTATTATACAAAAAGGTTTAAAAACATTTTTTAAGGATGAATATAAGCAAATTGATAGACAAGGAAATCTCAATATTTTCTTTTGTGGTTAACCATACGTAATTTGCTATTTATATTAATTTGATTGGATTGATTATATAGGAAATAGCCGGAAAACGAAAATATTTTTACATAATAATAAATTCAACGTACATAAATGTGGAAAATTATATAATATTATATATATGGAAAGAGTTATAATTATGTAAAATTGAGTTTGAATATATGTTTGAAAAATTAATTTAATTTTAGTTAAAAGAAATAATAGTTGTTAGCCGTGCTTTTATTTGACTAAGCCAAAAGTTTAGCTCTGTGAAAAGTCCAATATGTTGTGTTGCATAAAAACTATTAGAGCTTTGTTATTTATGTTAGAAAAGTTTGAGCTTGTATAAACGATGAAGCAGTCTCATTAAAAATACATCTAAACATGATTGATACAATTTGTGCGTGACCTTCCGTTTGGGTAAGGTTTGGTTAAAAACTGAAAACACGTAGATAGTTGGTTCGTAGTTATGTCATAAAAAAAGTCTTGCTGTTCAAGCAAACTCTCTTTAGAAAACATCTAAAGTTTATCAGGAAGTGACAAATGTCCTTGACGTTTATCTCACTATTATCCGTTAAATTATATAAATTAAAAAGAAAAACCAATAAAAAAAATATAATCAGATATAATTCCGGAGGGGCCGGATACAAATTCTATCACAAAACATTTGGCAGTAAAGCACAAGCGTAAATGTTTATAATTGTGCAATTACAAAAACCAACACAATCTCTGAACTCGAAAAACTTATAAGTCCAGCTGTTACTAACAGTGGGATCTGCAATTCCTGCCGTTTTTTTGTAGGGACAATGCAAACTAGCGATGCTGAAGTGACTTCAGCGATGCTGAAGTGACTTTTACCCGGCAATAAAGATCTCATTCTAAGGATTGGAGTTGCTAACGGTATAGCTATTTCCATGTATGGTACTAAGCTACTAAAAATTACCATCAGACGTCGCCGTACATTTACACTCACTTTCATATTGGTAGATGTTAACAGGCCTATAATAGGTGCTGATTTTCTCTCAAAGTATGTAATTTTGGTCGACCTTAAAAATCGATAGTGGATTGATGCAAAATTATATCTTCATGTGAATGCAATTACCACTAATTATAATACGTCTCCTGCCGCTCACATCGAAATATCAAGTTACTGCCATCTCTAACTTCTCCGCTCCAACATTAATCCACCAAATCTAGCAATTCGAAGGTATGGTTAATTTTTATCATCGCTTCTTACTAGGATTAACCGAGTTTTAGCCCCTATTCACGGCCATTTGGGATCCCTGACAAAAAAAGACACTAACAAATCCAATTTTTCTTGGAGAGAGGACTGTAACGAGTCTTTCATAAGGTTTAAGGAATCTCTTGTGACCTCTACTGTTTTAAAACACAGTTGTCAGACAACACACAGTTCAACAAACACAAGTAAATGCTTGGAAACCACAGTGGGAGCTATCTATAACAGTACAATACAGTATGTTGGGCGTCACTTGCATTTTTCTCCAGAAAACTCACTTCAATTGAAGCAAATTACTCTGTTTTTTTATAGACAGCAATTAGCTATCTAACTCACTTTAAAGCATTTCCACTATTTTGCTGCTTCTGTTTTCTAGCAAACGTGCTACGCTCAAACTAATTACCTCCAAGAAGTTTTGACCGGCCGTAAATGAATGTCGATACAGGGATACAGACAATATCATGTGAATATTGTCAACGATCGACAATACACATTACTAAATTGCAGATTTGACCACTACTGTAATAAAATGTGTACAGCAACATTTTGACAAAAATAGACCGTTTCACGCGTTCTCTAGAATGCTACCACATATAAAACATGGCAGCAAGTATTATTGCATCGACAGTTTTAATGGAATACATCCCTAAAGCAATCGTAATGTCAGATAGTACCGGACAATTCGGAAACATTCTGCTCACCAAGTTTCCTAAGCTTCTAAGATCTTATCGAATACGCACAACTGCTTACAATGCAAAAGCGATCTTATCGAACGTTTTCATTGTCAACTTAAAGTATAACAGAAATGACGGAGTAATCCCGTTAATTGAAGCACAGAACATTGAAAAAAAAATTACCAAAATCCAATAAAATTGTTCGTTGATAAATTTAACAATTGATAATTAAAGTAAAATCATCCGTAATATTGATAAATTATTTATTGAGCCAACGTTATTTTTTTTTTTGAGCCAACGAAATAAGTTCAATAATCACTGTTTTTTTTAACTTAAAAAATAATTTTATTGGATTTTTTTTCAGTGCCTCAAATACAGATGCAGAACTCAGATGGAGAACCTCAAATACAGATGCAGTACTAGATTAATTATTTTTCGAATGTCATACATCTAACTATTGTAATGAAGCGCTGCGTCGTTGAAAATCAACGAAGTGGCATAGCAGGCCGCGTACCTAGCGGGATTGTTTTAATATCCCCAAGCTAGCTTTAGTCCATGAGGACGAGTATGAAATCCTGCTGCTTCAGCACTAATAACTGTATACTACGCGAGAAACATGATAAGAACGAAAAAAAACCAGGCAAATGAAACAGATAGACTCTGGCGACCCCCATATGCGAAAAAGCCGCAATCACCACGTCCAACCCCACATTTGCTCGAACATTCACACGCTCTCGCACCTCACACGCTCACACATTCACACGCTCTCGCACTTCATCCACACACACACATGATCAGTATTTCCCAATACACAACTGGCATTTGTTCGTATAAATGCATATCTTTTCATCATCCGTCTGATTACTTCCATCCCTAATGCCATAGATGTTACGAAGGGGAGATTATACACAACTAATTGATTTGTTGTTGTGTAACCCACAGATATGAAGTAGTTTGTGTAACTAGAGATGAAAATAGAACCTAAAATTTTATTTGTAGAAGTAGGTTCGTACAGTTTAGCCCCAAATCAAAAACAAAACGGCAGGACCAGTAAAGTCCATGCTAACGACGGGAATTATATCATGAAAGCTATGTCGAGTTTTTAAATTGAAAGTAAAAATTTATCTTTCCCTGTTCGGATAAACTATAGCAAATCGTAAACGAAACTAAAGATATTGTAAAGATAATGAACATATTATAGATTGTTCTTATATGTTCCGCTTCTCGCATATCCGTCGTCATGGAATCCCTTTTGATGAACTGACGGTCGACCAATTTACGTTCAACAACCGATTTCTATAATTTATCTTGTTTGTCATTCTTGATTTCAATTTTCACTGTTAATCGCCTTATAATTCGCATCGAAAAACATCAATTTTTCTAAGTCTGTCGTTTCGGGTTCATCACATAATTTTTTTGACTATTTGTTTTTCATCTTTCTAAAAAATAACTGACAACTTGTTTTTTTTGTAGTAGCTGCATTCTTTTCCAATAAGCTTTCATTATCATTATTTGAGCTATCAGGAACCTGGTAACCATGAGCTATCACTTTTTCTTTTCTTTTTCGTCATATTTTGCAACAATGAATTATTACTAATAAATGACTAAATCACCTAAAATAATGCACTAATTAAATTTAAAATAGACAAAAAACAAAAAAATATTATGGGTCTATTACTACAATGCCAATTTGCAACTGCTGAGTTATTTATAAAAAGAAACAAAAATCGAAACGTTAATAACATGTTCATTCACCCCCACATTCGCACCCCCATGCACATAAACCCACGCATATACACTCACGCACACATTCATACTTACATACATACCCATATAGATTAAAATATGACTCACCACATAGTGCAGTACGATCCCAATGCTCCTACCTCCCTTTTTTGAATTAGCTGGTCATCTATCTTGGCTTAATCAGGCAATCAAAAATATCACGCTGCGTATCAGGCGGTGGTAAAAGGTAGTTGACCATACGGGTGACACAGGTCACTCTAGAATCCTATGATGGCGGACGTAAGTTGTGCGATTATGGAATTGTATAACAGATGAATCGTATTTTCAACACATCAAATTAAAATTTCCAGAATATCCTGGATCAGTAGGATCATGTGGCGGTGCCGGAAGTTTGAATGAAGGTCAATAATTTATCGCGGCTGCATAGGCGACTGTTTATCATTTATCAAAGCCACACCCAAACCAGCAGGAATTATAACGGCAAATTTCCGGTTTGTTTACTGTTTTGTTTTATTAGCCAACAAACACAAAAATTTAAAATAAACACGCGTTGATTTACGAAAATGTTGATCACCGACCGATTTATGGTACCACTACCGGTGTTAATTTCCTCTTTTCCTACGTTCGAATAATATCCCGAGCCAGATTAAATTCGTTTGGTTGCCCTCCTTTTCTATTAATTAAACACTGTTCATTGATTAATTGAATCACAAAAAAAAAATTTACTTGATTAATATTTCGGGACACCATAGGTACCGACCGTATCCTGCAGTCACTGACTTTTTACCACCTCATGGTCCCTATAACAAAAGACGATCTCTACGGATCTTATAACATTATATTCAGGAGATACGACAACCAACAAAAAAGAATAACTTCTATCATCAATTTTTTTATATTAGACCAAAAACAATTATTTACAAATTTTTTGTTTTAAATTAAACACTATCATCAATTTTTTTATATTAGACCAAAACAGTTATTTACAATTTTTTTAAATTAAACACTTTCATCAATTTTGAATGGTCTGCGCTGGTATAGTCCCAGGTTCTTAAATGTCTACAACAAAACACAATTAACACTCAAATAATTTATAATCTTTAATATATAGTTTTGCTAATTGAAACGTAATTTGGTTAAATAAGTTAATCTTCAATTTTTCTATTCGATTTATATTTTTCTAGTTTAATTAACACATGCAAGCCTATGAAATTCTGATACTGGAAGATCAGATGTGAAATACAATAATATTTAAGTTCATTACCTGCGTAGGATATAACCTTGAGGTTGATATCACAAACTTCGATTCTTTGCAAAATGGAGTTAACAATCACAAAAACAGATAATATATTTTCTATTGTTTTCAGTGGTTAAACACTGCCTTAATGTTGTTATAGGACATTTACAAAATTTTTATTCTCCATGAACATAACACAATTTTCTAAAGAATCACAGATTTTAAATCACTTTAAAGATAAGCAATTATGCTTATCTTCTGTAAATAATTAACCTCCTACGCGAGACGTCAAAATTCAACTCCAATCAGAATGATCAAATAGACTAAGCGGGCCTCTGTACGCGGCTAGGCGTATTTAGTAAAAGTAAAAGTAAAAACCGTTGGTGAATAACAAGTCGATAAACACGATAAGTTAGTTTGTTTCTAGGGTATTTCCTTCGTTCATTATTTGTACCCACTAAGGAATTTACATATTCAGGCATACATATTCATACATATTCATACATATTCATACATATTCTAGCTGGTAAAAATTTGAATACATGACAAATATTGATTACGAAACGATGGCAAGAAATTACATATGGAAATAGCTCGATTACGAATTGATGACATTGCACAACCGTTTTCTGATAATTTTCTGATATTATAGGAAACCACATTGAGAAATAGTACCCAACTGTTTTAAGATACTCTTTAAACGGAAACTATTGCAGATGACGATTATGGCTGGGTTACAAGGAATTACGTTTAAAGAGAAAAAAAACGAAAACAACCATGAAAGCCCCTGTCAATGTAAGTTCAATGGGTTTGAATTACACTATTTCCTGTTTCTCTTAGCAATCAAACCGGCAAATTCATTCCTAACAATCTTAACAACTGTACTGCTTTTGTTCGAGTGGACAGAGTAGAACGACCCCTTAGTATACCTGACGAAGGCCCATTTAGAATCGTACGCAAACTGCGTAAATTCTTCGGCTTAGATATTCATGGAAAAAATACTACGATTAGATATTAAACCCAGCCTACAGTATTCGTTAGGCTGACAAAAGTACACCAAAGAAACACAAACAAGTTTATATTAATTTGCATCGATGCATAAAATGCATAATTTGTTATCCAGTTGAGGAGTATATGTGGCAAACAAAGCACGGGATGTGGAATATAATTCGGGTTCACCTGAGATTCGTGTAATGCATAACGATGTGAATATGTGAGTGGTTAGACAGACTGACCAAGACTCGGAAGAGCCGGGTTCCGGCCAAAGTAAAAAGTGTTTTTCAACGTTTCCTTGAAAATATACAATTACAATCTGAATGAATTGATGAAATTACAATACAGGAGAATTTTGTGGACCGCGACAAAGAAGTTTGACATAATGATCTTAACAGTTTACATGCCAGTTCGTGAAAATACAAATATTTTCTTTACTTAAAGTCTGACTTCAATAACGGAAAACCGGCATTGAAATTTTGGTCCGGTGTTAAATGTTCTATTTGCATAGAGCTTCCATCTCACTAGGTATAAAAAAAAATTTCAATTCAACCCAACTATATCATACAATACGGGTTTCCGGGAAGTGTCAGATGTACTTCGAAATATTTTAAATAATTTTGTTTTTGCAAACAAGTTGGTTTAGAAGTTTCTGAAAATATACAAATACATTTTCGAACTACGCTATAGTATATTACTAAAGGTAAAGAGAACTGGAAATGGAAGTACAAGCGACACAGAATATCTTGTCCATTACAGTACAGGACAAAATGAGGAAGTCTGTCTAACTACATTCGTCCTGAGAATCGTAAAAACTAAGAAAGGAAATGGGAGTCGGGCTTGAACCACAACCCCAAGATAAAGACTCAGGCTCTAGCAACTGAGCTAGCCGGACCAAACACATAATAACAAACACAAAAAAACATCCGGTACAAAAAAATTACCATGAAAAAAATATCAAAGAAAAACTTAAGGAGGAAATGAGAAAACCATTTGGATAGGTAATAGAAAAATCGAGCTGGATTTTAACCACAATATCGAAAGCAAAAAAAACAAATTTAACTAGAACCTATAAAAACCAAAAAAAAGGAGTTTTGGAAGAGTGGTCCGGTGAAATCGATAGATGATCAGAGTACAGGTGGTCTACTATGGCTCAAAAAGCCTAGGGTTGGCATCTTCCTCTCACTATTCCCCGGCAAGCTAAAGACACCACTGGAACACCCTTTGTTAAAAATAAAGAGGTTGGTGTATGGATAGAGAGAACGTCAGTCTTAGTGACCTGAGCGACAGGCGATCCATTTCCATATTTTCGTCTGGTCTGCGCTATTCTTATTCCTACCTTCCAACAGGCTCTAACGAATAGAATTTTCGAAGACCATGGAAATTGGACTACTTGAGCGTAGTACATGATGGTTATGATCTCATTGAGAACCCGTGAACGTAGTGTAATAATAATGGGGGGTGTCCTAGATGGTAAAACAGAATTGTCTGCACGTCAGGACTTAAACTATATTGCCTTTTGCCCACAGAACAAAACTTAACAATACAAATACATCAAAACAAAACTAACAAAAGTGTCTGCGTGTCAGGACTTACAAGGATCTTACCTTTCGCCCACAGAACAAAACTGAACAAAACACAAAATTTGCCTGCTAGTCAGAACTTGCAGGAAATCTTTCCCTCCGCCCACAGAACAACACACAGACAAAAAAACCACACCTCAAAACACAAACGTTGTCTAAACATCAGCACTTACAAGCCATCTTGCCTTCCGTCCATAGAACAACACACACCTACAAAAAATTTACACAAAACCAAAATTTAAGAATAAAACCAAAAACGTTTTCAAATGCACACAAAAATAGGATTTGAAACTTAATCAAAATGTACCAACTTTCAAAAAATTTAAACATTAGATAATGAATTTAAAAAATTTGCAAATCACACTACATTTTGAAAAACTTCAAAATAAATATTCAAAAATTAAAAATTAAAAACAACATATTAAAAATTTAGTGTAATTCATAAAAATCCAAAATAATCTTTTTCAACAAACAATTTTGAAGGAAGAAAACAAAACGAAAATTTCAAAATAATTCAGGAAAACAAATTTGCCCAAAAATAAAGTTTTAAAAAAAATCAAAATTCGTTTTTTTAAAAAAACGCATTAGTTGGAGTTTTTACAGTGATCGAGCTGATACTAAAGTTCAAAAAAAATTTAAAATGGCAAAATGAATGATGAAAATGAATGAAAAATAAAAAGAATATAATACGGGCTTCCCGGAAGTGTCAGATGTACTTTGAAATATTTAAATAATTGTGATTTTTCAAACAAGTGGGCTGAGAAGTTTTTGAAAATTCATTAATACATTTTCGAACTACGTTATAGTATATTGTTAATAACATCCAACACAAACCTGAAATGTTTCGTATCCGCATCGTGTAATAAATACCGGTCTTCTGTTTTTAAGCCCTTGACGGAAGTGAAAGACTTTGCACCTCAGTATCTAATAAACTATTTTAACAAAATAAATATGTTTTAGTGACGTACAAATACACCCTTGTAACTCATATGTTGCGATGTTGCGAAAGGTAGTATTGGAAATTCTGATCATTATTTAATCTCATCAGTTATCAAAACTGATTTACTTAAAACTACAGCTCCCAAACCCCGTAAAATATTTCACTACTCAAAAATGGATAAGAGTGGTCTTCAAAATTTTTTCCATGGTTTCCCTTTCGACCGTCATTGTTTTTACACTGACAATGTAAATGTTTCTGCTCAAAACTTTACAGAAACCATTCAATTTGCTATAAATAAATTTGTCCCTTTCTCCATAGTAAAACCCAAACAAAAATACTTTTATTCGAAAGCTGCCAAAACGGCACTTAGAAACAAACGTAGATCATTTAATATTTGGATTCATAACAAAACTCCCACTAATCGATCCCAATATCTAAAGGCCAACAAAATATCTAATCAGATTATCTCAAACGAAAAGTCCGAAATTGACAGAGCGAAAGCCTCAAAACTTACGTCTATGTCTGTTTCTGACAAGAGTTTCTACAGTGCCATTAATTCTTTAAATTCTGGTACAAAATTTTCTATTCCCCCTATTATTGATGGTGATTTAATCGTCAATGATCCCGCAAGAAAAGCTAACTTGTTCGCTGAACGCTTTGCTCGGAACTCCACTGTTTTGGAAACTCCTAAAGAAATACCCCAAATCCAGTCTTCAGGAGTTAATATGAATGAACTTCACTTCAAACCCAAAATAGTCGCTAAACTTTTAAAGGGGTTAAACATCAACAAAGCATCAGGAATGGACAATATTCCACCCATTATTTTAAAAACCTTTTCCAAAGAACTTGCACCAACTTTAACTAAAATATTCTACCAATCCTACAAATCTGGTATATTTCCCTCGTGCTGGAAGTTGGCAAATGTCCAGCCCGTCCCCAAAAAGGGACCAAAATCCGATATCTCAAATTATAGGCCAATAGCTTTACTATCGGTCCTATCCAAAGTCTATGAGCATTATATTAATACACATATTTCAAAATTTCTGGAAGAAAATCATTTAATATCCGACAGCCAATACGGTTTTCGAAACAAAAGATCAACTACCGATCTATTAAACTATGTAGCGCATTGTTGGAACAGCATACTTGATAAAGGTGGTGAAACATACGTTATCGCTTTAGACATCTCCAAGGCATTCGATCGAGTCTGGCATGCCAACTTAATCAACAAGCTCGTTGCGTACGGTTTTCATCCCAATGTTGTAAAGCTGATTCAAAATTTTCTATCCGACCGATACATTTCGGTAACCTTAGACGGATATTCTTCTGAGTCTAAACTAATTAACGCTGGTGTACCCCAAGGCTCAGTATTGTCCCCAACCCTATTTTTGATTTATATCAACGAATTGTTGAAAATCACCAGCAACCCAATAAATAGTTTTGCAGATGATAGTACTCTGCACAAGTCGTTCGAGCCCCTTCCTTCAAAAGGTAAAATGCACGAACGAATTAATCCTGCCCGGAGAGACGCTGCCATAAACGTGAACAAAGACCTGAATAAAGTCGCCGACTGGGGTGACCAAAACCTTGTCAATTTCAACTCCACCAAAACACAGCTGTTGATTGTTTCCAGATTAAAGACCGAGTTCCCCAAAGATATTTTATTTAGTATGTGTGATGAACCAATAGGTGAATGTAAAAACATTCGTTTATTGGGTGTCACAGTTTCAAATGACCTACTCTGGAACGATCATGTAATGGCGATGGCAAAAAGCGCGTCTAAAAAACTCGGCCTCCTAAATAGATGCAAAAAATTTTTCACTCCATACCAATTGCTCCATGTTTATAAGTCCTATATTCGTCCCTGTATGGAGTACTGCTGTCAAGTTTGGGGTGCTGCCTCTGTTTCCATCTTGGCCCTCTTGGACTCTGTTCAAAAGCGAGCTATACGAATTGTAGGTGATCGAACTTTGACATCACAACTTGATTCCCTACAACATCGTCGCACTGTTGCTGACCTCGTTGTTTTTTACAAATATCGTCATCAGCAGTGCTCAGATGAAATCAGCGGCATCATGCCTCAAACTTATTCTTACCCCCGTTCCACTCGGCAATCGGCTGCCGCAACCAGTGAAACGGTAAAGATCCCGCGCTGTCATACTGGCAGATCGCAGAGAGACTTCTTTGTCCGAACTGCGTACAAATGGAATAGTTTGCCGGAACACTTAGTCTCAGGTGGCTTCAACCCACAGATGTTTAAAAAAAGCGTTAATCTACACCTCAGAACGCCAGTTGTTGTGGGACCCAGGTCTAGACCTAGGTCTTAAAAGGTATTTATGTGTTGTTGTGACACATATTCTAAACCCTATTACACAACACATTTTATTAAAAAAAAAAAAAAAAAAATAAACATGCTTTGTTATTGTATATTTTACAAACGAAAAATTATTAACTTTAGAAATTGTTTCTTTGTGAAACAATGTACGAGCAACAATAATACCTTAAAAATGAATTTTTAAAAGATTTTTTACCATTCTTATTACTTTTATTTCGTTTCTTTTTATTTTTGTTTTCCTCTAAAGAGTTGGAAACAAAAAAATAAAATAACAAAATTTAATGGAATAAACGAAAAAATACTTGTGGAACATTGAAATCTGAACACAGCACAAAATAATGGTATATAAATATAACAATGAAATAGAATCTAATATTGCGGATTGTTAAGGTAATTCTTGTAATGGCAAAAATATGAAACGTTGTTTTTTTAAGTGGAATATATGATTTTTTTTAAGTGTGAAACGTTTGTGGTCTGTTAAGATTTAATTGAATATTTTTGTTTGTATGAGTATTAAGTTATAAATAAATAATTGTGTTTGTCTTAATATTAAAAAATTCTTTAAATTATTTGTGGTAATGGAGAGTGTTCAACTGGTTCAAAACACCTTTAAACTCCACAAACGTTAAAAAAATGTTTCAAACAATACAATACATTTATTATTAACATAAACCCTAAAATTTGCATTTTATACAAATATAAAATTCATTCCTCTTCTATCACAACAAATTACCATCAACATTTGATATTAAAATAATAATAAAAATTTTAATTTAAATAAAAAAAGGAAACAAAAACATTGTCATAAAATTATAATTTAAATATTTATACAAACGATCTCGTCACTAGTTTATACCACTTTTATTGAATTTTCAGTATTCAAGGAATTTATAATTCATAATATTTGATCCTGAATATTAAAATCACGTAGCATATTAAAGGACAGATTGAAACTTACTGTGTAAATTTTTTCCTCTACCCTTTTTTGCTTTTTCAAAACACTAAGCTGATGGAAAAGAAGGAAAAAGTTTTTCGTATAAATATTTGATTTTGAAAAATATCAATTCATTTGTCAGTTTATATTATTATAACTATTTTTATTATTGACGTTAACGCGTTATTGTTGTTTTATGTGATAACCGAAAAATAAGTAAAACAAATAATATTTGATAGAAAATTCATTATTTTCTATTTTATTTTCCTTCTAAACTACCGTGAATTTATAAATAAACATTCTCAAAAATCAATTCGAATTATTCGAAATATAACGTAAAGGTTTGCCTTGATTTGAATAATCCTTTTTCGTTATTTATGCATTTTCCATGTTAATACAGTTTTAAGGTGATATTAAAAACCTTTCCAAATAGTAATTTTAAAAAAATGTCATCAAATCATTTTGTTTTACGAAATAATGCTTGAACCCCCAACATTAAAAATAAAATGTATCTAAACATTTGACATATGATATAACACTCAAATCGTAGGTGTAAAATTATTTTCCTTGGATCAATTTTTATTGAGAAATCCATTTTCTTAGAAGAAAAATGCGTAAAAAGGATGTTGAAAAGAAATTGAATTTTTTTTTTTGAATATCCAATTGATGGGTTTTGTTCGATTTAAGGATTTCACCTAAATTTAATAATAAAAAACAAGATATTGAAATACATATACCTACGTACTTATAATATTTATAGCAGCTTTGTTTATTTTCGAATAAAAAACGATATAAAATCCTTTTGTCGATTTAATTTCACGCATCGATGTTTTTACAGGTTTTCTGTCGTTAATGTATATCGATTTACAAAAATCTAATAAAAAACTCATGAACCGATTCTAATTATTGAAATCTTATTTTTGTTCTCAATGCAACCACAAACAAATAATATATTCATATTTCATTTTTATTTTAAAATTACCATCATATTTCAATTGATCCTTATATTCGATAAGGATTTTCTTTAAAAATTGATTAAAGGAAAACTCAATTTTATGTCTTCAGAGATTTATTCAATCACTTGACATATTTATCTTATCAGAAAATGGATTTCATTATTTTTTTTTTTTTGTAATGTTGTCGAAGTCCGTATAACGATAATATAAATCTTATGTTACGAAAGTTATTTTGGAGAAAGAATTTTATTGAAGTGAAATTTTATTGAAAATATAGCAAACAGTTTTGCATGGTTAGCAGTGAATTGATGTTCTAACAAAGGCATGGATAATTAGGAAGCGGCATGATTGAATGTACAAATTATATGATACGATCTCACTGATATCATTATCATACTGACCTCTGAGTTTTGCATTCGAAGTAAAATTTGATATAATTCGTCGAAGGAATTATGATGACGTGAGTTGGAAAATTTGATAAGGCGGCACAAGTCTGCTGCTGTCTTAAAGCCTTAAAAATGAACTAAAACCATTTACCCTGATGTTTCCGTCTCTCTAATATTTCCATAGGCAAGAAAAATTAAGAAAAGCACCCTCGACTTAGTTAAAAATGCATGCTCCATTCGCTGAACTAGACCAGCAAAATTAGAAAAAAAATAGCAGCGATTTCTTGTATCTTCCAATTATTGTACGAATCAAGAACTATTATGAATCAAGAAAACGAGAATAAGAAATAAGAAAATAATAAATGACTACAACTAACCTCACTCTCTTTTAATATTTTTTTTTATATAAATAAAACTTCAGCGTGACGATCACGTGAAATTTTACTCATACAAAATCGTTCAACGCGTTATTCAAAGAAGTTTTCACTTAAAAAAATTAAAAAAATGCTCTCACTCTCATAATATTTATTTTTAATATGATATCACCCAACGTGCCTAAAGAAGTTTTCACTTCAGTAAGAAAATAAAGAACGATTACAATTATTTATCTCACTCTCTTTTAGTATTTAATATTTATTTAGCGTGATGATCACAGAAATCGCCCAACGTGCCAAAAAAGTTTTTATTTCATTTGTTTTGCTTACAAATATAACAAAATCTTTACTATACCACACTTACACACTGTCATAAACAAAGAAAAACATCACAATCAAAAAAAAAAAATTATGAATCAAGAGAACGAGAGTAAGAAAATCACTGTGCGACAGCCAAAATCCGCTGGGGTTCTGACTACCAGGAAAAGTTATATCGGTAAATAAAAGTTATATGTGTCCCGGCGTTTCGCTGGGTCACGTCTAGGAATCGAGATATATCGATTTGAAGTTAGTAAGTATCATATAGGAGATATTGTCACGTTTGGGGTTCTTTTTTTGACATAACTCGAGAACGACTAGTCCAATTTTGCTGAAACAAATTTGGAAATTAAGCATTACAATTCCTTTAATCTACTGATATACTATACTGAAAAAGTAACGAAAAAATAAAAAAATTAAAATTAAATAAATAAGAAATACAAAAACATTAAAATAAATAAATAAATGAAATAAAAATAATAAAATAAAATAATCAATAATAAATAATAAATAAAACAATAAAATAAAAATATAATAATAATATAAAAACATAAAATAAAAAAAAGTTAATAAATAAATAAAATAAATAATAAATAAATAATAAATTAATACTGTATAAATAATAAAAAAATAATAGATAAATAATAAATAAATAATAAATAATAAATAAACATAAAAAATAATAATAAATAATAAATAATAATAACAAATAATGAATAATAAATAATAATAGTAAATAATAATAATAATAGTAATAAATAATAATAAATAATAATAAATAATAATAATAAATAATAATAATAATAAATAATAATAATAATAAACAATAATAATAATAATAATAAATAATAATAATATAATAAAATATAATAAAACATAATAAAAATATAAAAATATAAAATAAAATTATACTAAAAATGATAAAATAAAATAAAATAAATAAATAAAAAATAAAAAAAATAAAAATAGAAAATAATAAATAAAAAAGTAAAATTAATACACAAAAACACATAGACACATGTCCAAATACATTTAAAACAATAAATTTTGGAGTTTATTCCAGTAAAAATATTAAAAAAAAATTTCTATAAAAAATCAATATTCTTGTCAAAATGAGATACCTTTACTTAATTGTAAATAAAAGCGAAATGCGTTCATCGATTTTCATGATCTATGTCTCGTTTTGAGCACAGACTATGTGACTTTACGTCAAAGTAATAAGACTTGACACTTTTTCCCGATTTGAATTTTTCATGATTTTTTAAAATACAATTTTTTTATTTTTTAGGCAAAAAATTATATTTTTTCTTCATAAATTTATTTATAACTGCGAAACTGTTGATTGTGTAAAGAAATAGTGTAAAAGAAGATTAAAGAAATTGTAATTCTTAATTTTTTTTAATTTGTTTCAGTAAAATAGGACTAGTCGTTCTCGAGTTATGTCCCCAAAACTTGACTATTTCCCCTATATGATACATGCTATCTTCAAATCGATATATCTTGATTCCTAGACGTGACCCAGCGAAACGCCGGGACAGGTATAACTTTTTTTTACCGATATAACTTTTCCCGGTAGTCAGAACCCCAGCGGATCACTGACCCCTACCATTTGTCGCGCAGTGTAACAAATGATTACAATTTATCTCAATCTCTATTTCAATATATATTTTTTCCACATGAACGTTAACAAAGAAAAATTGGTTTTTCTCCAAAACTTTGTCGATCAATAGTACGAAATGTATGACACGACACGTTTTTTAAATATTTTTTTTAAAATTTAGTTTAAAATATGCACTTTCAAATAATTCTTATCACGTGAAGGAAGTAGCATAGACGGTGCTTTCACTTAGTTCTAAAATTTTATGATTTTTTTCTTCGAAAAAAGCAACGTGTAGGAAAATTTAGTACATACAGTACACTAAAGTAGATTACGAATATATTTTTCGATTTGCTAAACCAGTCAATCTAAAAAAAAATTGGCCGCCATATTGGAGAAGCCATTTTGAATTTAAATAATTTAATACCGGATTTGAATGCAATGACCTAGATTATATTATAATACATTCCTTGAACTTTAATTTTCGTTTTACAGCACACGATAAAACTGTTTTTGGATGTGGTTTATAATTTTCCGCGTCCTCTAGCGCCACCATCAATACTACTTCCACAAGCGACAAGAATTATTTGAAAGTGTATATTTTAAACTAAAGATAAAAAAAAATAAAAACAACGTGTCATATATTTCGAAAAATTGATTTCATACTTTAAAACCCCAAAAACAAGGAGAAAACTACCCTCAAAATTTTTAAAAATATTTTTATGGGGAGAATGTTTAAGAACTTATATATTTTTGAAAAAATTTTATTCGCATTAAATTGGCTACAAAATGAAAACTTTTGTCATCCAAAAAAAAATTACAAATTTGTTACTGTCATTAGTGTCATTGATTGTAAGGGGGGGGGGGGGTTTGGCCAAAAAATCTAAAGAGATTTCAAAACTGTTTTCTGGAGTACTATCAATTCCCAAAGTTTAGACAAAAACTGATTTTTGTTTGTTCCCGTTCACGTGATATGCCCCATATATAGCGTGACGATCACACGAATAAATAAATTTTTACAAAATCATAGTCGAGGCAATGAAGCACTAAAACAACTTCTCGGTGATTATGGATAATTAAATAAAGTATATTTTGAACAATTACGGGCAACGCGCTATAGTAATTTTTTATGGTGTCCAAACCCTCAGTACTAAAGAATCTGAAAGAAACCGCCGAAACCGTTAATCAGGGAAGTTCAGCAGACGTCTGTTTTAGCGAGAGTAAGGCGTTACAAATCCAACAGGATAAGTTTTTATAAAATAAAAGAATGAAAATAAGGTTATTGAAAGGTTCTGGGCCAAACTGACCACAGTCAGGCCCGGGGTAGTTTCAGACCAATGTGCAGCAGATGGTAATCGTATGATTGTAACAACAACTCTAAAAGAATCCAGGAACGTTACCAAACAGGTAGTCTTAGTCGCCGAATATACAGACGCTGCCGTAATATTAGCCGCACTCTGTCCGTTTGGTAATGAAATAATTCTACTGAAACCTGTGAGGCTCAATAGACCCGAAGAAGTATATTCTTCGCTTAGCTTGTCTCATATTCCACTAGTTGCGAATAATATTTTGTAACTCTATGCAATAACTAACAGTACTACCAGGGAAAAACTGAATTTTTCAAGACCTTCCAAAAATTCCCAGACCTGGAAGCTCATGCTGCGAAGTTCAAGGAAACTGGTTTGTCAAGCGAAGAAATTTTGAGAACAGGGCGCAGCTAATCCTGGCAATGTACAGTGATCTACTGTCATTCAGGAAGCCAAATGTTCCTAACCAGTACAAGCCAAAATGGGATCAGTTACTAAATCTGTACAGGCACAGAATGTGCTTAAAAACCGCTCTAAATGGTAGCGTACCAGCTGGCCATGAACCCAACTGAATTGGAGTGGAAAAAGGAAGACAACACATCGTCCCTGTAGAAATGACACAAAAACCTGCACCCAAGAATATTATGGAACTAATATTCTGTGGTTGCGCAGGAGATTGTAATTTGTTGTCCTGTAGTTGCAAGAAGCACGACCTCCCTCGCAATCTTGTCTGTAAAATTTGTGAAGGCTCAACTTGCAACAATACTGAAAGATATTCAGTTGAAAACGTTATCACGTTATCACGTCAGTAAGTTTTAAAAGAGCTCTGGCAATTAAATAAAAATAATCCTAATCATCAGATGAATGAAATTCTAAAAATTGATACATCAAAATATTTTCAATCATTAATCTTAATCTCTTCGATCATCAAAACCTCTCAATCAAAAAAAAACACATACCAATCTAAATGATTTTCAATTTAGGACAACATAATTCAACATAATAAAATAATCATTCATCGATATGAAAAAAAAAGCTTGTAACAAAACTTCCACTTAATTTCTATTATTAAAACGAAGAATAAAACCATAAACCACAAAATAAAAGTAATAAAACTAAAATAATAAAACAAAACTAATCTAATTTTAATAACTAGCTCAAATAAATCAACAATCGTTTAACCCTATATAAACCGATGAAGTTTAACCAAACCCATTCATGTCAGCTTAAGACAATCTGCCTATATCGGACTCTCTGTTATTTAACAAAATTCAATTTTATTATTATTATTATATTATAAAGCAACATAAATCGATTTTTAATGACATTTTCTTTATTTTTTTTGTTTTGTTACATAAAATTTCCTTCAACATTTTCTTTACTTTTTCACTTTGTTTTATTTGTTTTTTGCGTTCACTGTTGATGTTCGCGATCCATGAATAATATAAGAATATTAACTTTTTTTTGGTTGCTTCTTCGTCATACAATATATGAAGACTATATTTATTGTATTATCTCTTTGTAAGTGAATTTAAATATAAAATAAATAAAAAATTAAAAAAGAAAATGATAAAAGAAAAATGTATTGTGTCTAGAAGACAACATAATTGAATATAGGAAAATGAATTTTCCATCATTTTCAAAATGTCATTTTCGTATAATGCTTTTCAATTTCACAAAAGATTATAAGTGTATGGATTGGGTAATATGATTGTTGTTGTATTGCTTCATGATTTTTGTTGTTGGTTTTACTCATTGAAATCATTTACCCGGATAACATTTTTTATGTATTAATATGGTTTTCCAATAATTTTCACTTGTTTTGTGTGCTTTTGTCACTTTGAAATTTAATTTTTACCCTAAGTAAAGATTTTATTTTTGGGATAATTAAGTATACCTTATTGTGACAATTTTTTTTATTTATGTTTTTAATGAATATATATAATATATATATATATATATATATATATATATATATATATATATATATATATATATATATATATATATATATATATATATATATATATATATATATATATATATATATATATATATATATATATATATATATATATATATATATATATATATATATATATATATATATATATATATATATATATATATATATATATATATATATATATATATATATATATATATATATATATATATATATATATATATATATATATATATATATATATCAAAGCGATGCGGTAGATCGCTGTTCGAGAAAAAAAATAGTGATTACCACTTTCGCTTATTTACCCTGAACCTAGTAGACATAACCTCAAAAAAATGATTTGATCTAATGTTGTTTAATATATTTGAACTTATGATGAGTTTTGTAACATAAACTCACCTTTAAATTTTAATTTGAAATAGATTTTGTACAATAAACCGTATACAATAGTAGATTGTATTACTAGTGCGAATGCGTTTTCCAAACAAGAGTTAGTCAAATAACTCGCGTTTGGAAAACGCGTTCGCACTAGTAATACACACTACTTTTTGTAACAAGTGTGTAAAATTTATAAATATTTATGTAATTGTTCATTTAATCATTTTATTTAACAAAGTTATAAACAAATTTAAGCTTTTTAAATAATTAAAGTGCGCCATCTTTGTTGTAATATTTGTAAATTATTCGAGTTCGAAAATATAAACACAAGAATCCAACTAAAACAACACATAGGAATCCAACTAAGCTGTCAAAATAATAAACTTTAAAGACCAAAATAAATTGTTTTTTCTTGCAATTCCAATGATGCAATGTGTTTAAGTTGTTTTTACTATATGGTAAGTTATTTAAATTATTATTTTGATATTTTAGTGCTATAAAAATATAATATATATAGAAAGATAAATGGATAGATTTAACTACAAATCTCACATGCAGGCGTCGTGCTAGCCCGTGCACTAAATATTTTTTAGTCATATGTGGCGAAAAGTAGTTTTTTCTTGTATTCTATTCTAGTACAAAATTGAATATTTTGAACGCATGTTTTACAAAAAATTAATTAAAACATAAAATTTCGAAAACGATTACTGAAAAATGAAATTTCAACAAGAATATTTATTCAGACGGAAATTAATTCATCCAAGTGATTTTTTCATTCGAGCCATCTATTGTAAATTTATTTCAAATGTAAATGTAAATAGCTAAGACACTTTTTTTTTTAAACAAAAACATTATAGTTTGAACTTTTACTGCATATTATGATAAAAGAATACAAATAAATTTAAAGGCTGATTCTGATACTAGCTAATAAAAATTTGTCTACAAAAATATTATCAAATGTAAATTTAGCTCGGATTCTGCGTGAAACGGCCTTTGCTAAGACAAATTTTTTAAAAAGGAATGTGTTAAGGTTTAGACTTGTAGGTTGTTATAAAAACATTATTGTAATTTGTTCTTTTACTCCGAATGACTGAATATTTCCATAAATTTTTCGGAATCCAGTTTGAATTTAATTTGTTTAAAAAGCTATAACGTAATATGCCGATTATTAGATCCCAACATAAAATATTATTTAGCGTATTTATCCCAAATAATATTTCGCCGGTTTGCAATATGTGCTAACCATTAGTCCCTTCAACAAAAGAGCGGGGTATATTATCTAGCAAATTTGTTCCAAAAAAAATTTTTCCAGGGTTGCAATAACTTTTTCTAAAATTTTACTTAGATTCTGCGTAAACGGTTTTAACTAAGACAATTTTTTTTAAAAGAAATGTGTTAAGGTTTAGGTGTGTAGGTTGTCATAAAAACATTAAAATTTGTTTTACTGCGAATGAGTGAATAGGATAGTAAATTGCATAGTTTCAGTCGATTTTCAGATACAAACAAACAAACATTTTCACCGTAATAAGTTATAAGAAAATTATTTTTAATTCAAAAATAGTTTTATTAAAATTAGTTTCCAGTTTAATAAAACAAAAGTGGGACAATATAAATTCAGTATTTGTATACTGAAAAATCACAATGAAATTACATAATCTTAATATTAAAGAAATATGAAATTAATATTAAAGCAATGATAATTAAACTAAATCTGTTTCTTACATTTTTTTATTGTTCTAAGTCATGTTTAATATCGAAAGTTAATCTGAAGGCGGTAAACAAATTATTGTAGAATCTGGACTAAATAGCATACATGAGGAGACTTTTATTTTGGTTTTACAACATCATATGCTTAATCAATTCGGGTGTACTACTCAAAAAGTTTTGTGGCAATATGCGAGGTTCACCCAACCAACCCACACCACTAGATAAATCTTTGACCCAAATTATATATCTTGCGGATTATTGGGTATGTTGTTTTTATAAATGCAGAAAAATTGGAAATAATTCAGTCAACCGTTGAAGTTGGTATACAAATAAATTGATGACAAAAATTAAAATTGCTTATATCAAAATGAAATAATTACCTATTATTAATTTTATTATTTATTTCATTATAATCCAAGCTCATAAAATTTATTATTTACTACAAAAAATCGTGATATCAGTAACAAAAAACATCAAAAATGTAAATTTTAGTTCGTGAAAAAGGTGCAGTTTAAAATTTAATAGTCAAAACTATCTCTCCACTACAAAAAGAAGTGATATCCTGTGTCAAGCAGAAACGAGTGTAAAACAAAAGATTTCCAAATAATAAGGTGTTCTACATGATTCAAAATACTTATCTTCTTCAAAATACTTATCTTCTCATTTAGCAAGTTAATATCATTTTTGTGTTTGTATATGTGTAATTCTTCTATTCTATCCATGTCACTCCCCTTTTGAATTTTGTGAATGATTGTTGGTTGATGTCAGTGTAATTGTGGTTTTCATTTTTGAGGTGTTGAAAAAGGGTGATTTGGGATTGTCCTTATTTACTTCACTTATATGTTCGGTAAATCTTATTTTGAAAGACCGCCCCGTTTGGCCTATGCAAAATTTCTGGCAATCGTTACACGTTAATTTGTAAACACCTGTTTCACTATTTTGGGTTTTTCCGGTTTTTATTATATTTCTTATTTTATTGCGGGTTTTAAATGCAGGTACGTATCCGAATTGATTAAAAGTTTTTTGTATGATTCTGTATGTTGTTTTATTGTAGTTAATGCTAATATATTTTTTGTCCTTTACATTTTTTTCACTTTTTAGAGTAGTTTTGTTCTGTAAATATTTTTTGTTTTTATGTTTTTATTCAACGTGTCTATTAAACTTGTTTTATATCCATTCCTTTGGGCTATATATTTTATGTTATCCAGTTCTTCTTGGTAATCTTCTTGACTCATTGGTATTACATTTAATCTGTTGATCATGTGGTTATATGCTGCTATTTTGTGCTGATATGGGTGTTGTGAATAAATGTTTATTGTTTGGTCTGTTTGTGTGAGCTTCCGAAAGATTTTGAATTCGTGTTTTGAATTGTTGTTTCTTATTGTTAAATCAAAGAAATTTATCTGCTTATTTTCTTCTGATTCTAATGTGAATTTTATTGATGGATGTATATTGTTTATATATTGATATAGTTTATTCAGCTGTCTGTTGGTTCCTTTAAATAGAATTAAAAAATCATGTACATAACGATGCCATTAGATTATGTTTTTTCTGTGTATATTGATGTCGTTCAAAATGTGTTTACTTTCAAGATTGTTGAGGTATATTACTGCTAATGTTCTTGATAGTGGGCTTCCCATTGGTAATCCTTGTGTTTGTTTGTAGAAGTCTTGGTTTTTTTGTGTGATTTCCTTAATTATGTTTGTTATTTCGGTTACAGCTTTTGTATTAACTCCATTTTTAATTAATAATTTGCTTGTGATCTCTGTTGACAACGGACAGAGCTGTTCGAAATAAAAAAAACAATAATGTTATGTAAATAGTCATACTTACCAATAATATCTCTGTCCTTCGTCAAAATATTTGTTGAATAACCTCAGTCAACATTTCGTGGCTGTTTTGTTTTGTTGTCTCTGAAAAAAGAAAGAAAAAAATTGACTTGTATTAATTGGTTAATTACTTTAATTTAAGCTGTTAATTTAAGTTTCGTAATTAACTTTGCTTAGCCGTCGGGATTTTTATTAACACTGGATATTGTCTGTCTGCAAACATTAAAATTATTTATATTAAGTAGTTCAGAACTTACGAGTCTTGCAATCCATGACATCTCCAGCTGTTGATGTTTCCGATCCATAGAATAATACTGAAAGAGAAAGGTTTTATTAATTTATTGTTTGTAATTTAATCAACTAATTTTACCTTTAATAATATTATTGTTTTTTGAAATGTCAATTTTTGACATTTAGGTTTCATCTGATGAGTTCACGTTCTCACCACTTGGCAAGATTTATCATATCTTGTGTCGATACGACAGTATTTAGTACTTATTTATGCTAATGTTGAACACGTGAGCTCTGCAGTCAATAAAATGATTAGTTTTTTGGCTATATATTTTAGATTTTATGATTAATAAGTCTTCTTCTTCGTTTAATTTCTGACAAGTGATGGTTAATTTTTGAGTAGTTAATTTAATACAAATAATGTTCAGAAGAAATGTAAAATTAATGTGAATTATAAAACATTGTAAAACAAAAATGTTTTTAAAATAAAATAAATAGTTCTACATTTAATTGGTGAAATTGTGCAGTGGTGTTTTTTGTGTTCATCTGCCTGCCAGTGTTTGCCGAAATTATTGTTGCATGGCCGCCATATTTAAGCATCCGAA